>CM060117.1:1367517-1432517 GCA_030522415.1 Channallabes apus | reverse complement strand
TAACTTAACACACACACACACACACACACACACACACACATCCGTCTAACAGCCTGGAGGAGAACTTCACCATCACACACACACACACACACACACTGAACATTACCAGGTCTCTCCTCCTCCCAGAAACACGAATAATTCAGCTAATAATCTCGGTGTCTCCGCTCCGTGTGTCCCCTCTCCGTGTGTCCCCCCGCGGTGTGTGTGTGTGTCTCCGCTCCGTGTGTCTCCGCCATCTTCCGTGGCTGTTTGTTTAAATGAGAAACGCTGCCGAGAGCGAGTCAGCCAGCTTGGAAGCCGACGCCGGTGCATTCTGGGTAATGTAGTCTAAAGCCGCGCGTGGCGTCACGCTTCTCAACGCGCAGGCCGTTCACAATAAACTACATGTCCCAGCGTGCACCGCGGCGTGGAGAGATAATACAGTCCTGTGGAGACTCTGCTGAGGGAGAGAGAGAGAGAGAGAGGTTTATTTATAGCGCTGCTCACCTGATAGATCCAGCACAAAGCCTTCATTACACACACACACACACACACACTTATAACCTTTATACTCACACAGCTGTGTATCATCACACATGTACACTGCACAGCACCCTGTGACGTCATAGTTTACATTTTATTACTTAAAATCTAAATTAGATATTAATTTATACATTTATATTGCATTTACCTACATCTCAAACCTTTTAATGTAATAATTATATCAAAACACTGTGCATTTCATGTTTATTTCATATATTTAACAATTTCTATTCTGTTAGTTGACAATAATATTCCTAATTAACAGCAATAATTTATTTAACCAGAGCGTAACAATGTGCAAAAAAAAGTAATCAACCACATTTTATATATATATATATATATATATATATATATATATATATATATATATATATATGAACAAAAGATCAATAATTACATTGATTAAGTTATAAAGTTAATCAAATTTCATTTTAGGGTATTAAAGCGTTTGTTTTGAAAAAATAATAATAATTATGTGAGTATGTAGACTATTTATATTCTATATACTTACTTAACAATAACCTTTTTTATGTATTTATATAATTGTATATACAGTATATATATATATATATATATATATATATATATATATATATATATATATATATATATATATTGCTAGTATAGCAATGAAATCTTAAAATATTTGTGACGGTTAAACAGTTAGTAAAAATAAAATGTTAAATCTAAAAATTATTTACTGATCTTTAATGTAATCAGTGATATTATTATTATGATTATTATGATTATTATTGGCGGCGCGGTGGTGTAGTGGTTAGCACTGTCGCCTTGCACCTCCAGGGTCTGGGTTCAATTCCCCGGCCAGGCTCGATTCCCGTCTCTGTGTGCATGGAGTTTGCATGTTCTCCCCGTGCTTGGTGGGTTTCCTCCGGGTACTCCGGTTTCCTCCCACAGTCCAAAGATATGCAGGTTAGGCTAATTGGCGTTCCTAAATTGCCTGTAGTGTGTGAATGGATGGGTGAATGTGTGTGTGTGTGTGTATGTGTGTGTGCCCTGCGATGGATTGGCACCCTGTCCAGGGTGTACCCCGCCTAGTGCCCGAAAGCCTCCTGGGATAGGCTCCAGGTCCCCCGCGACCCTGAACACAGGATTAAGCGGTATAGAAGATGAGTGAATGAATGGTAATTATTATTATTAGAGGTTGAAGTCCACGTCCGTGTACATGTGTGTTTCTGTACAGCAGAACTCTCTGTCTAACTTATTAATAGACAGAAATGACATTCTGTAAGGTTGAGTATCTGACGCCTTGTTTACACTAAGTTGTCCTTCTTTGGTGCTCAGACAAATACACTCCCTGTTCGGTAATCGGAGAGAGAATCACAGATGAGAAATGGAAAAAGTAGATCAGATAAAGATGAAGTTTTGTCTTAAAACGACTCCAGCGTGTTAAAATTCACTTATACCACTTCAGCTCTGTTATTTCAGACAAAGTGAAAATATCAACTAATCCCAGTCAAAATATTCACTTTATCTTTTCTAATTAATATCTATTGGTGCAGGTGTTTGTTTACATTGAGACAGTAGCGCATTAGTAGATTATTATACAGTAGATTATTAAATCCAGCACATAACTGTTCATAACATCACTTTTAAATTAGAAATTAGAGCGTAAATGGCGTCAAACTAAATTGTTAGTATTTCAAATAGCATGGAAAGAGAGCATCCTGAACTATAGGAAAGCTCTTAGTGTAGCTAGATCAACGTATCTCTCCACTCTTATAGAAGAAAATAAAAATAATCCTAGATTTTTATTTAATACCGTAGCCAAATTAACCAGAAATAAGACCACTACAGAAATCTCCACAACAACATCATGCAATAGTGAGGACTTCATGAACTTTTTTAATAATAAAATTGTAAATATCAGGCATAAAATTGAGGCTTTGAAACCAAACGATGTAATTGATACAGATGTTAACCTAGCCATGTCAGATTCAAACCTAGAATACTTTACTCCCCTTGAAGAGAATGAACTAATTTCACTCATCTCTTCTGCAAATTCATCAACCTGTATATTAGATCCTATACCGACACATTTTCTTAAACAGATAGCACCAGTAATAACAGAACCGCTGTTGAGAATAATTAATTCCTCACTCAGCATTGGTTATGTTCCAAAATCTTTTAAAGTAGCAGTTATTAAACCAATAATTAAGAAACCTGACCTTGACCCCTGTCAGCTGTCCAATTACAGGCCAATATCAAACCTCCCCTTTATCTCTAAGATTCTGGAAAAGATAGTAGCGGAGCAGCTATGCTCATATCTACATAGAAATCGCATACATGAACTGTATCAGTCAGGATTTAGGCCTCATCACAGCACAGAAACAGCACTCGTTAAAGTAGTAAATGACCTCCTATTGGCCTCTGATCAGGGTTGTGTAACTATGCTTGTATTACTCGACCTCAGTGCAGCGTTTGATACCATTGATCATGCTATTCTTCTTCACAGATTAGAAAATTTAGTAGGAATTAAGGGTACAGCCCTCTCCTGGCTCAGATCCTATTTGACCGATCGTTATCAGTATGTAGACTTAAATGGTGATTATTCTGCATGTTCTCTAGTGGAGTTTGGCGTTCCGCAGGGTTCAGTTTTAGGCCCACTGCTTTTTTCCCTTTACATGCTTCCTCTGGGCAACATAATCCGTACGCATGGTATTAGTTTTCATTGTTATGCAGACGACACACAGCTATACGTCTCAACAAAACCTGATGAGAAAAACCATCTTACTAAAGTTGAGCAATGTGTTCAGGACATAAGAAATTGGATGCTAATTAACTTCCTTCTGCTTAATCCGGATAAGACAGAAGTTCTAGTCATAGGACCGCATACAGCTAGAAGTAAAATCTTAGATCACACCGTAACTTTAGATGGCCTTTCCGTTCCGCCAAGTGCAACAGTAAAAGACCTCGGCGTGATTATAGATTCCAGCCTTTCATTTGAAGCTCATGTAGATAATATCACCAGGATAGCATTCTTTCACCTTAGAAATATCGCAAAAATAAGAAATATATTGTCGCTAAATGATGCAGAAAAACTAGTTCATGCTTTTATCACTTCTAGGTTGGACTATTGTAATGCCTTACTGTCTGGTTGTTCAGTTAGGTGCATAAACAAGCTTCAGCTAGTCCAAAATGCAGCAGCGAGAGTCCTCACTAGAACCAGAAGATATGAGCACATCACCCCTATCCTATCTTCACTGCATTGGCTCCCTGTGAAATTTCGCATTGATTTTAAAATACTACTCTTGACATATAAGGCATTAAATGGTCTCGCGCCGCAGTATCTGAGCGAACTGCTAGTGTCTTACGATCCGCCACGCCTACTTCGGTCAAAGGATGCAGGCTGCTTATCAGTACCGCGTATTATGAAAACTACAGCTGGGGGCAGAGCTTTTTCTTACAAAGCCCCAAAATTATGGAATAGTCTTCCAAATAGTGTTCGGAACTCAGACACAGTCTCAGTGTTTAAGTCTAGGCTAAAAACCTATTTATTTAACCAAGCATTTTATAAATAGATTTGCCATAAGGTAAAGGAGCAGATCTGGGGGACTCATGGACGTAGAGTATTATGGTGAACTGGTATGTTTAGATGCTGTCTTCCTCAGTCTCATTTGATCACTCAGGTTTGTTGACGGTGAGGTGATTGTTTGCTTTACATCTCAGGGAGCCCTCATGTTTGTGTTTCCTTCTGGCTCTCCCTTTTAGTTATGCTGTCATAGTTAGTCCTGCCGGAGTCCCTGCTTGCACTCTACAGTAAATATACATTCACGTTAGACATTGTGACTGTGACCATACCTAATTGCAATCTCTCCTCCTCTTCTCTTCCTCCCCCTCTTTCTCTTTCCTCTCTCCCCCTGTCTCCCCCTTTCACTCTTTCTCTCTCTCTCTCTGTCGAGCTACACATGTGGTTCCTGAGCTGCCAGTGATCCAGACTCCCTCTGCCCTTCGGACCTGTCTGATCCATCCTGGTGCCCGGTTTCTGGTTGGAGGTCTCATCGCATGGATGCCCCGTGTGTCTCTTTAGGATGCGTCTGGTGTCTGGGGATGATTCTCTCTACTTAGAAGATGGTTCTGGCCTTGACTGGTGTGGTCAGCTGTTTCTCTGAGGACTTGACAATTCGATAGTTCAGGACTGGAACTTTCTACAAGTCTATCTGAGTCTCGAATAACTACTGGACTCCATTTTACATCAAGTATTATAACATCAATTAACATCAACTATTATAGCTGAACCTAACACTTAACACTATATAAATGCAGATCATTTCCTGCTATCTGTTTCACCCAGATGAGGATGGGTTCCCTGTCGAGTCTGGTTCCTCTCAAGGTTTCTTCCTATTACCGTCTCAGGGAGTTTTTCCTTGCCACTGTCGCCCTCGGGCTTGCTCACCAGGGAATATCTGAACATTTTGATTCATACACATTCACATTCCATACAAACTTAAATAATTCTTTTGATTGTGTAAAGCTGTTTTGAGACAATGTCAATTGTTAAAAGCGCTATACAAATAAAATTGAATTGAATTGAATTGAATTTTACTCCACATTTAGATTTAAACTGATGCTGCAGATTAAACTACAGACAGAAGATCTAAGGACTGCAGGAGATTCAGGAAATGTTGTCCATTGGACGATTTAAGACACGCCCACAGATTTAAGACACGCCCACAGTTTGCCACGTGCACAGTACACTGTCAAAACTTGTGGTTTAAAAGTCCATTAAATTCTGTCCAGACAGTTTTGTGTAAGGGTGTAACAAATTCTGTCTAGACAGACTTACAGACATATAGACAGACAGACGTTTTTCTGAGACTGGTTTCTGGTCCTCCAGTGTATGAAACGTGAAGATATTGAAAGAGTTCTGACCCAATGTACAGATAAAACCTTTCATTTATTTATACAGATTGATCATTTAGTCAGCCAGAGTGTAATAATGTGCAAAAATGTAATGAACCGCATATTTTATGTGAGTAAAATATAGAAAATAATTTTAAAGCATGCATATAGCATTTCCGTATAATTATTATTACTGAATGAAAGAACAAGAATTAAAGGTATTTTTAATTATTAAATATATTTAGTTTAATTATTAAATTATATTTAATAAAATGTTTAGGGTATAATAAGTTTTTTTAATAATATAATTTATAAAATTTTATATATTTATATATTTTATATATTAAATTTTATTTGTTTGTATTAGTTATTATATTAATAATTGCTATTAATTTATGCATTTAAGACATTTTATATATAAATAATGTATTAAATATAGCATAATAAAACCAATTTCAATATTTTACATTATGATTTTATTCTCATGCTGTTCATAGTTACTACTATTATAAAATAATGCATAATTAATTATCACAATTTTATAATTTTTTTAATAGAAAAATGTAACCTAATAACCTATATAATTTATACACTTTATACACTTTTATTTAAATTTCAATTTTATTTTGGAAACTTTGCAAATATTGTTCAGCTTAGTTTTGTAATAATTTTTTTAATAAAACATTTTCTAATCTTATTACTTTATTGGAATATATTTTTATTCCATTATACTCTCTTGTGCAAGTTATGTCTCACAGAGAATCTCTTCTTTTAAGGTCCTGGGCGTTCGTATGAACATTTCTCTGCACATTACACCGTGTATGGCTGCGTATGTGACAAATAAAATGTAATAATTCCATATAAATTCCTGACCTCGCACACTCAGATGATTCCTGTATTTAGTTTCCAGCACACCGGGCTGTTCTCACAACAGATGTTTTATAATATAATTTATTTCAATAATCTGTTCTCAGAATGATGATGGAACGTTTCTGAAAGGTTTCAGTATAAACCTCACCGTGGGAACGTGTTCAGGAGTTTCGGAGAAGTCAGTGTGAGATCGATCAAGTCTGTGCAGCGTTTAATCGTAAACATGAGACGAGACACAGAATCAGCTCCAACATCTCACTGAGCTCGGGTTTAATGAACTCAGGTCTAGCACAAAAATGTAAAAAATACTAAAGATTAACCTACTGCAGAGGTTACTGAGCACTTATTATACATTAGTTAAAAATATACAAATGTTATTATATTCACAAACATAATATTTCATAACATTTTTTATTCAAATACTGTGTTAACGTTCCTTCTTGTTAAATCGTATTTTTTTATCAAGTCATTTATTTTTCCACTTAATTTACCAAGCAAGTTATGTATTTTTAATAATGGGAATATAGTAGCAGTAATATTATTTATTACTAAAAGAAGAGTGAGAGTGAAAATGAGTAAGTGAATGTAATGTAGAGAATGAGAGAGTGTGAGAGTGAGAGAGTGAGAGAGAGAGAGAGAGAGAGAGTGAGAGAGAGAGTGAGTGAGTGAGTGAGTGAGTGAGTGAGTGAGTGAGTGGATGGGCACTAGGACCCCGCGCAGCAGTGTGATGGAGGAGGTCCACATGGGAGAGGGGAGATGAGGGTCAGCGTGTGGACGAGGCTGAACCCGGGCCTGAGCTCGCGCATACAGCCACGGCTCTCATCCTAACCCGTTACCATGGAGACGCCTCACTGCCTCACGCTGGCATCACACTCGGATCAGGTAGTGCCGAGGGAGGAGAGGGAGAGGGAGAGGAGGAAAGGAGAAAAGGCAAAGAAAAGAAATAGAGGGAGAAAAAGGAATAGATGGACAGATGAGAGAGATAAAAAAGAGAAAATAATAAAGAAGAAAAGAGAAAACAGGGAGAAATTGAATCAAAGGGAATAGAAAGAGTAAAGGAATGGAAGGACAGGTAGAGGACAAAAAAGAAAAACAGAATACACAGACAGTTTGAAGAACAAAGGGGAATACATTGAGAAAAGAGAGAACAAAAGTAGGAAAAGATTGATGGAGAAGTGAGAAAAGAATGAAATGATGAATGAAGGGAGAAAAGAGAAACAAAAAATAAATGAAGAAAAAAGAGCAAGGAATGGAGAAAGAAAGAAAGAAAGAAAGAAAAAGAGTGACTGGAAAATAAAGACATAGAGTGAACAAAGAGAGAAATGAGAGAGAGAGAGAGAGAGAGAGAGAGAGAGAGAGAGAGAAATAAACAGAGGGAGAAAAGTGAACAATGGTGTGATAAAATGCAATGCTGGAATAATAGAGAGCAAATACAAAGGAGGAGAAAAAGAGGAGAAAAAGAAGAAAGGAGTATAGAGACGATATGATTTTTAAATGGACAGATAACAGATGGAGAGAAAGATCAGCAAAAAGAAAGAAGAGAAGAGAGAACGAAAGAAAGAAAGAAAGAAAGAAAGGATAATAAGAAGAAAGAGAGCTAACAGGTTAAGTACAGGGATAAGAATTAAAAGCACAACGTGTGAAATATCGTCATAACATGTGACAATCAATTAACCAGGTTTTTAAAAAAAATCACAATAATATTAAATTAAAACACAGAAGGAATAATAAAAGAGAGAAAAAGATGATGTGCTCTGATTGTGCAAAACTTGTGAAACCACAAACATACAGTATGAAGCGTCAGAATCAGTGGCATTAATCAGTGCACATGTGACTCGTTTATCAGAAGAGAGAGTTTTTTACTTCTATACCTCAAAAGTGAAAGATTTTATTCACTCCAGTGGTTTAAGCTACATGGAATAAAAACACAACTGGACCTGGAAGTGCACACACACATACACACATACACACACATACACACACACACATACACACACACATACACACACACATACATACACACACACACACACACACACACACACACACACACACACACATACACACACACACACATACACATACACACACACACACACACACACACACACACACACACACATACATATACACTCATATACACACACACACATACATACACACACACACACACACACACACACACACACACACACATACACACACATTTATAAATGTAAAAATAAATAAATAAATAAATATTAATTTAAACAGAATTTTTTATCTTTAAACAATTATATTGTTAAAAAAGTATTATTAATTTTCGAGTGATTACATTTTTTGCCGTAAAATAAAATATTTACATTTCTAATCTACAAATTTATCTGTATGAATATTAAACATGAATATGGACTCAGGAGTGTTGTTGCATCATAAAATATAAAATCCAATCACGTTTCAGTATGCAAATGAAAGGCAGAAATTTCTCTAAGGGAATTAATTACATTTTTGTTTATTTATTTGTTTTGCTGTATTGAATGTTTGAAAGGCTTTTACACACACTGCACTTTTCACTTACTGCATTATATACAGTACCTAATAAACTGGCGCTTGAATGTAAATAAGTTTATTATAGTTATTAATAGTATAATGCATGGAGCACAGCTGGCACACACACACACACACACACACACACACACACAGCTAATTGTGAGCTATTAGTCTCCACTCCAGCTAATGACGTGTCTTATTAAATAGAGAATTCCAAATGAGGCGCGTTAAATCAGAAAGTTCTCGCCTTTTAATGAAGCTCATTTATATGGAAATTGCGCCACAAATCGCACGCAGATTTATGCTCGCTGGCTGTAGCTGAGTAAATGAACACGCGGGAAAGTTAGGCGAGAATATTTTGTATTTATCTAAAAACCAGAGCTGTAATGTGCGTTAAACTTTTCACGTCATTAACACTGAACGTCTCACTCGTCTGTTTAGGTTTTTCTTCCACAGACACGCACGAGTTAATGACGAGCGCGTATAAGACGCATCATTAGTAACACTAGATTAACATAGCGACCAAACTAACGACTCGATATAATGATTTAATTTGCTTAAATTAGTAAATTAGGCCACCGTATTTTCTCGACGATAGACGACAACAAGACAAAAAAAAACAGATGAAACTACAGTAGGTAATTGTTTTCGGCTTAGTGTCACTGAAATTATTAGCCGCGATTAACACCCTGTGTGTTGTGCTATTGCAATTAACAACTTTCGTACGATACAGAAACTCATTTCTCCTTCCAGAAAATACAGTTTAGGTTTTTCAAATCTGTTTAACACCAGCTGTGCGTGCGCTGAGTAACATAAACCTGCACTACTGTCAGAGCTGCTGTTACAGAGAATTAATCAATACCTTCTGATCAATCAGGAGATCAAACTCAGTGGTGTAATACTGATCAGTTAATATGAGTACTGAGTACTGACTTGTAGCACAAGTAGACTTTTTTTCTTATTAAATTAAAGTTGTTAATAATCAATTAGAGGAGATGTTTAGAAGTATTCACTTTACCTCGTTACAGCGCCACCAGTCGGGGGATGTGATATATTAGGCAGCAAGTGATCAATCAGTTCGCAAAGTCGAGTTGTTGGGTGACTATAAGGATCTGAATGGCTTTAACAAGGACCACATTGTGATGTCTAGACGGTTGGCTGGAAAACAGCAGGTGCTGTGGGATGTTCCTGGTCTGAAGACCTACCAGAAGTCCTCCACGGAAGGAGAACCAGTGAACCAGTCATTTTATTAGATGATACTTTTAACTTTTACTCCATTACATCCTACAGCAAACAGCTGTACTTTTACTTCATTACATTTCTGCATGGCACTGTGTTACATCATCAGAGTGGTGTGTGTGTATGTGTGTGTGTGTGTGTGTGTGTGTGTGTGGAGTATTTGAAGCAGGACCTACTGACTGCTATGTGTAATTGAGTGATTTGCCATTCCTTTGATGGATGGGAGGGGCTCCAGTACTCTGACATCAATCACGGCTCTAAGCCAGGCATGGGTGTCCATGAGGGAACGGATAACGATGTCCTGCGAGTGTGTTCTGCTGTTCTCAGCGGTGTGTGAGCGAGCAGAAGAAAAGCAGTTTACTGGCGGCACGTGGTAGTTGTGACCTTGATGTGAGAGTGTCCTAACGACAGGTTATCTGGATACGACTCAATTAGGGAGAAAATCTTATAAAAATTATATATACACATTTTAAGCTTTAAGCTAATACAAGGCTTGCACTTTTAATATGTAAGTAAATTGTGAGTGAGGACTTCATTGTTTAGTCAAGTAATATTTGCCTCAGGCAATCTTGGGTATCTACTTGTACTCTAATACAGGTTTGAGTATTTTAGTAACTAATTTAGTAATTTTAGTGCTAATGCAGGGCAGGGCACACACACATTCACACACTATGGGAAATTTGCGAACGCCAATTAGCCTAATCTGGACTGTGGGTGGAAACCAGAGTACCCGGAGGAAACCCACCACAAACACACAGACCCTTAGGCTGGAATCGAACCCCGGGCCCTGGTGGTACAAGGTAGTGCTGTAATTGGGCCTTAAAAGTTAGACCCGACAGGGCACGAGCCCGACAGATTTCGGCCCGAGCCCGACAAGTACATTTTGATTGACAGCCTTTTAAAAGCCAGAACCCGTTTACAGCCCGACATTATTCAAATGTGTGCAAGCGCACAGCTCTTTTGCCTTTGGTCAAGAATGAGTAATTTATACATGTTTTAACATAATTTATTTATGACTAACGTATAAGCTACAGGCAACTTGGAAGTTGGAACAAAAAATACAAAACCTCCTCAGCATCCATTTTTCGCATTTCTCTCGCGCTAATCAAAACGCATCACATGACCGCTCATTTACCTCGCAAGCCCGAGCCCGGCCCGAGCCCGTGTAAAATTAATTATATTAATTAAGCCGGAACCCAACCGAACCTGTCGGGTCCTGTCGGGTCCCGTCGAGTAGGGGCAAAGATCTTCAGCTCTAGTACAAGGTGACCACTACGCCATCATGCCGCCCACACACACCCATACATAGTGTAATTCTTTTTTTTTTTACATAAACAAATGAAAACACATGATTTTTTTAATTCTCTGATTTGTTCATTGTCATTCAGTAGCTGTGTGGAAACACCTCAGATTTTGTGAAGAAGCTCTTATGACTTATAATGAACACCAAGTTTATAGGGTCAATGTCGCCCTCTGGTGGAGACATAACGCACTGACAATAAAAAAAAAACCTGCTGTAAATAAAGTTTAAAAAAGACTAAAATAATAGACTGTAAAGATCAATTGCAAAATCTTCATCACACACACACACACACACGCACACCAGGGCAGGGAATGTATCCTGATTACACGATGACACAATTTCATTTAGTTTGATGAGCAAAACAATCTGCGGTTTAAAGCTATTTATTATTGAGTAAAAAAGGAGGAAACAGAAAACTGTTATATTACAACAATCAGCTACAGTGTTAAAGTTATTTCATGTTCTCTAGTGGAGTTTGGTGTTCCACATGGTTCAGTTTTAGGCCCACTGCTTTTTTACCTTTGCATGCTTCCTTTCAGCAACATAAATCGTAAGCATGGTATTAGTTTTCATTGTTATGCTGACGACACACAGTTATACAGTATGTCTCAGCAAAACCAGATGAGAAAAACCAGCTTGCCAAAGTTGAGCAATGAATAAAGGATATAAGAGACTGGATGCTAATTAACTTCCTTCTGCTTAATCCTGATAAGACAGAAGTCATAGGACGGCATTCAGCTAGAAGAATCTTATTTGATTGTACATGCACTGGGATATTGGACTCTGTTGCTCCATTGAGGAAGAAACATTGTAAAGCATTGTCTCACCCATGGTTGGATAACACTACCCGTTCTCTTAGACGTGCCTGCAGAGTAGCTGAGAGAAAGTGGAAAAAGGATAAACTGAAAATTTCATTTGAAATATTGCAGGATGCACTATGTAAATATCAGAGAGCTGTAAAATCTGCTAAAACTAATTTTTTCCCAACGTAGTAGCCTGTAATAGACAGCAGCCACAAGTTATTTTTAATGTTTTTAATTCTCTTGTTGTGTGAATGAGTGTGTGTGCGTGTGTGTGTGTGTGTGTGTGTGTGTGTGTGCGCTCTGCGAGGGATTGGCACGCTGTCCAGGGTGTACCCTGCCTCGTGCCCTGAGTCTCCTGGGATAGGCTCCAGGTCCCCGCGACCCTAAATACAGGATAAAGCGGTATAGAAGATGATGATGATAATTCTCTTGTTAATCCACGTGAGACAGATTGTATTGCCCCATCTGTAACACTGTGTGAAAACTTTCTGAAATTCTTTGTGGATAAGATTGCTGGTCTTAGTTTTCCACCCATCATGGTTATTACTGATCCTCCTATTTTGTCTTTTTGTCAAGCTGTCTTTCAGCAGTTTGAACCTGTAACTTTTTCTTATCTTTCTGACATAGTGAAACAACTACGTCCTACAAATTGCCCCTGTGATACTGTAGTATTCCTGCAAGCTTACTTAAGGATGTTTTTGATACTGTTGGGCCAAGCGTTGTATCTTTGGTTAACACATCTCTCAGCTCAGGATGTGTACCAGCTGTTTTTAAGCATGCCACTGTGCAACCGCTTTTAAAAAAGAACAATTTAGATTCTTCAGTTTTGTCAAATTTTAGACATATATCTAAACTCCCCTTTTTATCTAACATTTTGGAGAGAGTTGTTTTTAATCAACTTCAATCATTTTTAGATGTACATTGTATTTTTGAAGTATTTCAGTCTGGTTTTAATACTCGACATAATACAGAAACTGCTCTTCTAAGAGTCACTAATGATCTTCTTTGAGCTGGTAATTCTGCTGTTTTGGTTCTTTTGGATTTGCCTGCAGCCTTTGATACGGTCAGCCACTCAATTCTTTTATCTAGACTTGAACAGTGTGTTGGTATTAAGGGCATAGCCCTTAAATGGTTCCAGTCATTTAACAGGCAGGAGTTTTTCTGTTCATTTACGTGAATTTTATTCATCTACTGCGCTACTTTCTTGTGGCGTTCCCCAAGGTTCCATTTTGAGCCCTATGTTGTTTTCTTTGTATATGCTCCCTTTGGGGGATATTTTTAAAAAGCACAACATCTCATTTCATTTTTATGCGGATGATGTACAAATTTATTTGCCTGTAAAAACAAATGACAAAGCTTCATTTTTGTCACTACATAATTGCCTGAGAGATTTAAAAATATAGTTGGATCAGAACTTACTTTGTCTTAATGAAAATAAGACTGAGATTGTTATGTTTGGTCGTCCTGGTGATCTGGGTGCTTGTGTAGATGCATTTGATGATTTAGGACCGTATATTCATCCATTTACCAGGAATCTCGGTGTGATTTTTGATGGTGCTTTTAAATTTGATAAACAGATTAGCTCTGTGATAAAAGCCAGTTTTTGTAAGCCAGAGTTGGACTATTGTAACTCTTTATATGTTGGATTGGATCAGTCATCTCTCCAGCGTTTGCAGTTGCTTCAGAATGCAGCAGCTCAGCTCTTAACTGGGACTAGAAAGCGTGAGCACATTACCCCGGGCTTAGCTTCATTACACTGGTTTCCTGTCCGTTTCAGGATTGAGTTTAAGGTTTTATTGTTTGTTTTTAAGATTTTAAATGGTTTGGCGCCTGATATATTTATCAGAGCTTTTACATATTCGCACTCCCGTTAGAGAACTGAGGTCGTCTAATCAGTCGCTCCTGGATGTTCCGAGAGCCAGATTAAAATATAAAGGTGAGCAAGCTTTTTCAGTGGTGGGACCGAAGTTCACATAAAGTCTGCTCAGAGTGTTGAAATTTTTAAGTCATTACTTAAGTCACACTTATATTCTTTGGCTTTTATTTCTTGAGTTGAGTTTTTGAGACTTTTTGACAACTTTTAATGTGTTGATTGATTGTGTGTGATCATCTTTTTAGCGATTGTGAAGCACTTTGGTCAACCACGGTTGTTTTTTAAATGTGCTATATAAATAAATAAACTAAACTAAACTAAACTAGAAGCAAGATTTTAGATCACACTGTAACTTTAGATGGCCTTTCTGTTCTATCTAGTGCAAAAGTAAGAGATCTCGGTGTGATTATAGATTCCAGCCTTTCATTTGATGCTCATGTAGATAATATCACCACGATTCATGTAGATAATATCACCAGTGTTCTTTCACTTTTGAAATAGTTAAGGAATCCATCCATCCATCCATCCATCCATTTTCTTCTGCTTATGCGAGGTCGGGTCGCGGGGGCAGCAGCTTCAGCAGGGATGCCCAGACTTCCCTCTGCCTGGCCACTTCTTCCAGCTAAACGATGCAGAAAAACTAGTTCATGCTTTTATCACTTCTAGGTTGGACTATTGTAATGCCTTACTGTCTGGTTGTTCAGTTAGGTGCATAAACAAGCTTCAGCTAGTCCAGAATGCAGCAGCGAGAGTCCTCACTAGAACCAGAAGATATGAGCACATCACCCCTATCCTATCTTCACTGCATTGGCTCCCTGTGAAATTTCGCATTGATTTTAAAATACTACTCTTGACATATAAGGCATTAAATGGTCTCGCCCCGCAGTATCTGAGCGAACTGCTAGTGTCTTACGATCCGCCACGCCTACTTCGGTCAAAGGATGCAGGCTGCTTATCAGTACCGCGTATTATGAAAACTACAGCTGGGGGCAGAGCTTTTTCTTACAAAGCCCCAAAATTATGGAATAGTCTTCCAAATAGTGTTCGGGACTCAGACACAGTCTCAGTGTTTAAGTCTAGGCTAAAAACCTATTTATTTAGCCAAGCATTTTTATAAATAGATTTGCCATAAGGTAAAGGAGCAGATCTGGGGGACTCATGGACGTAGAGTATTATGGTGAACTGGTATGTTTTAGATGCTGTCTTCCTCAGTCTCATTTGATCACTCAGGTTTGTTGACGGTGAGGTGATTGTTTGCTTTACATCTCAGTTCCCCCTCATGTTTGTGTTTCCTTCTGGCTCCTCCCTTTTAGTTATGATGTCATAGTTAGTCCTGCCGGAGTCCCTGCTTGCACTCTACAGTAAATATACATTCACATTAGACATTGTGACTGTGACCATACCTAACTGCAATCTCTCCTCTTCTTCTCTTCCTCCCCCTCTTTCTCTTTCCTCTCTCCCCCTTTCACTCTTTCTCTCTCTCTCTCTCTGTCGAGCTACACATGTGGTTCCTGAGCTGCCAGTGATCCAGACTCCCTCTGCCCTCCGGACCTGTCTGATCCATCCTGGTGCCCGGTTTCTGGTTGGAGGTCTCATCGCATGGATGCCCCGTGTGTCTCTTTCGGATGCGTCTGGTGTCTGGGGATGATTCTCTCTACTTAGAAGATGGTTCTGGCCTCGACTGGTGTTGGCAGCTGTTTCTCTGAGGACTTGACAATTCGATAGTTCAGGACTGGAACTTTCTACAAGTCTATCTGAGTCTCGAATAACTACTGGACTCCATTTTAACATCAATTAACGTCAACTATTATAGCTGAACTGCTGCCACCTAACACACTGTATAAATGCAGATCATTTCCTGCTATCTGTTTCACCCAGATGAGGATGGGTTCCCTGTTGAGTCTGGTTCCTCTCAAGGTTTCTTCCTATTACCATCTCAGGGAGTTTTTCTTTGCCACTGCTGCCCTCTGGCTTGCTCACCAGGGACTATCTGAACATTTTGATTCATACACTGAATCTCACCAGATGACAGGTTGGAGAATTCTGCTAAGGGAGGGAAGGGAAGGTCCTGAGGTTCTGCTGTAGGAGTTTGGTTGGGAACGAAGGACTGGCGGATTGCTGCAATTTTTCCATCGTAGAATGTGGCAAAATCGTCAGCAGTCAGAGAGGACGGGGCAGGAGGAGTCGGTGGGTTGAGTAGTGAGGAGAAGATGTTGTGGAGTTTGCCAGGATCAAGTGCAGAGGCTTCCAGCTTTTCTCTGTAGAAGGTAGTTTTGGCAGAAGTCACGTCACATGAGAATTTGGAGAGAAGTGTCTGGTAAGAAACGAGATCTGCATCAAGCTGCGATTTCTTTCATCTTCTCTCTGCAGTTCTTAATTGTCTCCTGTTGTTGCACAGTACACCAGATAGCCAAGGAGCAGGACAAGACGTCCTCCTTGGTTTAGATGACAGCAGGCAAAGGAGATCTATGGATGAGGAGAGAGAGGAGAGGAAAGTTTCAGTCGCAGTCTCTAGTGGTAGAGAGGAGAAGGGGTCTGGGAGGGATGATAGGGTTCATGAAGACACAGAGGAGGCGGAGACTGAGTGAAGGTTTCTGCGAGAAAAAGAGACATTTTGGTCATTAGGTTTACATAGAATAGGAAGGGTTATGGTGAAGGATACCAGGTAATGATCAGATTTATGAAGAGGAATAGTAGTGACATCCGTGACTGGGCAAGGACGGCAGAAAACGAGATCGAGAGAATTCCCTGCCTTGTGTGTGGGAGGGCTGTTGTTTAGAGTTAAAGAGAAGGAGTTAAGGAGAGGGATAAGGAAAGAGGATTGGAGTTTGTCAGATGGAAGGTTGAAATCTCCTAGAACAGTGAGAGGAGTGTTAGCAGAAGGAAAAAGACTAAGCAGAAAGTCCATTTCATCTAGAACGTTTCCTAGAGAGCCAGGAGGATGGTAAATAACTAAGATGTGGAGGTTAATTGGAGAGGTTACCTTTACTGCATGAAATTCAAATGATGAAAAACTGAGATGAGACAGGGGGATTGGCGAGAAGGACCATCTCTTGGACAACAGGAGACCCGTACCACCACCTCTAGCAGTTTCTCGCGGAGAGTGAGAGAATACATAGGCAGAGGATAGGGCAGCAGGTGTAGCCGAGTTCTGAGGAGATATCCAGGTCTCAGTTAGTGCCAGAAAGTCAAAAGAGTAATGGGTAGCTATTGCAGAGATCAAATCTGCTTTCTTTACAGCAGATTGGCAGTTCCAGAGCCCGCCTGCCACCAGTGCAGGGCAATGAGACAGTACTGGAGGGTAGATGAGGTTTCTGGGAGATCTGCCTCTGCTGTGTGAGTAAAAGCATCTTGGTCTGTGAGAACTGACAGAGATAGGTTGAAGACACATGCTAGACTGATGTAGCTGTCTATAAAACTTGGTAAACAAGAGTTTGAGTCAATTCTCTGCACTTGCTATCTAGATCCTTGACCAACTTTGTTGCAGGATATGTTGATTAACGGACACACCTTCAATATATGTAGCTAAGCCCCGCCCACAATTCACACCTTAAGGAAGCCTGAAACTACTGTTGATTAATTACCTGAGAACAAATTGCTTTAGACCTACTTCAGTCACACTGTAATCAACACAACCAAACAGCAAAGACTAGGTACAGTATACAGTAAGAACCAATCGTGTTTCAAAAACAGTACAAAAGTTAAAAACCCACCTCACCAGTGGAGACGAATCCAATATAGAAAACTGAAGCACACTAAAGTTTGAGCTAAATCCACCTTCAATATCCACCTTCAACTAAGCCCTGCCCACAATTCACAATTTATACATGTACACTGGATATAATGCACATTTAATCTAATTTATGCACTCAAAGCTGCTCTTTGTATTTTTAATTTTTCATAACACATGCATTTTTATACTCTTTTTAAATGTTTTCATAATATTCTGCTGCTCCGCTGGATCTGATCTGATCTGTATAAATAGATAAATATGTTACCTGTAAGATCAGAGAGCGTACACTGTGTTTCAGGGGTCTCATACACACACACACACACACACACACACACACACAGAGTCTCGGATCTTCAAACCTGAGTCAACATTAAAAAAAAAAAAAAAAAAAAAAGGTCTGTTCTGATAGTCCAGGATTTCATCAGCAGCTCGTCTCCTCACCGTCGCTTCTTATTAATATCAAGCCAAAAGCTTTTCATGTGTCATTATTAAAGATACAGTGAGGGTTAGGGTTAGGAGATAAACCTGGGAGCTCTTTCAGACTGCTCAGGTTTAAGCCACTAATCCACTTAATTCTCAGGAAGCAGCAGGACGGAGCCGTAATCATTTCGATTCTTCTTTTATTTCACTTTAAACTTGTATTCAACTCGTTAATGCTTTACTAACAATACAGTATATACTAAAAATAATTAACCTTATTATGAAGTCTGGATTCTGATTGGTCAGAAGCTGGTCAGGTTAATTTCAGCAGCTCTGATAGTGGTTGCTATGGCAACATGTCAGTCACAGGGACGTCTGTGGTGGACACTCTGCGTACGCATTTTATTTATTTGAAGTTAAAAATGTATATTTCTTTTTCTAAAATGATGTTTACGCGTTAAAGATTGATTTAGACGACACAAGTAGACAATAAATAAGAAGAATGGTGAGTTATACCGGTATTGTCTTGTCCTTGCACATCTACCTATAAAAAGCTGTTTTGTGGATCCTGTACTTCTGGTATGCTAATTAGGTCCAACCTCCTGGTCATGGCTCTGAGACTTCCCAGATAGCAGAACAACATTGAATCATCGTTGAATCAACATTAAAGCATCAACCAACTTGTTATTGAATCAATGTTGAAATTTCAATGTTAAATGTTGATTTTTCATCAGGTTTGCACCTTGAAATAATGTTATTTCAATGATGAAAAATAGATCAAGATGGGCATAAAATCAATGTTTGTTCAACGTAAATTCAATCACTTATTTTACATTGAATCAACATTGAAACAATTATAGTTTAGTCTTGCTTTATGAACAGCAAGATTCTATGACAGTAAATCATGTCCATTTTGATTTATTTCTTTAAATCAGAGACCATGTAGGGCTGAAAAGCTTTTTTTTTTTTTTTTTTTTTAAACAAAAAGTCAGTAACTCAACATCCTTCAGTTTACATGTAAACATATTTATTTATTTATGCTCCATACCCATTTAAACAGGAAGTAACATCACAATTACAATAAAACAACTATATAATAATTCACACTACAACTTACATACAAATTATTATAAACTGGATGACAATATGACTTTTTAGAAGAGAACTATTAGAAGAGATTGTTAATTCTGAATTCATAAAACAGAATCTAACTGCCAAGAGAAGAGACTGGAAAACCATAATATAAAAATGGCAGCCTGCCTCAGCTAAATTCAGTCAAATGCAAATAGAAACAACCAAGTCAGAAACACAACAGATGACTGAAACATTATTCGTAAGTTGAAATGTATTTACTCAGCAAAACAGATAATAAGACACAAGTCTGAACTTATGGTTTTCCACCACGAGCAATTCCCCCCAGCCGTTCTGGGGCATAACGAAGCCATTTCTGAACTGTTGAAGCAAAGAAACTCTGTGGCCTCCTTTTCTTCAGCTTTCAGCTGTTGTAGTAGTGCATCTAAAGAATGAAAAACAAACAAAAGGTTAGAACTATACAATGCTCTAAAAACTTGGAGTGGTAGTTGTTTATGAATGACAGTAGGTGGGTCCTAAATTTTTGGAAATGTGACTTTTACAAATGTACAGATATGCAACATGTTTTGAAATGTCCTACAATCTTCCATAGATACAATGCACACATTAGATTTTTTTTAATATACAGGTCCTTCTCAAAAAATTTGCATATTGTGATAAAGTTCATTATTTTCTCTAATGTACTGATAAACATTAGACTTTCATATATTTTAGATTCATTACACACAACTGAAGTAGTTCAAGCCTTTTATTGTTTTAATGTTGATGATTGTGGCATACAGCTCATGAAAACCCAAAATCCCTATCTCAAAAAATTTGCATATTTCATTCGACCAATAAAAGAAAAGTGTTTTTAATACAAAAAAAGTCAACCTTCAAATAATTATGTTCAGTTCTGCACTCAATACTTGGTCGGGAATCCTTTTGCAGATTCTTGTGTCTTGTGTCTCTCAACTTTCTCTTCACAATATCCCACAGATTCTCTATGGGGTTCAGGTCAGGAGAGTTGGCAGGCCAATTGAGCACAGTAATACCATGGTCAGTAAACCATTTACCAGTGGTTTTGGCACTGTGAGCAGGTGCCAGGTCGTGCTGAAAAATGAAATCTTCATCTCCATAAAGCTTTTCAGCAGATGGAAGCATGAAGTTCTCCAAAATCTCCTGATAGCTAGCTGCATTGACCCTGCCCTTGATAAAACACAGTGGACCAACACCAGCAGCTGACATGGCACCCCAGACCATCACTGACTGTGGGTACTTGACACTGGACTTCAGGCATTTTGGCATTTCCCTCTCCCCAGTCTTCCTCCAGACTCTGGCACCTTGATTTCCGAATGACAAGCAAAATTTGCAACCTGTAGCCCATTTCCTGCACACGCCTGTACACGGTGGCTCTGGATGTTTCTACTCCAGACTCAGTCCACTGCTTCCGCAGGTCCCCCAAGGTCTGGAATCGGTCCTTCTCCACAATCTTCCTCAGGGCCCGGTCACCTCTTCTCGTTGTGCAGCGTTTTCTGCCACACTTTTTCCTTCCCACAGACTTCCCACTGAGGTGCCTTGATACAGCACTCTGGGAACAGCCTATTCGTTCAGAAATGTCTTTCTGTGTCTTACCCTCTTGCTTGAGGGTGTCAATGATGGCCTTCTGGACAGCAGTCAGGTCGGCAGTCTTACCCATGATTGCGGTTTTGAGTAATGAACCAGGCTGGGAGTTTTTAAAAGCCTCAGGAATCTTTTGTAGGTGTTTATAGATAATTAGTTGATTCAGATGATTAGGTTAATAGCTCATTTAGAGAACCTTTTCATGATATGCTAATTTTTTGAGATAGGGATTTTGGGTTTTCATGAGCTGTATGCCACAATCATCAATATTAAAACAATAAAAGGCTTGAACTACTTCAGTTGTGTGTAATGAATCTAAAATATATGAAAGTCTAATGTTTATCAGTACATTACAGAAAATAATGAACTTTATCACAATATGCTAATTTTTTTAGAAGGACCTGTATGTGTTATTTCACAATCTGCAAATGTTGTCCTACAATGTACATATTCAATGCTATGAAAACAAATATACTTAATGTAACAATGTAGTCTTTTATGTGCAAAAAAAAAAAAAAAAACACCTGTAGGACCAAAAAAATAAATAAATAAATAAAAAAAAATCAATCCGTGGCGACGGTTTTGCAATTTGTCCCCCGCACTCACAAATACTTAAACTGTTCCCTCAGTTTAACAAATCGTGGCCACGGATTAACAAACTGTATGCACAAATTTCCAATCCGTACGCTCAGATACCGTACTGTTTGCATATTTATTCTTAACGTGAAGACTTATTTTGGTGATTTTATTATAAGCTTTTTACCCAGAGTTAGATGCATGCTGCATTGTTAATGTTATTATTAAATAACGCCTATTATTACATTGCATTTAGTTTGATAGCAAAGTACTGTAATGACAACATAAACTGTACATTATTTGTTTTGCATTGCTTTTTACCTTCTCCTCAAACTCACACTGCATGATTTTCAAAGTCATCGGATCACCATTGTTTTCACACTGTACTATCTGTGGTAGCATTTAGTTGCTGCTGTGTTCACACTGCACAATGAATTGGCGACAGGAGATTACACACTGCATGACTTTACAATAGGATGAATCGCCAACAACTCTGTCTGGTGTGCAAGCTACAGCCAAACGCACACAAGAAGTGATAAGGAAACAACCCAAGATCATGCTGACATTGTGGTCTATAATTCCTCCCCGAACAAACAATAATTAAAAAAACATGACGTCCTTGTTTAAGATCCCATATGGTCAAAACTGAAATTTCATGGCTTTTTTCATGGTAACTGAGGTCTAGGGACTATGTAACTACCATATAAGTTTCAAAACAGTCAATCCACAGTAGAATGCACACAGCCTGAATAAAGTAGCTCTGCCTTTTGACGAGCTGCTGTGACGTCCAATCTACTCAGTCACCGCTTTCAGTCACCATCAACCACCATCCCACCCTTCTTTTGCCAAAACTTCACGTCCATGCCGTTGCTGAACAACAATAACATGAAAACAAGTCGAAAAAACGCTGTTCAGTCGATAGATGTCGAAACTACATCATTACACAGGCTTCCGAACAACATTAATATAAAAGACCAGTGGCACGTCAGCTTCAGCATCTTTCACACAGCCATTCCATTAAACTTTAAAAATTTACATTAAAATTTTTATTTAATTAATAGAAGTTAATTGATAAAGAAAATCTATTTATGACATTATTTTTGACAGCATTATGATTATTTATTAAAACTTCAGACAACAACAATTAGTGCCACGAGGTTATTTGCAACACTATATGTTCTACAAAATAGAGGACTACACACCTTACAGCGCAATATAATGTGGCTTTAGAAGAGGAAAGGTAGGATTAAGAAGTGAGCAAGTGATGAATTAGTATTATAGGTCCCAAGCAGATACAGTAACAATAATGGGTGCTCTACCTTATGCAGTCTCCATTGATGCCTAATAAACATTGATACAAGTAGGTTATGGTTAAAGTGGTGAACTTATAAAGTCTTAAATATTTTGTTTTCCCTTCTCAACGCATTATGCATTTACTCACCAATAATGGCTACCTTTTTAATTTGGTCAAGTCTCCAAGTCGAAGGAGCCCAGCAGCAGATTCCGTACCATGGCAGTAGCAGAGGTGGCAAGGCGGGTTGCTCTCCACGCTTCTGCCTGGCAAAACACCCCAGAGCCCTTTATAACTTCAATTTGAAAAATTATTTCACATCACAATATTAATTTATTGGCAACTTTTAGAAACTTTTCATGTTTCATACTGATTCTTATGTTTAGCTTCCCAATAGTTAATAGGATTTTATGTATAAATGCAGATTAATGATAATCTGGACATTCTGGACATTTGTTTACATGCAGGGTAAAACTGCAACAGGAACAGTACAAAATAAAAACTGAAAAAAGACGGGCATTCAGAGTAAAACAGTGCAAGATAAAAAAAAAACTGTACAAAACATACATGCAGGGTAAGCATTGGTGGGAGCAATGTCCAAGCAGTGTAGAGAAATATTTCTGTACGGCTTCATTGTTTTGTGCTGTGTAGTATAGTATTGTAATAGCTGATCAGAGTGATCAACTCCCCATGTGCTGGTTGTACGCAGTCACAGGACATGGAAATGTCTTTGTAGTCCATGTACCTTGTAATTTCACCCTCATCTTCACCGCGTCTACTGTAAAGCAGAATGGATGGTAGAACAGGTAGATACTTCTCGTGTGTCCATCCACTTCACAAATACAAGAGGTCCATCTGAACGGAGCTTGCGTGTCCTGATGTGAGGGGCTGGTGAAGGCAAGGGTGATGCAGACACATTCCTAAAAACAAATAAAAAAAAAATGTTAACCTATACTGTTCAGAGTAAATGGATGTGCAATTAATATGGATGCACAATATATACAGTACAGAGATGACCAAAAATGTATCCACACCTCAACATGAAAAATATACACCTCTCTTCTGTAGGTCACATGACAGCATCAATGATGGTGATAGATAATACTACACACTGCAGCCATAATTCAATTTGAGTTTTAAAAAACACCATCCACATATTGAACACATTCTAAACAATTACATCTTATCAGGTATTTCTAAATACACGCTAAACAAAAGGGATTATATACATTTACACCAAAGAAATATTCATAAGCATCACTTAGCTACATAAGGCAGTATTTTAGCCACCTGCAACTTGCTTGTTTGTGCTAAATAACATTACCGATAGCAGTGTTATAAGCTAACCAAAATGGAGCCAAATACACATTAGCAACCATAATCTAAAGCTATCCAAAACAAGGTGAATATAAACATCTGTAAACTCCATAAGGCATTAGCTTAGCCACCGGGAAATATCATGTTTGTGCTACATGAGGCAGCATTTAGCATGATTTACCTAAACTATATAAATGGCATTGAAAGCCAATGTGTCACACAAGCTGACAAGAGCTAGCTGTAGTGAGGAAAATATTTACTAATATTAGTTTAATATTATCAGAATAAGAGTTATATAAGACTTAATAACTTACCCAGTGTAGCATGGGTCTATTCTCTGTTCAAAATGCTCCTGTTCGGCGTCGGAGTCACACAGTCTTCTTCTGAGGTAAATGTAAACTTTCCAGAACATTCTGAAGAGTTTCCTCGGATGTGTAAGCGCGTGCCATCTTCCATAATGTGCTGAAAACTCACTGAATCGGAGTATTTTCAAACCTGTCTCTCTGTGTTCGTTTTTTCATGCCGGTGTCCGGGGGCGTGGTCTAGTATGTAAATTACCCGGACTGATTTCCGTGTGATTGGCGTGTGGGCGTGTCCTGCCTCGGGTCATTAGCATATAAGTGTGACAGAAATTCTATGCCTCTCCTTGGTTTCATACGGATTACATAAACTGAGAATATTTGTTTTCAATGTGACTTGCATCATTTAAAAGTAGACACTTTAAGCTATATAGATATATTTCTCATTTCAGTTAATTTTAGTGACGTGTTTCAAAAAGATTTTCACGGAGACTGAGGTTTCATATATGTGCATATATCCTCATATACTGTATGTGGCCAATTAGGATTAGTTTTTTGCATTTTTTTTGTTAGTTCTTAGTTATTGCCTTGATAATAGAAAATATGAGCTAGGCATCATGTATGACAGTTGCCAAAGTGAGATATGAGCTAAAATGACCAGATCCTGCCATAGGAGACATATCTTGTATGTACATATACAGTAGGGCTTATATGTGGATATAAAGAAGCAATACAGGAGACCTATATGGCCTGTATATGCACATATATGCACCTCAATGTTGCCTACATGTGGCATATATACGCATATATGCAGCATATATACGCATATATGCAGCATATATACGCATATATGCAGCATATATATTATCATATATGTGCATATATACTGCATATAGGTTTCATATATGCGCATATATCCTCATATTTACATTTACATTTAGGCATTTGGCAGACGCTCTTATCCAGAGCGACTTACATTTTTATCTCATTATACATCTGAGCAGTTGAGGGTTAAGGGCCTTGCTCAAGGGCCCCAGTGGCAACTTGGTGGTTGTGGGGTTTGAACCTTAGTCCAATGCCTTAACCACTGAGCTACCCCTGGCCCCATATAGGTGCGGTTATATGCGCATATATACTGCATATAGGTTTCATATATGCGCATATATCCTCATATAGGTTCTTTCCATGTGGGGCACGCACACTGCTCTGGGTCAGACACAGACAACGGGAAACAGGAACTAAGGTCTCAAACAAATGCTTCCCAACAGAATACCGTAGGTCGCATCGCCAAAATTCTTTCACCATGAGTGGCAGGAACTTCCAGACTACAACATATTGAATTCTCATGCCTGTAGAGTGTATTATAATGACGTGGCGACAGTGTAAAAACACCCTCCGATGTTAAATGCGAGCCGAAAATTGAGTACTTTTGAACGGCAAACAGGAATTAAGCTCTCAAGTGAGTAAACTAGACAGCAAGGTAAATACACAAAACTTACCCTCAAATTATTTTTTTTCCTCAATTATTATTATTTTTATTTTTTTTAAGCACCATGGCAAATCTCTTGTAGTCAATTTTTTAACCTGTTTTAAACACATACACACATGCATACACATTTTTATAGAAATGCACTTAGTTAATTTAATTTGCCTTACATTGTTGAATGAGGATGGGTTCCACAACCAAAAATCAACATTGATTCAATGTTTGTCTTTTCAACACTGAAAAGCATTGAATTATCAACATTGATTCAACATTATTTAGCATTGAAAAATCAACCTCAACCAAAATGATGATTCTGATGAAATTTCAACATTGAATCAATGTCACCTTGCTATCTGGGTTGAGACCCCATAAAAAAAGACGCAAGCCTTTTACGGAATCTGCCAAAATAATACTTTCACTGTATTTGCATACTCATTAATATTCAGTAGTGTCTGCCAAAGATGGGCGTGTACTCAGGATCTGTTCACACAACACACTGTACAGTGAAACCTCGGATTACGAGTAATGCGGTTTACGAGTGTTCCGCAAGATGAGCAAAGATTTTTTATAAATTTTGACTTGGAAAACAAACAAGTCTTAACGCATGCGCTTCTTGTTTTGACACCGAGTGTCACATGATCACAACTGAGCCAATGGTTTTTCTCTCTTTTGCGCTGTGGAATTGTGCTTACTCGTCTCTTACTGGGGCCAGGGGTAGCTCAGTGGTTAAGGCGTTGGACTACGGTTCGGAAGATCCCAGGTTCAAACCCCACAACCACCAAGTTGACACTGTTGGGCCCTTGAGCAAGGCCCTTAACCCTCAACTGCTCAGATGTACAGTATAATGAGATAAAAAATGTAAGTCGCTCTGGATAAGGGTGTCTGCCAAATGCCTAAATGTAAATGTATAATCAACATCCGTGCACACGTGTACAGTTTACTATAAACACTGTGACCGTGTGTGTGTGTGTAAAACATATTTTATTTTGTGTCTGTATGCGTGTACAGAGTGTAAAGCAAAAGCAAGTCTCATTACAGAGGCTCAGTCTGTCGTTGTGTGTGCGCGTGTAATTTGACACACACACACTCTCTCTCTCACCTTTACACCCCCCACCCCCTCTCTGCTTCACACACACACACACTTTCTCTCTGCTCTACACAGAAACTCTGCTCTGTCGCGATTCTTCTCAAAGGTAAAGTGCAGGTTAATTTGTCTTTGTTTTACAGCGATTCCATTAGTGTGTCGCTCACATGAGTGTCATTAGCGATTTTCCCTGCTAATATTTCCGACAAAAAATTAATAAAATTTCCATTAATGTGTGTGTGTGTGTTTGAGTGAAATACAAATAAGACAGGAGACAGTTTTACTGTTTACGATGAGGCTTTCCCTCTTGGCTCTTGACGAAGGCGGTCGCATCTGCTTTCCCTCCCTTATCTCTCCCCGCTTGCTTCTCTTGTCTGTCTTGTGAAATACTATTCAGAGACTCTCCTCGTCTTGCTCTTGAAATAAAAGGAATGGATTTGATCAAGTGGTCTCTGAATGCAATTGACACGATCTTCTCGACGAGAAGTGTGGGTTCTGGGGAACCTACTTGTCCTGCTGGGACGTTTGCTGCTGGATACACGATGGACGGTTGGGAGAAGTGGCGCATTGTGTGCCTGGCCGCACTGTCTCTGGAGGACGTTGAAGATATTTACCTATTCGGAACTCTGATAACTGGGATTCTGCTGATTGGATTAGGTGGATTACTTGGATATCGAAAAATCTTAAAAGCAGTCAGTCTCAACCCCAAGAGACT
Organism: Channallabes apus; assembly: GCA_030522415.1. Classification (NCBI taxonomy): domain Eukaryota; kingdom Metazoa; phylum Chordata; class Actinopteri; order Siluriformes; family Clariidae; genus Channallabes; species Channallabes apus. The sequence continues at coordinate 1,404,903 of CM060117.1, read as the reverse complement.
GGCTGGCTGGGAAATAACGGTGACGAGAGCTGTCAGTAATCAGACTGTGGTTATGGACCGCAAATTGGATACCATCTTGGGAGACTGGCAGCTATACAACGGAATTTGGACGGACCTGGAGACCAGTGATGGACATTAAATATCTGTGAAATTGGCAGGTATTGATCGAAATTTGGACATTCTTTTTTTTTTTTTTCTCTGCCCTTCTTTCCAGCTACTGCATTAAGGCAGTGGCTGGAGACATAACAATTCCCCGAAGACCAAGATAACGAGACGCTCTGGAATCTACCCCCCTCCCCCTTCAAGGTCACCTGGCGCAGACTATTACGGGATGTTACAGGCTTACAAACTGACACGCACGCACACACTCACAGAACAGCTACAGATAGACACTCTACCTTCCCCATTTCCAACGCCTTCGTGTGCTTATTCCCCTCGGTGTGGGCAGGCGGAATCGGGACCAGCGCTCTTTAGCTGCAGGGACTGGAGCTGTTTGCCTACATTGGACATTCCTATCCCTGTACCCTTAATGTTGCAATGTTGATGTCTTGTGATTACATGTTTTTCTGTGCTTGCTGCTGAGGTAGTTTTTTGTACCCCTGATCCCACACTGCCCTCTCCGAAGGACAGTCTGGGAGGGGATTTTTTTACCCTCGTTATCCTAATGTATCTGATTCCTTGTTTTCTATGATGGCGCCTGGGAAATGGCTGCCGTCGCGACCCTGTGGTCGCAAAAAGCATTTCACTGCATTTCATACTGTATGACTGTGTATGTGACAAATAAAATTTGAATTGAATTGAGAGGAGACAGGAGGGGCTGAAAGTAAGAGTCTCCTCCTACTTTAGATACACACACACACACACGCCTGCACGCATGAACGGAAACACTTTTCTGTCTGGATTTTTTTTTGAAGGTAAAGTGCAGGTTAATTTGCTTTATTATTACTCTATATTTTGTATTAATTATTTTTATGTATTTATTTTTTTGGGCTGTAGAACGAATAATTTGAGTTTCCATTATTTCTTATGGGAACATTTGCTTTGGTTTACGAGTATTCTGGAATACGAGCCGCTTCCGGAACGAATTGTGCTCACAATCCGAGGTTCCACTGTATTTGCTATAGTGAATTTTAGTTACTCTCTGCACTTTAACACAGATGTAATGTACATTTTGAGAAACATGTATAGTCTGCCAGTCTTTAAACACTTAAAGTAGCACCGCAATAATGAGACAACGTCAGAATATGAAATATATCTATCTTTTATTAAAATCAGACTTCATTCAGTCACATTGGAGTCCAGAAAAAGATACAGTATTCATTTTTATCATGTTATTCATTTGTGTTCAAACACATGATCAAGCATTTCAGGAGCTGGTTATGGAGAGTTTCAGGAGGAGAGCACAACATACAGAACTTTAAAGTTTAAAAGAACGGACATAAAAACATTAAACAGTAGTGAATTAGTCCTTTTTTTACACTCTGTGACTTCACCACACATTTTACACAAAATTGTTTTTGATGTTGACATTGATATCCCTTTTTATTTTTTTCTGAGAAAACAAAAAAACAAAAAAAAAAAAACAAGACCTTGTGTTAAAGCAGCTTTGAGATGGACATAAATGGTCTTCAACATAAACACTGCTGTGACAATGAACCTGAGGAGACACTCAGTCAATCACCTACACGTACACACATGGAATGATCTATAGAAGCATCTCAATGAACATCAGCCAATCTTGCGTGTGAACACTTCATTGATTTTTTTAAATCAAATGTACAGTCTGTACAATTATTGAATCACACTGTTTATATTATTCACTATAAATCCCTTTATGTAAAATGTCTCAGTGCTGGTGACGGATCCTGACGCTGCTCTCTTTAGTCTCTTCTTTACGTCTTCTTCTTTTTCATATTTTCTTTGAGAGAACAGATTGAAAGTGAGAAACTGTTTTAATATATACAGTATGAATCTTTTCATATATGCATAATTCAGCACCAGCTCTGTTATTTAATTTCATTTCATTATAAATTTACTCTGATCAAAGAATTTACGTTTCCATGGCTACGAGCTCAGCCGCGCCTTCGTTGTTCTTGACTTTCATCATAAACACTGATAAGTGTGTAAGCGCTCTTAGACAGAAGCGTACACAGGTGACGTGAGATGTGATCACAGAGCCGCCTCACCTATAAAACTCCAAACCACACGGCTGAGTTTCTCCCCCAGCAGGTAGAGAGGAGCCATGCTGAAAGACGACACGCCCAGGAACACCACGAGACCCGTGCGGCTGAGGTGAGCCATGATGGGGTAAACCCAGATCCCTGACGCGTGATGCACCCACAACACCCTACAGCGCACACACACACACACACACACAGTGTATACAGATCGCTAGAGTTGTGTACCGAAACCCGGTGCCAGTACGGCACCGGTACCTATAGAACCGGTATGTACCGGACCGAAACAGAATGCGAATTTCGGTGCCTCATTTCGGTGCCACTTAAATGCCTGAACTGTCGATTGAAATATTTGTTCTCTAGATTCATATATTTTTGTAGATTAATAGTTTATTAGATTAAATTAAAGAAATTAAAAGCACAAATCATCCGGAAATGAGAGACCATCCGACATGCGCGTGAATGCAGTAACTAACGTTACACTCGCTCTGACGGCAGCAGGCGGTCTACCGATAGCTTAGCATGCTAAAGTAAACACCTCTCGTTAAAATGCCTAAAACTAAACGGTCGAAAGTGCGGCTGTATTTCACAAGAAAGGATTCCGGCACCGCGACGTGCAGCAAATGTTTTACAGCAGTTGCGTGTAAAGGGAGGGGTACTTGTGTAAAGGGGGAAACACGTCAAATCTAATGAAACATTCGAGGGCAGACGGAATAAAGTTAAAAGCAGAATAAATACACGGAATAAAGTTAAAAGCAGAATAAATACACGGAATAAAGTTAAAAGCAGAATAAATACACGGAATAAAGTTAAAAGCAGAGGGAGGCACCGTGTTTAACAGCTTGTGGACAACAGCTGGCGCTATCAGTGTGGACGACCCTCAGCCCCAGTCACACCAACTGTAGCTAAAAGGAGTCACTGATTATGATGACGTCAGCAGACTTTCCGCAGGTTAGTAGTAGGATAATGTAATGTTAATAGCAAAATGCTAATCTTGCATTCATGCTAACAAATAGTCAAACGATTTGTAAAAAACTAATGTAACATGGATTCTGTTTATAATTATGGCTTTCCAGCTAGTACTAGTAGCACTACAACAGTGACCTCATTGTAAAGAGGCTATACATGTCCTGTGCAGGGCAATAAGTCAGGAAAGGTGTCATATTTTGACAGAAAAGGCAAATATGGTGAAATTTCTGCAAAAGAATTGCAAAAATTTGAAGCTTACATATTCATATATACTTTAAACTTTTAATATATTGTTCAATTTTAAGCATAAAATTTTTTGTTCAATAAAAATTAATTCTTGAGTCATCCACTATAATTTTTTGGCTTAAAAGTATCGGTTCAGGCACCGTTTTGGCACCGGTACCGTTTTCAAAGTATCGATTTGGCACCAGTATCGAAAAAAACCCAAACGATACCCAACCCTACAGATCGCTGTGATAAACACACAGATAGATTGAAGAACATTTATAAAATGCTGGACTTGATCTGTTATTATTATTATTATTGTTATAAAATGCAGTAAAGTTCTAATGTTGAAAGTGTAATTCTAAATTTCATCCAATTTTCAGTTTAGTTTTTACCTTTTTTTATTTTATTTGGATTTCACAGGAAGGATTATAATTCTGAAGCCTTTTTATCTTTATTTTATTAATGGTGTTAATTAATCAGAGTTTATCGGCCTGAAAATGGAAACTAAGCAGGAAATCACTTTGAACACTTTCTTTTTTGTGGTGGCGATTCGGCACGACGGAGCTTCACTCATCAGTGTGTAAATATATCTACACTTCTGTCCTTCCATCATTCCTCCCCTCACACCGTCCCTGCTTCTATCGCTCCTTCCAGCGTGTGTGTGAAAAACAGGTTTTATTTCTCACTCGTTTCCTCTGACCGAGTGACTCGACCGCGCAGGAGGAGGGAATTACCACGCCAAGTAGAGCAACACGAAGAGCGCCAGGCCGAGGATCCCTGTGGAACGACTCGGGTGTTTGTGCTTCTGGAGGCACATCTGGACCAGGAGCAGCGGCATGATCACAGTGTGCTGTGGAGGAGGAGGAGGAGGAGGAGGAGGAGGAGGAGGGGGAGAACACCTTACTGTCAGAAATAATAAACACTTAACATCGTGAGAACTAATAAAGAGAAAAATAATACACAGTGTGATGAACACTTACCATACCGTGATTAAGCCATGTAGGGATGATGTTATCTAAAGCCTTGGGGAAGATCAGCTCCCGGTTGTAGGTGTAGATGGACCAGAAACAAGTGAAGACAAACTGAAAAAGAATAAAAAATAAGTTCATAACAAACCTCGTTACTTAAAAAAATAATAATAATAAATTCTGTTTAATATCAGATCTCGAATCTGGGACACTCACAGTTCCGATGGGAAAAGCTAGAACGGTGAAGAAGTAGTCCTGCGCAGAGACGAGGAACGCCGGAATGCTGTTTTTTCCCGGGAAAAACATGCAGATTAAATCGTTTAAAAGACAGAGTCCGAAAAACACCGTCTGCATCACCTGTAACACAAACAGGGTTCGAGTCAAACCTGGTTATTTGACAACAACGGAGTTATGTGTACCAGCACAAGCAAAGGTTTGTACCCCCATGTACGTTTAATTTAATCTTTTATCAACTTATCTAACTATTAACATGCTCACACATCTGTCCTCTAGGGGGAATTGTGCTTTACTAACCCCATCCGTCAACTTCATCTGTCCTTATTTGTCCTGAAGGAACCACATTTTGTTTCACTTAATACAGAAAAAGGACAATAAAGGATCACGATATTTAACTTTATTTTATGAACATGAATCACTAGGCCTGCTAATCAGATAAATTCTGCTTATTTATTACATTTAGGCATTACTGTACATTTTTATCTCATTACACATCTGAGCAGTTGAGGGTTAAGGGCCTTGCTCAAGGGCCCAACAGTGGCAACTTAGTGGTTGTGGGGTTTGAACCTGGGATCTTCGGAACCGTAGTCCAATGCCTTAACCACTGAACTACACCTGACCCGATTAGAAGATATTAGAAGATAGAGCTTTTTACTCATGAACGCAATCACTCTCTGTTTTTTGTAGATTAGTAAACCTAGGGGACAGTGAGGTTTAGAAAAACAGCTCTCACACACGTACTGTATACACAGAAGCATCTGACCTTTAACACAGCTGGAGAAGCAAACAAAAAGGAACAGAGACAAACAGGAACAAGAGCAGAGAGGAGAAGAAAAATAACTGGAACAAAAATGAGGGAAGATTATAAAAAGAACGATGGAAAGATCGTAAAATCCTAAACTGGAGACCTGAAGATATCTTTAGAAGCACGGATCTCTCTCAAAGTGTGGAGTTTTAATTTATTTAATAAATGATGTCACAGTAGTGGAATGATTGTTTTTGTTTTTTATTGCTGGTGTTCTGCCAAATTATGCATCCTTATCCAAAGGTGCTACCATAGCGTGAAGTTATAGATTCTCATCATCTCATCAACAAAAATATTTACTATACCAGTAAGAGAAGCATAAATTATTACACCATACATAGGGGAGAATTTAAGGGTAGCATATTATGATAGACATATATCCCCATCAAGTAATGCTCTCAGAACATCATTAACATAACTAATAAATAAAAAAAAGGTCCCAAGCATGTCAGTCTTTACATGAGTAGAACTGTAGATAAGTAGGTAAAAATGACAGGTAGAATGGATTGATAGAACATATGGTAAAAAAAAAAAAAAAAAAAAAGTCAACTTGAACCTAGAAACAATTAGATTAGAAGTTATATGTTCTGTTGGTGCAAATGTCAGAAATAAAATAAGAAATTAATTATAGTTATTTTTAAACAGCTAAAATATTATTGTAGACAATAATTTGTGTGCAATCTTTTAATAGATTATAAAACAGATCTTTCTGTCTGTCTGAGTAATAACTTACAAAAGCATTTGATACTGTTGACCATGGTCTTCTTTTACAAAGATTACAGGCTATAGAGGCTTTGGTAGCACTGTTCTAGACTGGTTCTCCAATTATTTAATTGGGAGAAGTCAGTGTGTAGTTATAGAAGATTTTAGATCCATATCACTTACAGTAAAAACTGGAGTGCCCCAAGGTTCAATCTTGGGGCCTGTTTTATTCTCCATTTACATAAGTAATATGTGCATGGGTTTAGACTCAGCAAAAACCCATTTATATGCTGACGACACAATACTCTATACGACTGCATCATCATTGCAAGTAGCAATGGATTCCTTACAGCATGCTTTCAACTCTTTACCCTTCTCAAATTAAAACTGGTGTTAAATGCCAAAAAAACTAAATTTATGATTTTTACTCGCTCATGCTCTTCCTCTGAGTATACTCTTTTAACATTAGATGGCACACAACTAGAAAAGGTAATTTCTTACAAATATCTTGGAATCTGGCTTGATGACAAGTTGTCATTCGGAGCCCATATAGAAAGTATATTGAGAAAGCTTCGTCCTAAATTAGGTTTTTATTACCGTTTAAAGAAAATGCTGCCAGAAATCGATTAGTACTGAGCACTTTCCTATCAGTATTAGTTTATGGGGACATTATACTGTATATGCATGCATCTTCATTCCATCTAAAAAAGCAGGATGTTGTCTATCATTCTACTTTGAGATTTGTACCTGGTGCTGCAGCAAGAACACATCACTGTAATCTATATGACATGGTGCAATGGACATTATTGCACCTTAGAAGGAAATCTCACTGCCTACTATTTATTGCAAAGGCTTTAATGGATAAACTACCTCATTACATATGTAATCTACTGACACTTCGCACTAACACTTACAGTACAGGTTCATCAGTAAAACAACTTCTTCATTCTCCTCGAACACGGACAGAGTTCGGCAAAACTGCTTTTTCTTCATATGCACCACATGAGTGGAATTCATTACAAAATATCTTAAAATTGGACTCCCTACCCTCTCAAAATGTTTTCAAAAATATTTTAAACTCAGTTCTTATACAACAACGTCATTGTTCTTCATAATCTTTTTTTAGTACATATATACATATATTTTGAATTCTTTATTTTCTCCTCTCTTTTCGACATTTGGAATTCCCATCTGCTTGTCTTTTAGTGTGTGTTTGTTTATGTAATTGCATTTTTGGAATGTCTGTGTTTATATGTGTTAACATTGTATGTTCTGTGTGTATACTGTATATGGTGAAACTTTTTGCTGCCACCTTGGCCAGGACTCCCTGGAAGAAGAGATACTGTATCTTAATGGGACATTCCTGGGAAAATAAAGGATAAAAAAAAATAATAATAATATCTTAATTAACAATTACATAATATCTTCTTTTGTTAATGTGAAAGAACTGAAGTTAAAGGTCTTTTACACTCAGCTCTAAGGGCACACGGTTAAAAATAAAAGAGGAATTTTTGCACACTAATTAGTGCACTACATGGCTCACTCCTCCACGACTCCTCTACGACTCCTCCACGACTCCTCTACGACTCACCTGGTTGATGAAGGTTAAATACTTCCACTTGCCTCCGTAAGCGCGCGCCCCCGGGTGAACCCCCGAGTTTACTATGTTGCAGTTTGCACCCAGAGCGAACGCGGACCAGCCGAAAATCACCGCGTGCGCTAACAGACAGTATTTAAGGCTCACAGCGGCCCTGCGTGCAGCAGCAGCGCCGCCTGCCATCTTTCATTCAGTGAACAAACACTTCCGCATCACGCCATGTTGTTCGCGGTTAACCACGCCCTCTCAGGGAATACTGCGCTGTGATTGGTCGAGCCTCGAAAACAAACGCCATGGCACGGAAGTAGCGATGTGTCCGCTTTATAAAATAACCAAATAAACTTTACAAACTATAAATAATATATAAATACTACTACTAATAATAATAATAGTAATAACCTGCCCACCGTTTTAACAGGGAAAACCTTTTCTTCGTGTGTAGGGGACAGATATCCGCCTCCATGAATCCGGAAGTTCCTCTTTGCTTTTTTCTTTTATCATGATACAAACAATTTGACATTGAAATACTATAATTTTTAATATTTCAAAAAAGCGAAGCACAGAACAATTTTACAAAATAATTACAATACCATTAACCACAGGATACTATATGAACACATCTAGTTGAAGTTTAGTTTATTTGTTATTTGCATGTAAACAACACAGAGCCAACAGTACAATGTACAATCAAATAATGAGAGGAGAAGAAAATAAGTCAAATCATTTAAATAAATAAATAGTAATAATAATAATATTAAAAAATTATAGTAGTAATGAATTAAAATTGTACTTGTCACATGCACAGTCTTACACAGTGAAATGCTTAAACGACCGCCTGTGGCCTTAAAATAAAAGACTAGTCATAGGAAATAAATGTAAAATAGAAATAAAATATCTGTACAATGCAAAATATACAATATAAAGAAAAAAATAAGAAAAACAGCTGTACAATATAGAAAATATAGAATTTATGGATTTTTGTGTGTGTGTGGGAATGAAGTTGAATATAAATAGAAATCTCCAGGGGTTTTGCAAATATGCCTGAAAGTGTCATATTTAAAGTCACTTATGTTAGAGTAAGTAACTAATGTAAACTAAAGTAACTAATGTCCATGAATGTGCAGGTGTGACGTGGCAACTAGTGTCAGGAGACAATAAGTTTCCTTTATTCCCCATTATTATTATTATTATTATTAGGTCTCCTGTAAAAATACTCACTGTGTAAAGCTGCTTTGCGACGATGACAATTGTTAAACGTGCTATACAAATATAATTGAATGAAATTTAATTGAAAATAAAGAGAGGTCTGGTTTTTAGGGTTTTACATTTGAAAGTTTCCCTTAGTAAACTAGCAGTAATTTATAAGTTGAGGTAGAGTTTTAATTATTTGTATGTAAAATACTTATAAAATACACATTTATTTATAAAATAGAATTATAAAAATATATGAATGAATGAATATTATATTTTATTTGATATTATATAAAATGTACTATTACTTCCTTTTAAATAAAATTCATATCTTCTTCTTTGTCTTTCGGCTGTTCCCTTTCAGGGGTCGCCACAGCCAATCATCTGCCTCCATCTAACCCTATCCTCTGCATCCTCTTCTCTCACACCAACTAACTTCATGTCCTCTCTCACTGCATCCATAAATCTCCTCTTTGGTCTTCCTCTAGACCTCCTGCCTGGCAGTTCCAACCTCAGCATCCTTCTACCGATATATTCACCATCTCTCCTCTGAACATGTCCAAACCACCTCAATCTGGCCTCTCTGACTTTATCTCCAAAACATCTCACATGGGTTGTCCCTCTGATGAACTCATTCTTGATCCTATCCATCCTTGTCACTCCCAAAGAGAACCTCAACATCTTCAGCTCTGCTACCTCTAGCTCTGCCTCCTGTCTTGTCTTCAGTGCCACTGTCTCTGAGCTGTAGAGCATCGCTGGTCTCACCACTGTCCTGTACACCTTTCCTTTCATTCTCACTGATACTCTTTTATTGCACAACACACCTGACACTTTTCTCCACCCATTCCAACCTGCCTGTACTCGTCTCTTCACCTACACCGTTGACCCTAAGTACTTAAAATCCTGCACCTTCTTTACCTCTGCTCCCTGTAGCCTCACTGTTCCTCTTGGGTTCCTCTCATTCACACACATGTATTCCGTCTTGCTGCGGCTAACCTTCATTCCTCTGCTTTCCAGAGCGTACCTCCACCTCTCCAAATGTTCCTCCACCTGTTCCCTGCTCTCGCTACAAAGCACAATGTCATCTGCAAACATCATAGTCTATGGAGACTCCTGTCTAACTTCATCTGTCATCCTGAGTGACTAGTGAAGTGACTCAATGCGAATGACAAGGAGGAGTTTATTTTTACATCCATTTTTTCTCATATTCAACAACAATTGCATGGTAATGAAAAGTGAGAATGAAAAATGTGTGAGATTAAAGTCACATTTATGAAAAAGGAAAGAGAAAGTGCATGAACAAGATACAAGTGCTGTATGTACAGTACAGTATATATACTGTATATAAACATGAGTGAGATCTTTCGGTTAAACGGCAATTATTTACATCAACATTTCATTAAGGCTGTTTAAAATCCAGTTCTGTCTCCTCAATCCCTTAAACTCAGGCTCTCTCTGTAAACCAACAGTCGCTCTGTAGTGTACTGAGGAAGTTCGTTTCTATTGGCTTGAACTATCCGAGTGGCCCTGGGAAAGACACGTTTAAATCCTCCTGAGGAAGCCGGGACTGTACATTTCGAACATTTGGGAACACCCCATGTCTGAAGCACGTCATCAAACATACCTGCTATTGCTTTGCTAGTGTGTGATGTATGAAGCTGCCCTGCGTGTACAGCAATGTAACCCTAGGGTTAGGGTTCAACCCTGGCACGTCAGTAACCAGGTCAGCAAAATTGTAATGAACATCTAAAAAATAAAAATATAAGTTTGTAAACACGTAAACACCACCAACTTCTTCGGGACTCCACTTGGACTTCGTCTTTTCCCCCACTCTCTGTTCCTCCTCCTCCTCCTCCTTCTTCAGGACCTCCACTATCGGCTGAATCTCCATTAATTCCTCCATCTGTGTAAACACACTCACACTCACACACACACACTCTAACTCGAGTCAGACCTTATATAGGTCATGCAGTCGACCTTTAAAGGTGCTATAGTCCTTTTTTTCTTCCTTACTTGCACAAATAAACTGGAAGGTTTATAGAACATTATTAGTGTTATTGCATAGCATACATACTGTACAAGGGGCGGTGTATTGTATTATTGTATGAAAAAACTCAAAATATTTGCCCAATTTATGTCTTTGGAAATGAGTACGTTCATGAACATTTCTTCTTGTTTAAAAAAACCTGTGAATGTTATCAAGGACGGTAGCGAGAAGAAAAAGGAGCCGCTTTCAGTTTGGTTTTTAAAGCAGCCGATGCCGAGAGGAATCATACATTAATGCTAAGTGATGTTTAGTGTTTATTTATTTATTTCATATTTTACTTCATTTACACGTCTTTTCCAAATGTTTTGATAGTTTTTATATGCAACAATATGGAACAGATTAAATTCCAGAACAGATTAAATTCATAATATATTATGCTAATCAAAACCGTTGTACAGAAACAAATCGCTTTGCAGAATGTGACTGTAAACTGTATTATTAGACACGTGCAAATAAATTAACGTCATACTTTCAATTTAAATATAGCATAATGTAAATGTAACCATGATTTTTAAAAAATAAAAAGTGGATTAGCATTAGCTAAGGTCAGTTGGCAAAACCGTTATCTGTGCTAGCTAGAGGTTAGCCAGTTAGCTACGAGTGTGTAGTGTAGTTAATTACCTGGCAGTTAGAACTGAAGACTTAAATTATCATCGCTGAATTTTAAACTTCCTGCGAAAAAATTAACTAATATTTCACTGTGGAAACGTAAATACGCGGCACATTTCATGGGGAAGTGTAGTTATTACAAATAAAATTTGACAAATAAAATAAAAGTAAAAGTGTGACAAATAAAATTTTAATTTGAATTATTATTTATACATTTAGTTATTTGTTTATATTTATTATTTCCGTGCAGAAATTAAAGTGCTTCCACGCGCAAATTCTAAACAGTCAGAATCCAACAATCTCGGCTTGCTCATCAGAGACAACCTCATTATTATTATCTACACATTTTTCTCACACATACACCATTAATTTTCTTTTCATGTTTGTGAAGCTGCTTTGAGACAATGCCCATTGTTAAAAGCGCTATATAAATAAAATAAAATTGAATTGAAAACTGTACCTTAGTATTAATATAAGACAGAATGCGGTGCATTAGGCACGTCAACACAGCGCAGATATTGCGCAAGTATATGTAGAGCTTTATTTTACACCAGTTCATTCATGCAATTATCCACACAGCTATTCCTGCAGAACAATGCATATGCATCATGCAGATAAAGAAAAAGAACTTTAGTTAATGTTCAAATGAAACATGTTTGATGATCTTTACACATGCCGTGACTGTGGTGCCAGATGTGCTGGGTTACACTCAATGGTGAGAAAAACAAGAAACATAAAATGAGTGGAGGGTCCGCAGGCCGGCGCAGCATGTTGACCAGATAGATCAGACTAAAGTTCATATTGCGCTCGTTAGACAGCAGTCTGGTGTAGAGGTTCGCACCGTTGCCTCCCACCTCCAGGGTCCGATCTGTTTGCATGTTCTCCCCATGTTTGGTGGATTTTCCTCCCACAGTCCAAAGACATGCAGGTTAAACTAATAGACTTTTGTGAATGCATGTGTGAATGTTGGCTTGAGTTCCCACCATAAATACAATACAAACTGTGTCCCAGATTATCGATGCTAGTTCATTTTAAAACACTTCTGCTCCTAGTGTGTGATCTTCCTGTCCAGTCATGAACTGCACATACATACTACAGCACCTGAATTTCATTTCCTGTTACAGCAGTGAGAGTGAAGTCGGGTTCAGCTTGTGCTCACCCTAAGCTCCCAGTCTCTCAGTGTGAGAACAGCACCGCTCCCGCTGCATCAGCTCCTGTATCCCTGCCAACCTGTGTGTTCCTGGAGCTTCCTGCACTCGTACCTCGTCTCTAATCTCACTATCCATTATCATCCACGGGTTCCATTCGGAGCGACTCTTCTAGAGGTTTCTCCTCACATCATCTCAGGACGCTTTTTTATTCCTCAGCACTGTAACCTCTGGCTTGTTCATTAGGAATCAAAATCTAGTGGATTTTATGGGAAACGGCTTTATGGCAGGGATCATTATTCAAATTATCATCATCATCATCATCATCATCATCATCATTCAATAAGTGATCTTCAAACCCAGTGCACCCTGTTTCTACAAATCACTCTAGTAAAACAGGTTTTTAGGAAAAGAAAATATGTTAAACCTTTCAAGGTGCACAGGAATGCTCACTCTAAAACACATCAATAAACAAGCACAAGCACAAGCAGCGCATCGAGGCGTATTTTAATCCAGAGGTTGTAAATGTCTCTTCCACATTTGTTCAAGAATTAAAGACGTAGGCCTTCAGGACGTCCTTTCCATTAACGGCTCCCACCGAGGCGACGATACTCGCATAATCGCACGCCACCGCAGTGAATCCTCTGCAAATGAACACGTCACATGATCAGTTTATGAGTTCTGCAGAAGGAGCTTCACACAGCCATCACCACGTTTAAGAAAAACATAACAGTCTCAGTTTGAAATCTGAAACTGTCCAGATTCAACTGGCCTGAAACGAGACGAGGGTTTGATAATTTTAAACTAAATATTTTATTTATTTATTGTTAATGACCTTTCACTGCCCACCTGCAATACCTTCAAAGGCCACAAGGGGCAGCAGCTCACACTTTTGCTTTGTTTTATTACCAAATCAAAGTGGTTCAGTGTTACTGTGATTATTTAAAATAAATTACAACAAATTTAGTCTACAAACATATTTTGGAAAAAAAAGAAATGACTTCCCACATAGACTCACCATTAAAATGTTTTTGACTGTAAGCTACATTTATTGTTAAATTTGTAAGATGAGATAAAAGACACACGTGAGGCTGAGGGACAGATGCGGATGATGATGTTGTGTCGGTACCTGGACATGGTGTGAGAGCCACCCAGCAGGTGATACTGACTCTCCAGCGTTAACCCTTTCTCTCTGTCCTTCCTCCAGGTCAGCACATGCAGAGATAAATCCCGCGACGCTGTGACAACCCGGAAATCGTCCTGCAGGGATCAGAGGAGTGTAAATGCGCTTCATTTCGTTTCCCTGAGGGTTAATGCGAGAGAAGAGGAGGAGGATGAGGAAGGTCTCACCACACACACAGACGTGATGGGTAGGAGATGCTCCTTAAAGCTGGAGATTAGCTCGCCTTTAAGAGTGTAGACCTTCAGCTCGGTACCGTCTGCAATCAGAACCATGCTGTTCCCTTTCGTCTGGAGAATCAGGTCCGAGTGCCAGCTGCTTAAATCCAGACGGAAAGATTCGACCTGCTGAGCTGAAGCAGAAAAAATAGATATGTATAAACAAAAATACATCTATTATAATAAGAAATAGTACAATAATACGATTAACCAATTATAATATCAATGAGGTTATTAAATGTTAAGCTGAATAATGATTATAATTACAATTATTACTAAATCTATATTACATTAATAAACTGAAATCATTAGAACAATATAATAATCACATAATATCATCTAGTAAATACATATAATTATTAAATAACTATATGCATCATTTAAAAACAGGTTTTATACGAAGAAGGTTTCAAACTATAGCTTAGTGTAAAAGTTGGCAGTTTCTTATGATATTTAATGGGACAAACTGTATAATTTATTTACAAAAATAACGTTTCTGTAGACAGTTGAAATAAAAACAAACATGAGGAGGAAAACGATGATGTGAAAGTTATAAAAGGATGTTTGTATAAAATGAATATTTTCCAGTTTTATTATCATTAGTTCTTTAAAAAAATGTAAAAAGAATAAAAATAAAGCAATGTCTGAAAAAAAAAAACATTTTAAAAGGCTTGAACTGCTATAAATAGCATTTCTTTCGTGTGAAGGGTGTGTAAACTTTTGCACAGGGCAGTCGGCAGTGTCTGAGGTTGACACTCGTACCCTGAGCCTCCTGCGTGTATCTGGACTTCTTCAGGCTGAACTCGAACACAGACAGCGTGTTGAGTCTGAGCTCGGAGCCGCTGTGAACCACGGCCACTCGCGCGGCCTGAGAGGGGAAGAACGCCGCAGCCGCGCAGCCGCGGACACACGGCTTCAGAGTCTTTCTCAGGATCACACACACTCTGAGTGCTGAAAACCTGCCGTCAGAAACACACACAGTAATAAGTTCAAAGCCCCAGAAAGTGAAAAGCAGATTCGTTAAAACATGAGTATATGTGATGCGCACACACACACGCGCGCACACACACACGCGCACACACACACACGCGCACACACACACGCGCACACACACACGCGCACACACACGCGCACACACACACACACACTTCCTGCTGCCCCAAAACAGCAACTGAGCGGTCACAGATGTCACACACTGATTAATTCTCTAGAACAGCAGCTCTGACAGTAGTGCAGGTTTGTATTAGCACGCGCTTTCTGATTCGTTATCATTTCCATAGCAACAGCGCCTTCACAGGGTTAAAGCAAACTCGCCACTGATCGTCAACAGATTCAAAAAAGTTACTATGGTGACGATATCTTACAGTAATGAGATGTTTAGTAACCGTATCATGTAAGGAAGGAGTCTCCAGTGTCGGAAGTTTGTAAAGAGTCAGAAGTTTGAACATTTTCACCTTCGGGCTCAGGTCCAAGTTGTCCCTGGTTGCAGCGAGGATCCACTTCTTATCAGGAGAAGAGAGGAGGACGTTCAGAGCGAACGAGTCGCACACCACGTGCCGAGACGTTTCAGACAGCTGCGGTGACGTGAGGACGAGGAGCGACCCCAGCGAAGTTCCCACCTCGAACACGACCAACAGCAGACGAGTGTTTAGTCATTTGTAGCTACGTGAAAGTGTGTGTGTGTGTGTGTGTGTGTGTGTGTGTGTGTGTGTGTATGAGTTTACACAGGTTACCGTGACGAAAGCGTTTCCCTCTGTGCTGAAGGTCATTAACGTGCACTGAGACGAGCCCGATGTGAAGGAGCTCAGCGGCTCTCCCGTCCGTCCCTGCCACGCGCCGATCGTCCCGGTGCTGTCCGACGTGATCACGATGTTCTGCTCTGGGTCCGTGACGATACGGGTCAGCGGGTTCTGAGCGGAGCTGGACCACAGAGGAACACCCTGAGACATGAAACGCAATTTAAAGTCTTTACGATCACAAATCAGTTTTTTTTAATACTGTAATAAATAGACAGGGGTGCCAATAGCTTTGCTCTCATCCAGGAATATTGGTTTGATATATGAATATGCTAATTAAACATGCCACACCTGATTTACTTAAACAATTTGTTTGCTTTTTGTTTAAATTTTTAGATCCAACTGTTATTTCCTTTCTCTCTCTTAAGACATGGTTTCTTTATAATATAGAACTTTAAAATTAACAATAAACATCATTAAACAATTTAAGAAATATAAACGCCTCTCATGTTACATGGCCTTCATTTGCATACTGATCCCTGATTGGTGCTCACACTTTATGATGCAACAACACTCACATCATCAGCATAAGTGCTGGTTTTCTATGCAAATAAATAACTTGATGATAAAAAGACGTGTTTAAAAGGTTGCGCATGGCTATAAACGTGTATCTGACCTTGTGTATGTCCCAGGCCTTGACTGTTCCGTCAGAGGAGGCGCTGCAGACGATCGGCCTGACGTTCCACATGTCGTGTAAAGCGCTGTTTCCCATCAGGTACGAGAAGCCGACGATCCGGCCTTAAAGAACGACAAATTATTCAGAAAAATACGTGCATTCCTCTCTCACCGATTCCTCCGAGCGCTTTTTAGGGATCCGAAGCACTGAGGAACCGAGTTTTGGGAAAGAGCCAGCAGAAGCAGATGTTGTGTACCTGTGTGTCCCCTCAGGCTGTTACAGCTGTAATCTCCTCCTGGTCGGCCGCACGTCATGTTCAGCTCCAGGGAGGAGCGATGGAGGTAATAACGCTTCCACGTGTACGAGGTCGCGTCTGAGGACAGCTGGGCCACATTACAGAAACCCCAGCGACGCAGGCACATCTCTCTGAACCGAGAACATTTTCGTATTCATATTTTAGATTTTTTGTTTTAATATTAAGAAACATGTCAAGATGAACGATAGCAGAGTGATAGTTTACCTCCATAACCACTGCGTCTCTGCAGCTTCATGCCAATCCTGAGCAACATGTGACATTTGAAAGAAACAAATATAAATAAATATTATTTAAATAAGTAAAACTTTGGATTGGGAGTCACTTGGTCTGCGACTGTTTTGCAAGACATAGATTAAATAGATTTCAACTTGATAAATGAGTGATGTCTTGATATACGAGTGGTCCGTATACGCTTTGTCCATAGATCATCACATGATCACAACTGAGCCAAGTTTATATAATAAAAATATTTACGATTTTAATAAAATGTATTTATAATTTATGATAAAAATATTTAATATTTTAATGGTTCTTCTCCCTCTCACACTGTGGGATTGTGGGTAATCGTCTCCCATACTTGCTCTCAGTTTGTGTGCGTCACTCGTATAGTTAACGGCTGTGAGCACGTATACTGTTTATTATAAACAGCATTGCTGAAAGCAATTTTTATTTTGTGTTTAATGACATTTCTGCAAAATCCCCAAAAGGAGGCAAAAGCAAGTGTCAATAGGGAGATTCACTGTTTATGGGGTCATGTGGTTAAAAAAAATATTCAAAAATATTCACACCAAATACTAAACTGAGCGGCTGATTGAAAAATCTTTTGCGTAGTCACACTAAAAGAAAGTGTGTGTGTGTGTGTGTGTGGGGGTCTCTGAAAGTCATCCTACACAGTAGCTTTTAGGTAATTTTTTTTAGAATGGGTATTTCAATTAAAAAATGTAAAGAATAAAAGAATAAGATGCAAGATTCAGGTGTAAAAATATAATTATACAATTAACTATCCACAGTTAACAGAACAAAACATAAATAAATAGAAGATATACAGAATGTAGAAAATATGTAAATAAATGACAAGAATATATAGAATAAACAAACAAATTAATTATTATTATTTTTTAATTATGGGGAAACAAATCTCAGTGTTTCATTGACTACTGTACATCTGAAATGTTGAGACGGTAACAGAAAAGATTATTATTATTTTTCAATTCAATTTTTATTTGTATAGCACTTTTAACAATCGTTACAAAGCAGCTTTACACAATCAAAAGAAATTATGGTTGGATTTCTGGTTTTCTATTAGATTTAATAAGTGAACGAGGTTTTGGATTTCACAGAGCAAAGGTAACTGTTTAGAAAATTATTTAAAAAATGTATATTTATGAATGCAGAATTTGGCCATTAAAATATAAAGTTCAGAAAATTAGTTAATTGATATTTGTTACTGTGGCAGAAATAAATTACAGAAAAAATATATTCCTAAAAGTAAAAATGTGGATATAAGATTCATGAATATATCTAAAAATATCATTTTCAAGTGTCCGTCAAAAAGACTGCACTGTTAAACAAGTTTAAAAAAAGGCGAAGATATTCTTTCTGTTGGTTTTTATGATGTACAGCTCGGCATACGAATGTCCTCCCTCAGGAAATGTAGCTTTCAGAATTTACATTCGCCTCAGTGTACAAAGCAGTTTTGCCATAAGATCGACCGAACTGAATCGACCTGAGCACCAGATACAGTAACAGTCACGTGGGGGTTGTTTTTGCATTTTGTGTGAGATTTAGTGACGACATTTCACTTTGGGTCCCAGGAATGTTATCAAGCTGCTTTCAGTTTCTGACTCTTTACCCCAAGGAGCCTGTGTGCAAAGCTTTAACTGCATGTCATGCTTATTTATCATTTATCATTTTATTACAAACATCTTCTTTTCCACACAGCTCATTTTACCTCACTGAGCTGTTTACATTAACATTTAACTCAACAAATGTAACAAATTACTTCAAAAAGTTTCATAAAAACATGACCATAATAACACTAAAGTTCTTGCTACAGAGAGCATTTAATGTTTTGACCAATAAAGTGATTTTGAAGTTTGATCTTTAACTCAAAAGGATTTACTGAAAATGAAATTGTATTTATTCTCTTTTCTCTTCCGCGTTTGATTAACCCCGCCTTCCGCGCAGTAATTGGATACAAGCTTCCAATCTGTGAAAACATCAAACGGTCAAAACACAACTGGCCAATCACTGCAGAAGGGGCGGGGCCTATCGGAATACGGGTGGGGAAAGAATAACTGCCAACTGAACTTCCGCGTTGTGTAACAGCGTCTTACCTTACACACGCACGACACTTTGATTAGATCATCTTCACTGAGAAAAGAAAATATACTTATTAAACAGTCCAAAGTTAAACTGTGCTCGTTATGTTCCATCGTGTGCGTCTTTAGGAGAATAAACAAAAATAAAGTGCACAAACGCCCATCTGTTTTTGCGGCACTTCTCCTGCTACGGCAAGCCTCCTTGGACATTCTGTTAGAATCGCGTTTTTTAAATCTGTGCCGCACAAATACTAACTACTAACAAATTACTAAAATGTAATAATAAATGTTATATAATACAAATATTTTATATTTTATCATTTTAAAATTTATTTAATGATATGCTATTTATTTAATATTATTTAATAATTATTTAATTCAATATTTATGTAATATTTATTTATTTTGAAATTTATTTTACGTTTTAATATAAAAATTTTAAATACATTAAAAAATAAATAAATATATGGCTAAAATAATGAATTACTCTTATAATAAAGTGTGTATTCGGATGTGTTTATGTTCAGATAGTTAATTTAATAAAAACAAAACAGGGTTTAATACATGTTTAGAATAATTAAATGTTTTCTAAGTAGTTGCTAATTGCAGTAAATTTATGCAGGTAGCATTAAATTGCCTTCCATAGCAATTTAAATATATGCAGGTAGCAATTTAATATCCAATTTAATATCCACTATCCGAACATAAACACATCCGAATACAGTTTATTATAAGGGTAATGAATTATTTCAGCCAGCAGGGGTCGCAATAATAGCAGTTATGATTAATAGCAATTATAGCAGCCATGATTAACGCTCACGTCCCATGGCTTTAATTTTTTATTATTTATATAATTTATTTGATCTAAATTGTGAACCCAAATGAAGTGGTTTCCAAGCACCTGATCCCTGAGCAGATCAAAGACTTGCTTAAAAACACACATTTGCTCATTGGCACTCCGGGATTAGAACCAACAACCTGAAAATCAGGAGATCTGGTCTGTAATGTTTTGTACAGTTCTGTAAAACAGAAGAACAGAATGCCTTAAAAAGCCACAAAATCCGTGAGGAACCTCTGAACAACTCTAGGTTTAAAACATTCTTTACTTCTCCAGTTACACATTCAGAAAAATGGCAGACTAACGCTTTATTTTAAAGGTACCATGTGGAACCATACTGACCATAAAAGATTTTGTGTAGTGCTTTCAGAAAATGTTACAAACGGTTAACTATCCAAATAATTCATGAGGAACCCTTAAAGAATTCTTTAAAAAAAAAAAGAAGAAGAAGAAGAAGAAGAAATGAATCCTAGTGCTCTGAGGTTCTATTCATTTATTCTCTATAGCACTTATCACAGAAGTTGCAGGAAGCCTGGAACGTTTTCAAGGAGACTTCAGCCATGAGGTGGGCAGCACCTTGGGATTAGCTTGCCATGCGTGTGTCTGGACTGGGGAAGGAAACCAGAGTACCCGGACGAAACCCTCCAACCACAGGGGAAATTCCATATGCACAGTCCGAAGGCGAGAATTGAACCCTCGCTGTGGAGGTGTGAGGCCACTGTGCTGCCCTGATGTGCCCTTTGGTTTATCGATTTTTTTGTATGTTTAAAGTCTATAATAATAATAATAATAATAATAATAATATTAATTATTATATAGAAAACCAGTAGAATTTATCTAAACACATATTCAAAGATTGGGAAAACAGGACGAGAAAATATATGTTTTAAGGTGGGTTTTGAAATCCTATAGTGAAGAAAGATCACAGATGTGTTTGGGAATACAGTAGAATTCCAGAGTGTGGGTCAGAAATACTAAATGCTCATCCTCCAAATGATGCTAATCTATGGCGAGAAATTAACAGTATATATATATATATATATATATATATATATATATATATATATATACATATATATATATATATATATATATATATATATAGAGAGAGAGAGAGAGAGAGAGAGATTCATTTTTAGAAAGCTAGCTCAAGAATCATTTAAAGATCTAGTGAGAAACATTGTTGTATTCTAGTGAATAATAATCAAAGAGTTTAAGTGCAGATGTTTTTTTTTTTCTTTTGAAGCACAGAACCCTTAATTCATTCATTCATTCATTTTCTATACCGCTTAATCCTGTATTTAGGGTCGCGGGGGACCTGGAGCCTATCCCAGGAGACTTCGGGCACTAGGCGGGGTACACCCTGGACAGGGTGCCAATCCATCGCAGGGCACACACACATACACACACTCACACACCCAATCACACACTACGGGCAATTTAGGAAAGAACCCTTAATGAATTATCCTATTAACCTGTTATTATCCTTAGCTTCATAATGAGGCTTTTTCCAGGTGAAACAACTTCATATGAGATGTTGAAATAAAAGAAATGTCTGATTTTATACAATAAATTTTACTTAAAATTTCTCATAAAAACTGTGATCCAAAGAATCCTCCAGAACCCACGTCGAACCATGTATGTCATTTTGATTCCTACACATTCACATTCCATACAAACTTAAATAATTCTTTTGATTTTGTGAAGCTGCTTTGCGACAAAGACAATTGTTAAAGGCGCTATACAAATAAAATTTTATTGAATTTTAAAGAGAGGAACCTTCGTGGATCTGCAACTATGAAACTACTAGGAGTTTACACCCCCCCCCCCCCCCATCCCTGTAACTGCACTATTAGAAGTATTAAAGGTTACGATTACAGTAGTTACTAAAGGTTACTAATTAGTGTTCCTTGATTTGACCAGGAGAACCTTGCAGTTCCTGCAGAACCACAGCACAGGATTTACATTTCAGAAACATCAAACTGTTCAACATCAAAAGAATCCTGGTTTCTCTTTCCTAATATTTAATCTGCTTTAAGATGCACAAATCAATAACGAATAATATTGTGATGATGATGAGGAGGAGGAGGAGGAGGAAGAGTAACAAAAAATAATAAATAGGACTGAATAATATAACTGATGTAAATGTAATGTTTTAATGATCTGTACAGAGCAGGTGAGGCAGCATCCCTGCAGTAGCTCTCATCATCCACAGGTGGGCTTCAGATCTGTGTACAGCAGAACACACCCACAGTCACCATGCACACACACACACACACACACACAGTGAAGGAGGAGGAGGCAGACAGAGTCGCAGGTCGCGCAGGAGGAGGCAGACACACAGGCAGAGAGCAGAGATCTTCATGAGCTTCATCTTCCTCACTCGGACCCGACACCATGCGCCCTGGACACCTGAACACCTCCACCTGAACACCTCCACCTGAACACCTGAACACCCCCCCTCCTCCTCCTCCTCCTCCTCCTCCTCCTCACCCCCCCACACACACCTCCTGCTCTCCGCTCGGACCCGGACCCGGACCTCCTGCACATGAAGGAACTTTACACTGGAACCCGCTTCTGACACCTGAAATCAAACTTCCGGCTGTGTGTGTGTGTGTGTGAGTGTGTGTGTGTGTGTGTGAGTGTGTGTGAGTGTGTGTGTTCCTCTCACTCCTCATCATGAGCCGCAGGTCGCGCCGGTGGATATCACACACTCTCCTGTGTCTCGGGATCATCTACCTGAAGATCGGGTGAGTCTCACACACACACACACACACACACACACACACAGAGAGAGATCACACTATACACACTGTATACCCCTCCATCGGCTCTGTGTGTGTGTGTGTGTGTGTGTGTGTGCGCGTAAAACGTGTAAATCCCTGCACGCGCTCGGTGCGCTTTTTCGAAAAACACTGTAAACTCGGAAAATAAACAACAACAAATAAATAAAGATTATTGCATTTACCTGCAGTGTATCAGCTGTAAACATCAGGATCATTACACTCAGCTCAGCTCACAGCTTTACTAGGATTATAATCAAATATTACACAATTAACTATTAACGGGGTACTGGGAGTTTCCCAATCAATAATAATAATAATAATAATAACAATAATAAGCTTATAGAACAATACATTAAAAAAAACTTAAAATAGCTTATCTTTGGACCTTATTATTTTCAATAGATATATAGGGTGCCAATACTTGTAAAATAGTTTGGATAGGTAAATATATAGACAGACATAGATAAATAGAAAGGGTGCCAATACTTGTACAACTGATTGGATAGATAGAAAGACATAGAAAGAAACATTGAAAAGGGAGCTAGATAGATAAATAGGTATATAGATAAGCAGGGTGCCAATACTTGTAGAGTTGTTTGGATAGATAGATAGATAGATAGATAGATAGATAGATAGATAGATAGATAGATAGATACAGTAGATAGGGATTTTTATTGTCTTTTTATCTGCTCATTAATCCTCTAATGGCTTAATAACCTGTAATAAAGATACAGACACACATATGAGCAATAACAAATAAAGTGACAACAGAAACCATAATTATACCACAAACTCTGTCTCAGAATAAAAGCACCTGATTGTCCTCATTAACATAAGGGCACCACAGAGGGCCGTGTTGTTCCCTTATTAACCCGTAAAGAAGAACACGGTGCAACTGTAATTAGCTTTTTTTACATTTAAAGGTTCATTAATGTTCCTGAATGTGAGCCGATGTGATTTTAAAGGTAACCTGTTGTCGTCCATAAGGGTCAGGCTGGTACCGTTCACTCTGACAGTCTACAGTAAGTGCAGGATGTTAGTGATAAATCAATGCTTTTGTCCATCCTGTGTATATAACGGACAGCACGTGGACCTGTGTAATCACTCAGCACATTGACGTTCTGTGTCTCTGTTGAATCTGCTGTAGAGGGTTCTCGTCAGTGATAGCGCTGGGAGCGAGCATCATCTGCAACAAAATCCCAGGACTCGCACCTCGACAGAGGATCATCTGCCAGAGTCGCCCGGACGCCATCATCGTCATAGGAGAAGGAGTGCAAATGGGCATCAATGAGTGCCAGTTTCAGTTCAGGAACGGCCGCTGGAACTGTTCTGCCCTCGGCGAGAGAACCGTCTTCGGAAAAGAGCTGAAAGTGGGTATGTTGGAAAATGCAAACTTTTTGTTGTAGTTGTTGTTATGTGTCGAGGTGAACATGTGCAGGACTGCATGCATGATGCAACCGATGTAGGAGTTCCTTTAGCACCGCACGCTGTAAAATTAAACATGATGTCCTCTTCATTAATTCAGGACTCATTCATCACCCCAGGTGTTCTCTCTCTCTCTCTCTCTCTCTCCGCAAGAGTTCACGTAGCTCCTAGGAGTTCATTTAACCCAGTAGGATTCGATTCAGTCCGTGCTCGGGAACACAACACCTGTTGCGTAACAGTGTGACTGTACAGTAAATGTGCTCTGAGAGTTGAGTAACAGCTCGCTCCTGAACCCCAGGCGAAAACTGTACAAACGACAACATGTGAAAACACACAGCTGAATCTCTAACGCTGAAGGAAAAGCTGCGAAATGCATGAACTCCTGAATCAACTCCTGAATCAAACTCAGGATCATTTACATTTAGGCATTTACGCTCTTATATTACATTTTTATCTCATTACACATCTGAGCAGTTGAGGGTTAAGGGTCTTGCTCAAGGGCCCAACAGTGGCAACTTGGTGGTTGTGGGGTTTGAACCTGGGATCTTCCGAACCGTAGTCCAATGCCTTAACCACTGAGCTACACCTGACCCCATATGCTATGGTCACAGCACTTATATTTCATTCACTCTTGTGTTTCCCAGAGTTACAAAATACTCTTAGTAATTGAACACACACCCAAATCTTTTACATTCTCGAAACATCAGCATTAATCTGTATAATCTCCGATTTAAAAGAGGGAGAGAGGGAGAGAGAGAGAGAGAGAAGCTCTTCTCACCAGACTCAGCGCTGGTCAGTGTGAACATTTCATTTTGTACTGAAACCTTTTGTAATTATTTAACACATATTTTCTGCATCACTTTCCTGAATAAGGAATAAAATACCTTTAGTGTCCTACAGAAGACTAAGAACCCGTGTTTGCCATAACGATCCCTTTAAGAACCATTTTAGAAAGCTACAAACCTTCAAGAACCCTTTAAAAACCTTTGAAGAACTTTTGAAGCGTGTACAGTAATCATGTTTGTAACTTTTTGGAAAACAAAGCACTAAAAGAAGTTTCTTTAAAGGTTCGTGTAGAGCTATGAAAAAGTCAGAAGTAAAGACCTTTACAAATGTGTTCACTTTCTACAATCCGCTTTATACACATTGGGTGGTTCTTTGATTTGTTACAGGATGTTTTTTCCTATAAGAAATGGTTCTAATTTGAATGATTTTAAAAAGCTATACATATATAGTTATCCAAAGCAACCTCAGTAAACCTTTGAACTCCATGTGTAAACTCTGAAGGGTTCTTTTTAAATGTCAGTGTAGCTCCTGCTACAGAACGCTTCCCTTTCATGAAGACATCCAAGCAGAAGCCCTTTGGAAAGCTGCAAATCTTTAACTCACCCAAGAGTCCATGGGGAACCACTGGAGAACTCCAGATTGTGTGTTTCTCTATCAGAAAGGGTTTCTTGTGGAGCCTTTGTAGTAAACTTCAAAGAAACCTTCAACTTTCAAACGTCTTGGGCTTTGTATGGTTTAGTCATAAGGATGAACATCTCATGGTAGAACCTCACACAAGGGTTTTCCTCTAAAACTAAAAGCACCAAAACCTTTGAGAAAACTTGTTCTATAGTATCTTCTGTTAGTTTCACTGAAGTTTCACGATAGTCCGTGTTAACAATCAGTGAGTTTAAGTGCTTTTCTCTCACAAACAGTTCCACACAGAACCATTTAGAACCTATAACGTCTTAATAATCCAATCAACCATTAAAGAACCTTCTAGTTTCTGTGACAGTTTATAACTGGTTAATGATGCGGTACAGAAGCTGCACAGGGTTCTTAGGTTCCTAAAAGTGTTCTGCTGGAAACTAACCCAGTTCTAACCCGGTAATTCTGCTGCAGGGTTCCACAATGAACACTTTACGGTTTGACAGGGTTCTCAGCAGACTTTTAACTGAAAAGCTCTTCATTGGAGAGATCGCCACAGAACCTTTAAATGGGTAGAAGCAGCTGGGAAGTCTTAGCCACTTACATGGTTCTACATGAGAGGAACTTTTGTTTTGTTTTGAAGGTTCTATATCAAGGCTTTAAGGCTTAGAACCTGCTTGGTTTAATAGCTGTAATGGTTTAGTGGATAATTACTGTAAAGGTTCTCAGTCACTTAAAAGGGAAACCTCTTTGTTGAAGAGTTCTCTACAGAACCTTTAAAAGTGTAAAAGCTGCTAAGGGTTAATCTCCACTTAAATGGTTCTACATGGAACCTGTTCTGAAGGTTCTACATTAAACCTTGAAGGTTAAGCTGCTCATTGGATAATTAATGGCTCTTAGCTGCATAAAATGGTTCTTGATGTTGTAGGGTTCTACACAGAATTCTACATAAGTTTAAATCTGCTTACAATGGTTTTTAGCACTTTGTATTCAAATTCTAATGTAGCTAGGGCTCTCCAGCAGACCAGCAGGTGAAGAACCGCAGGTGAAGAACCGCAGGTGAAGAACCTTTAAGACGTGTTACTGTTCTGCGATTTTCCAGCAGCAGGTCTGAGAAGCACACAGAGCGAGGGAACGGTTCTGCATGCCTGAGATGTCTGTGAGATGAGATGAGTGTGTGTTTGGTTCCCTCAGGTCATGCAGGTAGACAGAGATCCAGGTGTGTCCTTGTTGGTTTTGTAAATGAATATTGAAGCTCCGCCCCCTCGGCACAGACGCGAGAAGAGTTCAGACTAAACCATCAACACGTCTGTTTGCGTTTGTCACGTTCTGCTGCACACGTTCTACACATTTCTGTTATTTAGTGCGAATTAAAGTGCGGGAGAATCCCTCTTTCCTTTTTTCCCTTAAACTGGAAAATAAATTCCGGTTCTTTACGGCTCAGAGAAAAACTTTTAACTCAGAATGTGTTCAGAAAGTCGGTTCCAGAAGATCTTTTATTCTGTCTTTTTCTACCAAATGGGATTAAAATGTTGACATAAAACCTATTTACATATAAACAAATAGAAATATTTTGGAAATAATATTAAAAAGTTACAAAAATCATACACAATTCCAGTACACAATTAAGCTATAGCACTTAAAATGCTAAAAATATTTATAAATATTTATTATTATATATAATAATATTTAAAAAAACGAACAAATAAAAAAATCAGGTAAACAAGTTAAAGTAAGGAAGGCCTTTACATATACAAGTATTAAATACAATATAACTATACAGTATATATTTATAACATCTAATAATATTTTTTTTCTTTTTTAAATATAAAAAAATTATGAATTAAACATATTTATATAAAACATAATCAGTAACCTAATAATTAAATAAAATAAATAAATGTTTTAATAATAATAATAATAATAATAATAATAATTATTATTATTATTAAGAATATATAATATTTTTATATAATTAATAAGCATGAGCTGATGATTTCTGTTTTATTGTAATTTTTTAATTTACATGTCCATTATCTACACCACGATTACACAAAACACTCCGGTGTGTGTAACTGATTTATCAAAAGGAAGATGTGTGATGACCTCAGGATGCACAGGGTGTAGATCTCTCTCTCTCTCTCTCTCTCTCTCTCTCTCCTTTCTTAAAGTTGTGATCTTTGTAACAAGACAAAAAGTATAAAGCACCTCCTGTATATTTATAATTACTGTACATGCGGGTGACAAGCGACCCGGGTGCCCAAACCCTGCAGCAACACTGGAAGGTGCACAAACTATTTCACACATCTAGCAGTTAAAGACTTCTATATAATCAGAGACTGGACACACACAAGCCCCGCCCCCTCTGTCCAAAGAGGCGGTCCCCTTGTTGGTAAAGATAATACCTGTATGTTTTTTTTAATATTCAGTTATCTTAACTAAAGATCACGTTATTTCAGAGTGAAAATGTTCGAACAGATACAAGTTTGTTCACACAGGATTAAAAATCAATAATGCTTTAGAAGCGTCACCGAGACGAGGGGGCGGGGTTTACTGTTAGTTTTTAACTAAATAGGCAAAGATGGTTTTGTATCTGTCAAAACACACACCTGTCACTTCGACAATGAACAACATCATACCGAATGCAGGTGTGTAAATAATACACTCAGTAACTGCGCTTGTCAATACACATCCGGAGCTCGTGTGTGTGTGTGTGTGTGTGTGTGTGTGTGTGTACAGATCAGGTTACACACACTTCACATTAAATCAGTCTCCATCATGTTTGATGTTTTTCTGTATAAAACCTGATTATACTGTAAGTGTTAAACGTTTAGTTAGTGAGACGCTAGCAAGAGGCTGCTAGCCTTTAACGAATATGAAATTAGCTCAAAGACAACGAGAGGCTGCTCGCGATCGATACTTAGCCAGCTAGATGTGTTTAGCAGCTTTTGTTAGCGCACAGCTGGTGTTACATGTTCAAGAAAAGTTCCGTATATGTGAATTACTGGTGAAAATGTTTTAAAAAGTTTTTCTCAGATGCTAAGCTGTTGCTCTGTACGGTGGAGGCGAGAGATTCGAGCGCGTGGGGAAACGGTACGGTCTGTTGCAGTGGTGATAGTTGAAGTTGGTTGATGGTGATGAAGTTTGTGTTTGTCTGTTGCAGGCAGTAAAGAAGCCGCATTCACGTACGCCATCATTGCAGCGGGCGTGGCCCACGCCATCACGGCAGCATGCACGCAGGGGAACCTGAGCGAGTGCAGCTGCGATACGGAAAAGCAGGGGTTCCACGGCCGGGCGGACGGGTGGAAGTGGGGCGGCTGCTCGGCCGATATCCGCTACGGCCTCGGTTTCTCCAAGGTGTTCATGGACGCTCGGGAGATCAAACAGAGCGCCAGGACGCTCATGAACCTCCATAACAACGAGGTGGGACGAAAGGTACGTAGATTAAAAACACTAATCTGATCATTCTTTAAAGTAGAATAGAAACAAGTAGCGCTAGTGTGGTTTATATTAAAGGATCGGTCGGTGATTTTCGGAACGTTAGATGTTAGGGTCAGGGGTCGATCAGAGGTTCAGTGGACTACGGTTCGGAAGGTCCCAGGTGACCATGATGTTGCCACTGTTGGGCCCTTGTGCGAGGCCCTTAACCTCCTCAGATGTGTAATGAGATGAAAATGTAAGTCGCTCTGGATAAGGGTGTCTGCCAGAATGCTTAAATGTAAATGTCCCCATCAGTCAGGAACGCTCTGCGTCTCGCGCTAACGCTGTGCCAGCTGATAAGGTTATTAATGCTACGTGCACAGACTAAATCATCAGAAGCTGATTATTTTCCTGTAATAGTGTTTTATCTCTCCTGTGGCAACTTGGTAAAGATAGCAAATTATTTAGAAAGGAGTGGAATGTCATACTTTATTCTCAACACTGAGTCAAAGTTTGATTTGAACCGTACACACAGTACTATACTGTACACATTTGAGGGGCGTTCAAGACAAACCGGGCGGGACTAAGAGTTCATTTCTCTTTTTTTGTGCAGTATATTGTGGAATCTGAGTGAAACAGGTTCCCTCCTGAACCTTAGCTTATCTGCTCCAGCACTGACACTGGAGACTCCTTCCATGAATGTGATAATAACTGCACGTTTCTCCTGACAGAATGCGGGACTGTGTGTATCAGCTGTTACTACAGAATCAATAATATTATTCGAATATAAACCTGTGATTTGCTGAGATCTAACCCAAATCCTGACCTCGAGTTAAACCTGATGCACTTCACGGATCTAGAAGGAAGTCGGGGGCGGAGACAGACTCTAGAGCTCTTGGCATCTTCGCGTTCGGGCGTCAGCATCCTGGCACCGAGTCCGAGGGCGAGTTCGAGTTCGAGCTGGCAGCTCAATAATGAGAAGCTTTTAGGGGCTAAGAGCAGTTTAAGTGGCAGAGTTTGATTACCAGAGCAGATCAGAGGATCTAGACAAAAGCATTGGCTCCCCCATGTTCTGCTCAGTTTACAAGGCACTGACTCACACCGCGATCCCCTATAGGTTTCATCTCTCCGCTAATGGTGAAAAACGGCGACATGTTTCATCTCTTCCACGCCCTGCCTTTGTGTGTCAGACCTTTTAGCTTCTCTAAATGACTTTCTTTTTTTCTTTTTTACTTTCACCTGCATCACATGAACCTCGTCCCTCTCTCCCACTCTGCCTCTCTCCGTCCCACCTCCTGCGGTCTTTGATGTGGTGCGAGTTCATATCTCCAGGCTAAATCGTCTCCATAAAAGCTTTTTTTGAATGTGTATGTGTATGTGTGTGTGTGTGTGTGTGTGTGTGTGTCATGCATCTTTTCTTCTTCGCATCAATAGCGGTACAATTCAGCGTGTTCAGACGCCCAACATCGCTTCCAGCTCAATAAATCCCAGTGCTTGGGTTTAATGAGGAGGAAAAGAAGTCTCCGTCTTGTCTCTCGTTTGTTCCACGAGTTCTTATAAAGACGATTCATGGCTCCTCAGTCCTCCATGCTCTTTTTTCCCCTCCTCTCTCCGTCCTTTTGGCTCATGTCTGATTCACACTGGCTTATCTACACGACTAAATTGGCTTTTAGTGGCCTGAGTTTGCTTCCAGGTTCATTCTATCTGTAGGTTTTGTCTCTCGGCTGCTAAAAGAAGCCTCTGTTGGGACGTTTCCTCTCTCGGAGTCTTAATGTATGCTGGCTGATGTAATGACATCTTGGCTGTCGTTGCTCACCGCTAAACAGTAGATAACAAAAGCCATCGGCCGTTTTAGCCACTGCATTTAACGGCTAAGTGGCTCTGAAAAGGTCATGTTGATTGGTGGTGTGTGAGGAGGAAAGAGAGGAACTTTGTGCGAGGGTGAGAACACGGTTTAAAACGCTGGCCTCGTCTCGCAGGGTAACTTTTAAAGTGACATTTAAAGCAGTTTCACTTCACTCCTTTTCTTCAGGTCGGGTGTAAAGTCGGACATGTTCGGGGACGGTTATGAGGTTTAATAGACGGAAAAGGGAAATCTAATATCTTAAGTGTTGAAGTTAACAGATCTGATGAAACGACCTACCTGTCTGCATCATTTACACTCATTTTTAGATTTTAAAAATAACTTGAAAAACTCCTCAGCCTGATGCAGAAGTGAGTTCGTGTCCTCCGTTACTGTACATACTGTACAGTATTACATATTCCATGTATCTGTACTTTACTTGAGTAGTTTTATTATATAATACGTTTGGAAGACACATGAAGGCTTTAAGGAAGTGCCAGTGCTTGTTGTTGTCTCTGGTGAGTGTCTCACACCCACAAGCAACAACGTTAGCAGTTGCTACACACCCGCAAAAGTCAAACAACAACACCTGAAATGCTGGTCTCCCAGGAACTCCTTTAATGGCCCTTTCTTTTAATTTGATCACCAAACTCCTCCTGTTTTTACTGGACAGTGGAGGAACTCAAACTGCTCACTGCACCACTTGCATGGAACAGGAACTCAGCTGGTTATTGTCGCGTCCCCTCGTACAGTCCTGACCTCGCTCCAAAGCCAATCCCACATGTTGTGAGCCATTAAAGGATTTTCCTGGGAGGCCGGCTGTTCAGACTTTCTACCTTGCTACGTAAGAGCAAAAGTGTTCTAAGAGCTTTTATTCTTAGAACTGTGTTTTGTTATTCTACACTGTTATCAACAGTCCTGCTTTGACTCGAACGCCCCGTGTAGAACTGTTAACTTCGATATAAAATGGAAAAATGCATTCTAGGAACTTTACAAAACTGAAACATCCCTATATACACACAGTGAGAACGCTACAGCATATGGAATTGCGGGAATTTGAAGCTTCTACCAAAATGCCTGACTGCACTTTTAATTACAAGAGAATAAACACACGTTTTAGGGAAAAGGTTCAGGAGGACAATTTAGGTAGAATTTTTAACAGTTGAAATAGAATCAGGTGTGATTATGGATTCAGTGGCCAAATCTGACTTTACATGTTTTTGGTGCTTTATATAAACCGCTGAATTGTTCCTCCTCTGAACAGGTCCTGGAGCGGAACATGCATCTGGAGTGTAAGTGTCACGGCGTGTCGGGTTCCTGCACCACCAAGACATGTTGGACGACTCTGCCCAAGTTCCGCGAGCTGGGCTACATCCTAAAGGACAAGTACCTGCAGGCGGTGCACGTGGAGCCGGTCAAAGCCAGTCGCAACAAGCGTCCCACCTTCCTGAAGATCAAGAAGCCGTTCTCTTACCGCAAGCCCATGGACACGGACCTGGTGTTCATCGAGAAGTCGCCGAGCTACTGCGAACCGGACCCTGTGACGGGCAGCGTGGGGACGCACGGGCGGGTGTGCAACAAGACCATCATGCATCACTCCAACAGCTGCGACCTGATGTGCTGTGGGCGGGGCTACAACACGCACCAGTACTCGCGGGTGTGGCAGTGCAACTGCAAGTTCCTGTGGTGCTGCTACGTCAAGTGCAACACCTGCAGCGAGAGGACAGAGGTGTACACGTGCAAGTGAGCCAAGCCGCGCCGAATCACCTCGGATGCGATGCTAGCGCTAATGACGATATCTTTTTCTTTGCACAATATAACCACTGGATGACTTTACGATCACTTCCTGGACTGAGCGACGTCCATCGCGGTGCATTCGGAGCGATCAGGCGGGTTTGTTGACCTGCGAGGCCCCGCGGCGTCCGGGCGAGTCTGGATCTGTCTGAAACGTCTTTAAGGCTCCGCTATTAAGACTTTTCTCCACCCGCGATCAAAGATAATGAGCGTGTACACGCTAAACAAAACTCATTTAAAGAAAGTGAGTTTGATTTATTTATTCATTTGTTTTGGCTTGAGATATGAAACGTTGGTAGCGAGAGCTGATTGGATTCACACTGGAAGCTGAAATACTACTGAGCACACGACTACTACTGAAACCCTACTCACACACACACACACACACACACACTCCTGGCATGCCGGATTCTTCTTCTGTAGCAACAGCATGCCTTTTTATAAATAATCTCCGCTCTCTTTTGCTGCTAGTCTGGATTATCACGCACGGTGCGCTAGTGGAATAACTGCTGATTAAAAACCGCGATGTATATGTTTAACCGCAGTAGCGATACGAGTCCAGACGAACTCAACTTTACACTCAGAGTATATTTTGTGAAAAGAGTATTTGTATTTTTATATGAATGTTTTATTTATACTGTCGGTTTTCTCCTGTTCGTCGTGCACACTGTCGGCTCGCGACACTTCTGTGGAATTATGGGTGACTTTTACACGGTTCTACTCGCAGATGTTAGCGCCATTAAAATCAACCTAACGAACTCCAGCGGCTTCGTCTGTTCATATCATCCAGGTGTCGAGGATTCGCCTCATCGGGGGGAACGTCTGCGAGTTGGGGAGATTTTTAAGAATATATTTACACCACAAACTACTTTATTTAAAATATATTAACTTATGAGGTTCTTCGGTTCTCCCTCTGAGGGAATCCTCAACATCACATAAATTGTTTAAAATCTAATCCAGATTATTCTCAAAAATGTTCATTCAGATGAATCTTCATGGAGATGCCTAACAATCTGTTCTACAGAGAACCCTTCAGCACACGGTTCTCCTCAGCAGAAAAGGTTCCCATGATGTAAGAATGTAAGAGTGTGTGATGCATCCTCCTAAATTCACGCTCAATGTTTTACTATTAATATCTAGAACCTGATGGTCGTCTAACATTTAGCCTCATGGTTCTTCCAAAGTACTAGTAGAACCCATTGTGGAAGACGAAGCAGAACCCTCATCCATAAAACCCTTGAACGAACCCTTGAAGAAACTTTGCTTTTAATAAAACTGCACCTGATAGATAAACGCTCCACACATGACACATGGTTCTAGTTTCAGGTTCCTCTGGTAGAACCTTTATCCTAATCAGAAAGGGTTTTGGATGAGACACTTTGAAGAAGGGACAAGTCACTGAGAAGCTCATTTTTAAACTCCTGACAGGTTCTAGAGATGTTGTGCTGCACAATAACACAGTTGATACACAAAAGGTTCTTTAAGGGGTTTATTTAATAGTTAAGGGTTCTTTGCTTTCAAAATGTCATGAAAGTTCTACTTGGAAGCTTAATGGTTTTCAGCAGAGGCACAGACAGAGAACTGGGAGTGATTAGACGCTATATCTAGAACTCCGAACGAGTGGTTTTTATAAGACAGTTTGAAGAACCTTCAATCCTAAAAGTTCACTTAGAATCAAGAAGCTAAATGTTAAACTCCTCATGGGTTCTAGATTGTAGGAAGAAAATAATGAGCAAAAAAAAAAATCTAGATATAAAAAGCCTTCTTTAGTGGTACATTATTATCTTATTCTTATTATTCTTATTATCTAAAGCTTATGAGATTTAGCTCCCAGTGTTGGTTCACACTTAGAATAAAGGTTCTCCTTGGGTTCTTTGGAGAATAAAGGTTTTTCCTGAAGGGGAAACACTACTTGAAGCTTTAACGGTTCTACAGATAGAAAAGGATTTGTGTATTTAACAACATGCAAATGTATCTGATTGTATTTAATCATGTCAGTATTGTTCTAATGGTTCTCATCAACAGGAGAAGGTTTTTTCCTAAAACAGAGAACGCCTAAAGAGGGCTCTAAAGGCGTCCCGGTGAGAACTTGTTTATCTCAGGCGATTCTCAGGTGATGGACGACTCTGACTTGCTCTTCATTTCATTTCACACCCTTAAACTGTGTGTTGCTACAACAACTCGGTCAGAGAGGCGCGAAATGCAGAGCCGGGCCAAACGCTAACGCTCCAGAACCGCGCACATGTCCTGCATACTAACTTCCAAAACCCTGAACTCGAAGTGAAGATGTAAAGATGTACGGATGTAAAGATCTTAGTTCGCGCATTAGTTAAAGTTAAACCAGAACAACTGAGAGAACGGTTAAAGGTATAAATCACGCGGTTTTCTAAAAGCTTTATGCGCGCTCGTCTGCATCACTGAGGACGGCGGCCGCGACATGAGCTCGTCCTCTGAGCGGAGAGCAGCGTTAACGATTAATTCGAGCTCATTGATGGTGAAAAGTAAAGTCGCTCGGGACCATTTGACTTTTAGGGGATCGATCACGCTGTCTGAGGCCCTAAAGGGAAAAATTACAGCTGATGTTTTCTCGGGCGGGGGGGGGGGGGGGGGGGGGGGGGGGGGTTGGAGGGGGGATGGGGGGGGGGGGGGGGGTTGGAGGGGGGATGGGAGGGGGGTTATGGGGCGTGGCAGTGAAGTTTATTATGGTGTGGCCATGAATTAATCAGATTAACACACGCTAAGACATCAGTTATATTTGAGATTATTATCATGGTGGTGATTTTAATTTAACATTTTTCTTCTTTTGTTTTTTATGAAACGTTTTTCCGACCTCAGGCGCTTTATTCCTCTTATACCAGAGCAATCACAGTTACTTTTGCGTAAATAATAAATGTTTTTGAAGTTGGAAGTTTATTAGCATCTGAGAATAAAAACTCCGACCTCTGACTGGAATTTCCACCAAACAATCAAACTGTTTTTAAAATTAAAAGAGAAAATTCATTATTAGAACTGATATATATATATATATATATATATATATATATATATAATTTTTTTTTTTTTTTTTTTTTTGACAACATAATACACATTAAATGTTGCACAGCATGCTTTTTCTAGAAGTTTCTTATCAAATTTGTTTATCGTAGAACATATCATGCGACATGTCTTTAAATATTGTGATCACTCGTTCCGATTTTTTCTTTGTAAAATCGCAGTGACCGGGAAAGCAAATTGCAAGGAAGCGTAAACTCGCCTGTGCTGAAGATGTGTGAAAAGTTACAGCACCATCATAACCTCTGACACTGGAGACTCCTTCCACTGATCCTAAATGTAACAGATCGATTCATAATTTTAAACTGAAGTTTATTATCAGTGGCGCGTGCGTCCCTGTAAACAATCAGTTACTATGGAAACGATAGCGAGCGTATTGATATAACCCCACGCTACTGACAGAGATGCTATTACAGAGAATTAATCAACACCTTCTGACCAATCAGCCAATCAGAGTGCAGGACTCGGCGGCGCTGCAGGTGCGAGATCGCGCTCTGTTATAATCTCCGGTTTGTGTGGGTTTAGTTTGACGAGCGTGTGCTGGAGATGTTTTCCGTCGTACAAGAGATCAAGAAAAACAATTATGTTCTCAGGACTGTTTTTACAAACACACACACACACACACACACTGCTTGGGATAGACAAACAGAAAGCGCTTGATGTTGGTCCGGCTCTGATGTGGAAGCTTTGATTGGGGTTTGTAGTCGAGTCAGTAGCTCGTGCTGGACTTCTGCCACGGCTTCATATTCTGATACGGATCTTTAAGAGCTTTGAATTTTGAACCCGGACCAAAAATTCCTGCTCGAGGCGTCCTTTTTTTTTCCAGAACGTTCCACAGGACTTTTTTTTCTTCTTCTTTTTCTTCTCTTGAATTTATTATCATTAATCAAAAATCCTGGCTGCTGATGTTTTCTCATAAAGTCTCATTACGCACAGACGTGAAGATAAACGACCGCTTTAAACACGCCTAATTGGGTCGGGAATAAAAGATAAAAACATTTCTCTGAATGTTGAATGAAACGAGGAGAAGGAGAAGACTGCGAATGTGTTTTTCACTTCACGCTCTGCTAGTCCATAAATCATGACACATAATTCCATCAGTCGCACTTTTTTTCTCCCCCTCTGTCTCGTCTGGTTTAGACATGTACAGCACCGGAGATGTTCGCTGTGAAAACTTGTGGCTCTCAAACACGTTCTTTGCATACTCTCTGTATCGTGATGGCCTTCGCGAGATAACCGCCGCGTTGTGTGTCAGCGTTACCGCCATTTTGTTTCCCGTCACGTTTGTTGGTTCGAGCGACTCGATTCGCCGTGTTTCACCAACATGTGGGCCGGACTGCTGCTTGTAAACATTCCAGGAAGAGCTCGGTAAAGCCCGAAGGGAAGATCACTAGACACTGAGATTAACGCAGCACAGAGAAGAACTCGCTTGAGGTGTGACGTCCGAGACACGAGGAGCCAGCGTTCTGAGCGAGCTTTAGCAACCGTCGCTCGCGTGCATTCCGCAGTGTGTGTTGTGAGATTGTTAAGCATCCGAGAACCCCATATGATACTTTCCCGCGCTTGTGTGTGAGGTATAGTGGTCCCTCATGCACGCTTCACACTCCTCCTGCATATCAATCAGGTGAAGTGGCGCTAGACATGAAACGTTTAGAACATTAAAGCTAAACCACTTTCTTTTCCCTTTCTTC
>CM060117.1:1330017-1365017 GCA_030522415.1 Channallabes apus | reverse complement strand
GCTTCCAATGGTTACCACTGGCCACCACTGTCCCTAGACTACAGAGGTTCCTAGATGGATGGATGGAGGATCAATATATTCAATTAAATGGTTCCTCTACAGACCAAATGAAACACTTTAAATCTCAGTCCAATCAACACATTCCATTAAATGTCCAGTACAGATCACTCCAGTCCAATTAAACCCCATTAGGAGCAAGACATTCCATTATACCTCTATTCCAGACCAACAAGATCACATTAAACCTTAATATGATCAGCACCAGGCCACCAGAAACACATTAAACCAAAATACAAACAAATGGATTCCCATTAAATCACAATTAAAGACCAACAGAAAAACAGTAAAACCTAACACAGTCCGTTAAACTCGCATTGTAGATGATTAGAAAGGCATTAAACATTCAAAGTTTAAGAGAAACAGCTTCAACCTCGTTGAATCACAATTTCAGAATCACATTACAGCCCACGAAGAACAGGATATTTCCGTTAAACCACCATTACACACCACCTTTAAATCACACATTAAATTAAACCACATTCAGTGTAATACATTACAGGTCACAAGTTACACAATAATCTCCTATTACACACCAGTAGAACACATTAAACACTTTAGGAACAATACATCGCCAGTAAGGTACCATTACAGACCATGAGAAATACATTAGTAAATGAATAACAGCAATTCGTTAACAATTAAATGTTAACTTGTACGTGTTAAGGTAAAGTCATCATGGTTTTCGTGTATTTACAGTTAAACCTCATGAGAACCTGTAACCTCATTTATGGAAAAAAAATATATGTTTCAACATTTCTTCCTGCGCTCTTTGGGATGCTTTTGAACACCCCCCCCCCCAACCCCACCCCCACCCCCCACCCCTTCCCCCTCCACCATCCCACCTCTAGATTTTGTTTTCGAGCTGGTTAGCATGAACGTACTGCATGTGCGGGAGATGGAAGATTGATAGCATAATGACTGAGCGCGCATGGTTTAGTAATTGAGACTGGCAGTATCAGCTTAAATTGTTTCATGGCTTTCTGCTACGATACATTTAAAACAGGCCCAGGCAAGATGGTCGCGAGACAGGAAAGAAAGCCTCTTACATTTCAAAACGTTCCTGGAAAACATGACAGCATCTCATTGTAGGAAAAACACAATGTTACCTTTCATACAGAGATCAACATCTAGGTCATGAATAAGATAAAACTACAGTATATAATGCACATAAGGGCAGAGAAGGTGAGGGGGACTCAATGTAACTAGATCATTAAAATTATCCTCAAGTTTACATTAATAAAGCGTTTAAAATATTCAGTGTTTCAGTTTGCACAGATTATTGTAGCTACGTATAAAGGTTTGAGTTGTAGGTGGGGTTAAGGGCAGTTAGGGTTGTGGATGTGTGTGTGTGTGTGGGGGGGGGTGTATATGAACTTCAGGATAATATCTGTGGCTTTTCTTATAAAGACAAGCATATAAAATAAACGTTTAGGTTTGTGTTTAGGACCAGGACCAAAGGCACAGTTAGGACCAGAGTTTGCGTTCGTAGCCTTTCTAACAATTCAGCAAACGTTGGGTTGTAGGCGGAGTTAATGGTAAGATGTCAGGTAAAGTCACTATTGTAACATAAAACAATGATGTGGCTGTGGGCGGGGCTAGTATTTAAATTAAAACAGGTCAAACTGTGGGTGGGGCTAATAATTAAAGATGGCATTAGTGTTTAGACCACTTCATTGTTTTTGCCATCAGTTCACAGTTAGATTTGTGATTGTGGCTCATGTTTCTATCATGAAAATGAAATCTTATGAATTTAAATTTAAATAATTTTCATAATTATTCATTCATTCATTCATTCATCTTCTATACCGCTTAATCCTGTGTTCAGGGTCGCGGGGGACCTGGAGCCTATCCCAGGAGACTCAGGGCACGAGGCGGGGTACACCCTGGACAGGGTGCCAATCCATCGCAGAGCACACACACACACACACACACACACTCATTCACACACTATGGTCAATTTAGGAACGCCAATTAGCCTAACCTGCATATCTTTGGACTGCGGGAGGAAACCGGAGTACCCGGAGGAAACCCACCAAGCACGGGGAGAACATGCAAACTCCATGCACACAGAGACGGGAATCGAGCCTGGCCGGGGAATCGAACCCAGACCCTGGAGGTGCAAGGCGACAGTGCTAACCACTACACCACCGCGCCGCCCATATATAATAATAATTAAGTTAAATTAAGTTTAAGTCAATTTATTCTTAAATAAATAAGAAGGCATTAAACTCCGCCCACTCCACAACCATCTCATCCTATACGGTATAATTTATTATAATATAAAAGATCTAGTTTCCTGATCTCTATGTCTGTATAATTATAAAATGTGCATCAGTTTCCTTTATAAAGCTTAAAACCAAACTTACTGTAATATAGTGCAAACAGTGTTTTTTTTCTATTTAATTTCTTTCTACAATGTCAAATATTTTTTACAACAATTAATTTCACTCTCAATTCATTGTTGATATTCTTACATTTTTCTTTTCAGTGCTGTGTTCATTTGGCATTTTAAAAATAATAACATGTCTATGCTGATGAGCCTTTGTTTGATAAAATATGTCTAAATTAAATAGCTTTTACATCAATTATACAGGTTTATTTATTTCATAGTGAGGGACAGACTGAAACATTTGTTGGAAAATGTTAGAATTTTATCTGTTTCATTTTAATATCTGTCTTATTTTAATAACATTCAATGAAACAGAAAAATATTTTACTCATTTTGCATGATTTTGAACAGATCCTGTGATTTACAACAAAATTTAATAAATATATTATAGCACATGGTTTTAAGCTACAATTAAAACACTGGCCTCTGTTCCTGCAGGACCTAAGCAGTTCAGAGAGAGGTCAAAGGTCACGCTCGGTGTTAGAGCAGGCCAGCTGGATGCAGTGCTCAGTCATGTTAATGGCGGAACTGAACAGGACAAAAGGTGCAGGAGTAAAGCCAGATGCATCTTTGTTACCCGACCAACAAAGGACGTAATAGCAAGCTCCGCCCCCTTGGCGATGCGTATTAACCTGTAACCACGGCTATCGAGCTTCGCTAGCTGCGCGTCAGATTCTTTTACAAGCCCGGGAACATTGAGAACGTTACAATGGGCCCTAAAGGCAGGGTTCAACAGAGACAAATTAAAAGTTCATCATTG
Organism: Channallabes apus; assembly: GCA_030522415.1. NCBI lineage: Eukaryota > Metazoa > Chordata > Actinopteri > Siluriformes > Clariidae > Channallabes > Channallabes apus. Next base: position 1,361,808 of record CM060117.1, on the reverse strand, counting down.
TTGGAGGAGCGTCCCGGGTTTCACAGCCGTCCTCGTCCATTTGTGTGTCGACTCAGAGGAGGTGTCAAAGTCAAAAGGACGGCTTTCAAACCGTGTCCCAGAGGAGGAAAACGACACCGGTGCTACCGCTAACTCCACCGCCGTCCTCCGTTGTCGATGGTGTTTCAGGAGCGCGGTGACATTCTCAGCCTAAAGTGAGAGGTGACGTAACCTGGATCCTTCTCTCAGGACAGAGCCGGGAGACGACAGCAGCACCAGGGTGGGAAGAGACATGAGCATGAACAGTCATTAGCAGGACGTTATACCAGGCTGTAAAGACATCACCACTATACACACACACACACACACACACACACACAAAGGTTATTAGCCACATTGTCTTTACACTGCTGTTGTTAAAGCCTCATTAGCAGCCTAGCAGCTATGGCTCAGCTTTAACAACCAATAACTGTGTTTTGTTTAAATGTTATAAATCCATTAACCATTAGAGGCTCGATTTGCTTAATAGAAGCTCAAAAGTCCTGAATAGATGTCTTTAAAACTTCTGGCTGCAAATCACAAGTTTATATTAATGCCCTCATTCTAATACGTTATCGTTTCCATAGTAACAGCTCATTCACACGGACGAGTGCGCTGGACGCTCCACTGATCATAAACACATGAAATTAAAGCGTGAAGTTTTCCTTAATGGAGACAGAAGGAGTCTGCAGTGTCAGGGCTTTGTGGGAACTTCAAGTTTTCAGATCAGCTTCAGGATGGAGGAGATTTCCCACGTCACTCTTTCATTTGTCTTTTAAATGTCAAGAGGAAGAGATGGAGAGGAGCTGCTGAGGACAGGAACGCTCAAGAACATTACGTTTAACCATAAAGAGATTAAAGAGCTCAGTGTGTCATTCTTTAATGAATTAAATATTGCTAGATACTAAATCAACTTCAGGGTGGTTATGTAACTCATAATACCCTGTTACACACACACACACACACACACACACGTTTTTATAATTATCTATGTATTTAGAACATCTTTTCAGTATTTTCTTGGATAATGTTTTTCAAAGGTTCTGTAAGGGTTCATTAGACAGTAAACTGGTCTTATAACATCTTGTGCCTTAAACACACACACACACACACACACACACACACACAGACCCGAGACGAGAATCAAACCCTAGATTTGACTGTTAATTGTTGCAGTCTATTGTTTTTTTGTTATTTTGTTGTGCTTGCTGTTTGACGAAGTACTACATTAACCGCAGACACGTTGAACAGTTGAAGAGCCAATTACAACACAATTTTACAAATGCAAAATGTAAATTTTGATAGAAACACCATTCCATTGCTCATAATAAGTTTCTCTTGACTCCTTGAGCAGGACTGGAACCCAGGCTGTAGAGGTTAGAGCGCTGAAGGCTAACCACCGGTCCACTGTGGAAACTGATAATGTTGTATTACTTCTGCAAGAGCAGAAAAGTAAATAAAGAAACTACACTACAAATGCAATTCATCAAACGATTAAATTAGAAAGCAACCAAAACAAACTAAGAAAAACAACCCTAGCATGGGCAGTGTGAGCGCGAACAGGATGTTCAGATCCCTTCTGTCAACCTGGACATTCTGCAGTTTGGAGGTTGTGTGAAGGTTGATATTCTGTTGCTCGGGCGTTGCTTTTGCATTGATTTATTCTCCATTATCTCAACATCATATTATTAATGTCATTCTAATTTTACAAAACGCGGCGCGGTGGTGTAGTGGTTAGCACTGTCGCCTTGCACCTCCAGGGTCTGGGTTCGATTCCCCGGCCAGGCTCGATTCCCGTCTCTGTGTGCATGGAGTTTGCATGTTCTCCCCGTGCTTGGTGGGTTTCCTCCGGGTACTCCGGTTTCCTCCCACAGTCCAAAGATATGCAGGTTAGGCTAATTGGCGTTCCTAAATTGCCCGTAGTGTGTGATTGGGTGTGTGAGTGTGTGTATGTGTGTGTGCCCGGCGATGGATTGGCACCCTGTCCAGGGTGTACCCCGCCTAGTGCCCGAAGTCTCCTGGGATAGGCTCCAGGTCCCCCGCGACCCTGAACACAGGATTAAGCGGTATAGAAAATGAGTGAATGAATAATTTTACAAAACAAAGTGTCAGATGATAAAAATATCAAACTTGTCATTAGAGAAGAATTAAAATACAAAAGTCAACTTTAAGTGAATTATTAACATTTCAATTTAAATCGTTTCGTCTTGGAATTCGCACCGCGGAAATAGTTTTGTAGCCATACAGCAAAATGTCAAAGAAAAAAAGCTTTAACATTCATTCATTCATTTTCTATACCGCTTTATCCTGTGTTCAGGGTCGCGGGGGCGGAGCCTATCCCAGGAGACTCAGGGCACGAGGCGGGGTACACCCTGGACAGCGTGCCAATCCATCGCAGTGCACACACACACACACACACACACTCATTCACACACTATGGTCAATTTGGGAACGCCAATTAGCCCAATCTGCATGTCTTTGGACTGTGGGAGGAAACAGGAGAACCCGGAGGAAACCCACCAAGCACAGGGAGAACATGCTGGGTAAAGCTTTAACAACTGAACCTAAAGAGAACAAAAATATTAAGAAAACAATTCCTACTGTAGCATTAAAGCATATTTGTAAATGGTAGCATTTTCCTGCAAGCTAGCGGTTAAAGCTATCAGTGGGCGGTTACTGACTGTCTCACGTGCTATCAGTGTTCGTGTTTGCTAACAAACTATTTTCTGAATTAGAAAAAATCTACCTCTTACACTGTTCAATTTAAACTAACAGCTAAGGTGAATTAATGTAGTCAGAAAACCATAAAAAAAACCTTGACTGTTACAAAAAAATCTATTTTGCTAAGATGGAACATTCTGGAAGTTTGATTTAGAACCCAGTGTAGTTTTTATTGAGCTGAGCACTGGAATGTTCCAGAAACCACCATCTTGGATCACATTTTTTTATAAGTATGGTATGACTCCGCCCCCATAAAACCCCGCCTTCATGGTGAAAGCAAAAAAACACTTGAAACTGCAGCTTTTTTTTTTTTTACAATATTATTTATGTAAAATACAGTAAAAATAGGCAGCAAATAAATATAAATATTTGAGTCTAAATTTAGAGATTTGTATTTTTTCGTGGAGAATTTTTTTTCACTGCAGTACGATTGGGATAAACACTGTTTTCTTGCTGTTGTAGTAAAATAATCCCCGACAGCATGGTGCGATGGAGCAGACCTACTGTTCCCACACCGATGCTGATTGTTTTCCTCTTACAGCACAACCCGAAGCCTCTGTACCTGTGCAGGAGAACCTGAGCTCTACACACGGAGCGCACTCTGTCAGCCCGAGTGTAACTAACATGATTAATTACTCGCTGTGTTTTGTTGACTCGGAGCTGATTTTTTAGAGAAATCCGCAGGTTGAAACAAGCCTCGACTGCATCCTGCTTCTGTCACGGCCTTAATCACTCATGTGTTTAAAAAAAAAAAAGCAACAATAAAACATAAGATATTACGCTTTTACTTCCTCTTACCAAATATGAATTCATGTCTTTAGGAACATGTAGGAACTCGTGTATAAGACACGCTTCGAAAAATAAACACCAAAAAAAAGATTTTATTGTTAGATATCCGACAATCTCAGACAGTCATGCAACACACTTCCTGTTTGAGACTTTATTCCTTTTATGGACTAAAATATAGACAGTTAGGAAATGCCCACATTCCCATATTTACATCTACAGCATTTAGCAGATGCCCTTATAGCGAGCGACCTGCATTTTATCTCATTATTTATCTGAGCGGTTGAGGGTTAAGGGCCTTGCTCGGGGGCCCAACAGTGGTAGCTTGATGGTGGTGGGGTTTGAACCTGTGACCTTCCGGTCAGCAGTCCAATGCCTTACCCTCTTAAAACAAGAAATGTGATGTTCATGAAAATCCAGATAGTTGGGAAAATGTTTGTAGCCCGACACTTTTGTGTAGACCTGCATACAAAAAGTCTAATTAACGTGAACCTCTACGGATCATCTTCAGATCGTTTGTTGAATTTACTGTGTTTTTATATAAATATAAGTTTAAATTACTAATTATTTTCATCTACACACCAATTCAATGATAATTTTGAAAGCAATTTCAAAACCAATACAAAAACAACACCAGACTATCAAAATATAGAAAAAATTTAAATGTTTATCTATGGCAGATGACTCTTTGTAACAGCTGAGCTCATCATTGTCTCATCGACTCTGCCGTTTTATCCTGTTTGCAGAGTCATGTGGGGCCTGGAGCCGATCCCAGGTGACTTAGGGCACAAGCCTGGACAGGGTACCAATCCATCGCAGGACAATCACACGCACACACTAAAAGAACAATTTGGAATTAACCTAATCTCCATGTATATTTAGGCATTTGGCAAACTCTCTTATCCAGAGCGACTTACATTGTCTCATTATACATCTGAGCAGATGGGTTAAGGGGACCCGACTCAAGGGCCCGACAGTCGAAACTTGGTGATTGTGGGGATTGAAAATGGGACATTCCGAAATGTAGTCCAATGCCTTAACCACTGAGCTACCTACAGTAGCCCACCGAGCTCATGTCTTTGGACTGTGGGAGGAAACCAGCGTACCCAGAGGTGGTACAGAACCTGGAGGTACAAGCCGACTGAGCTGCGTTACTAAAAGATTTATCAAATACGTGCTTAGGAAGCGCTCTTTCACAGTTTGACATTTTCAGCACTCTGGTTCTGAGAACGTGCAAACTCCTAAAACACACTTAGGTTATGTTCACATCTCACACCACATTGTTCAATTCAGATTTTTTTGGCCAGATCATATTTGTGCAAGCAAAAAAGTATCGAAGTGCGCATGTGTGCTGTTTCAGAGGACCGATGTGTTTACATTAGAGTCAGATAAAATTCACACGTAATTATGAACACGAACCGTCATAACATGAAAAACTGATCTGACCGAAAAAACAGGAATGGACAATGTGGCTTGTGATGTGATGTGCCTTACAGACATTCCTTGAACCCTGTTGGACATCACAGGAAGGAGCATGATGCTGTTTTACTACAAGGAACATCAGAGGCTTTGTTTATATGTTTGACTGTGGGTGCCAATACTTTTGAAATAAATCTTTTACTGAGAACCATTTTGTTGAAATCATATACAGCTGTGCATTTAAAACTCAAATGATCACTGATGTGTTTTATAATTTTAGGACGGGTGCCAGTAATTATGGAGGGGATTGTGTATTCAAACTGTAAGTATCTGATTAAATCAGTTTAAATCCTCTGTATTTTCAGCAGGGATTAGTGTTCATCTGATCCAACCACATAACACCGAGGGGAGACGATGGCTGGCGTAAACATCTGCTTTTGAAGCACAGAGTCTACAGAAACTCGTCTGATGTTACGAGGATTAAAAGATTTAAGAATCACTCATGGAAAAGAAAAAAGAAAAACAGGTCCATGATAATGACATCTTTAACACAAGAGGCTTTTCTAAGTAAAGGAACTCTGCACAGTTAATATTTAAAATAAATATTTTTATTGATTTAGGAGGAAACCTCCCAACTTTATTATTTATTTGTTTATTTATTTATTGTCAGATTTGGCTTTACTCTATTGTACTGGATTTTTGTTTAAGTTTATTGGAGATTTCTGACAGATGATTTACAGGTTAGCCATTTGGTTTGCTAATGTTAATACACTCAATCATCTTCTATACTGCTTTATCCTGTATTCAGGGTCACGGGGGGCCTGGAGCCTAGACAGAGCACACAGACACACACACACTCACACCAATTTGGGAACACCAGTTAGCCTAACCTGCATGTCTTTGGACTGTGGGAGGAGGGGCACAAATGCACAAAGAGACGAGAATCCAACCTGGTTGGGAATCGAACCCGGACCCTGCTAACCTGCTTATTTTCTTGAACCCAGCGGATCATGCGCGCCTCTGCGACGTGGTAGATCAGCATGCCGTGCTTATCAATAAGCTTACCGGAGAGATCGCTACTCTGCACCAGAGTGTACAAGACATCGCGGCCTTGCACCACGAGGTCGCGGAGCTCAGGCGGGAGAACGCGGATCTCCGGGCGTCTGTTGCTAGCGCAGCTAGCCGGAATCCTATTGCGGCGGCTGTGGCGCCGCACCCACCCCTCCCCCCTCCTTCTGATGGTTTTCTTGCACTTCCAGATAAATGGGATGGCACAGACAGGAAGTGTAGTGTGTTTTTGACATCGCTGGAATTGGTGTTTGAATTTAATTCCACGAAATACTCCACCGACAGGCTATGCATTGCTCTCCTTGTCTCATTGCTATCCGGGCAGGCAGCTGAGTGGGTCACGGCAGTTCTTCGGGCGGACACAGACACCGCCCATTGATACAGCAAATTCACCCATCAACTTAAACTCACCTTCGTACACCCAGCGGGCGAGGTGGAGACCGACACCAAGCTATACCACCTGCGGCAGGGAGGATCGTCTGTGAGCCGGTATACAGCTGAATTCCGGACACTTGCTGTACAGACCACCTGGGGGGATGCTGCGCTCCGGACATCCTCATTTATATTCATGTATATACATAAATATGGAATACTTTCACCACCACCACCGCCACCGGACATTTCGTATCTCCACCTCCTGCCGTGGTTGACCCCGGAGCCGGGGAACCCATGCAATTAGGGCGCACCTCCCTGACCGTCGCCGAACGCGAACACCGGTATAGAGAGGGGCTGTGCGAATATTGTGGGTCAGCGGCACACCATCGGGCGATCTGCCCACTGCGTCCGGGAAACGCGCAGCCCCAGTGAACAGGCGGAGAGACTCACCGGGCCCTCTTCAACTCTCCACCACTACCAGCACCACCACCTCAAACCTTACGTTTCAGGTAACCCTCCAATTTGGCCACAAACGAGTTCGAAGTGCGGCGTTCATCGATTCCGGTGCTGCCGGCAACTTCATTGACTCCACCTATGCCAAAGAAATTGGGGTAAAAATCGAGGCATTATGCCAGCCAGTTCAAATTACATCTGTCGACGGTCGGCCCCTGTCATCCAGCCCCATCACCCACCAGACCCAATTCATCACGCTCACTCTCAACCAACACCACGAACAGATTCAACTCCATCTCACATCCATCTCGCCACCTCCCATCATCCTCGGATACTTCTGGCTGTTGCAACATGACCCCTTCATTTCATGGACCAGAAATCGAATCCTCCAGTGGGGGCCGACCTGCTCTGAACTTTGCCTGCGGGCTCAGGCTGGGACGTGTTCCAAGGAGTCCGAAGCCCCCGATGTCGCCATCAACGCCATTCCTCCCGCCTATCGTGACCTGGCTGGAGCTTTTTGTAAAAGACGAGCCACCCATCTTCCACCACACCTTACAACCTGGCTATAGAGCTTCAGCGGGTTTCCATTCCTCCCCGCGGCCACCTCTACTCTCTGTCGGCTACCGAGACCCAAGCAATGGAAGAGTACGTCTCCAGCGCACTTCGCCATGGAACCATCTGGCCTTCCTCGTCGCCGGCAGCCGCAGGGTTCTTCTTCATGAAGAAGAAAGGAGGCGAACTTCGCCCATGTGTCGACTATCGGGGGCTAAATAAGATCACCATAAAGAACTGACACCCGTTGCTGCTCACCAACTCTGCCCTGGACGCCCAAAGACATCGTCTCGGACAGGGGGCCCCAGTTCACCGCCCGGTTCTGGAAGGCCTTCTGCCGTCTGATTGATTCCACCAGCAGTCTGTCATCTGGTTACCACCCCCAGACTAACGGTCAGACGGAACAGACCAACCAACAGCTGGAGCGCTACCTGAGGTGTTTTGTTTCCGATCGCCAGTGCTCCTGGGCCCGCTACCTCACATGGGCTGAGCTGTCGGCCGCTGTGGTAACGCACAGAGGAAGCGATGCCTGCACCGTTGACATCACATGGTGTTCCGAATGATGGAATTTCCCTTAACCAACATTCCCTGCACAAAATACAAACATAGCCCTTACTTAAACCTTAACCTTAATGCTAAACCCAAACTCCAGCCTTAAATCCCCCTGTATAATGTGGAGCTCTGCAGTATGATGGAAGCTGCCTGAGGTCCTGATGGTTCTGTTTATTTAATCGGGTAGGTCGAGTCTACACTTCCGTCTCCATGGTTGAGAAACATCATCTCTGAAGTTGGCATGATCTCATATTCTGTTTAAATTAATTATTTCTGAAATGGTCTAGACACCTCTGGTGTATGGTACTGTATGTTTCCATGACTCCAGCCATTTGATATGTTCCCTCACATGGGGGTGTATTATACAGAGACACACAGCAAGGCCGAGTGACCAAAAAAACTCCTTTGATGATTTCCCACAAAAGATCTATTAAGTGAATGCAGTATATAGCTGGAGAACATGTTTTCTTAAGGTTTTCATTATGTATTACTGATTTAAACCCCATTATCCAGCCGTGCTGCCTCACTTGGATAATGTTCTTTTTAATTATGCATATACAGTATGTTTTAAGAGCAAGATTAAACGGTCATATGTAACATTTTAATATTCCAGATTTATAATCTTTACAGTCTTTAAGGATTTAAAAAAATATATATTTACAGTTAAAGTTTCAGTGTTTTTCTCTTCAAGTTGCATGTTTTTCTGTAACTGTGATTTTTATGGATGCAGTAAAACCGTTAAACACACACCGTCCTCTTCTTCTTTGCTGGTGGTCTGCGGCGGATATTAACTCCAGGTAGAGGTGTTAATGAGACGAGCTCGGAGACTTCCCGGGAGTGTCCGTGTCCTCCAGCGGCTCGTTCTCAGGTCCGTGTCCTGAGGTTATTCACAGTGTCTTCCTCTCATCACGAGCTTTTCAACACCTCTCTTCATTTACCAAAAACCTACCATTAAAACCTACACTTTCTCCCAGGGCCTCCGCTTCTGTACTCAAGACCACTTTTCTTTAAAAAAATGTAAAATAAAACTTTCATGTTAAAAATGTAATAACAGAGCTGTTTAAAGATACGGTATCTTTACGATTCTGAAGCTCGTGGCCAGAAAAGTGAAAACAGAGGAATAAACTTTAATTATTAGTGTAGGATTTGAACCACTGTTTCTGGTTGGAGTAAATATTTGCAATTTTGGCTCAAGATTATCCCTTATTTATTTCATCCCTTTATTTCAAAATGTTAAAACTTTTAATTGTGAGAGAATTTTATTTATTCATTTGTTTCGGATTGATTTTCAGCCGTCACTCACATTCCTTTACTAAATGATTAACATGTAAAATAATTCACTATATTTGAAACTGGCTGCATTTGAGGACAAGTCCAAGCCGAAATGTGATTAATTTGAGTCTCGTACATTAATGAAAAAAAAAACAAGCTGGAGCTTGTGGAGAGACATCTCAGACTCAGTTACTCCAGGAAGTGAAACGTTATCGCTGGTTTCTTCTTGGTATGAACTGATTCTCTGGTATAATAACAGCGACTGGACAGGTGAGATGAATTCAGGTCCTCAGGCTAATTCCTTTTTTGTACAGATAAAAGGCAGCATTTCCCCACATGCATTCTGTCCAAAGTGACAGGGGATGTAAAGAATTAAAATTTTACAAATACCTGATGAATAAAAATTAAACTTTATACAAACAAATCTCAACACCAGGTGATTCAAACTACAGTCTTAAAAATAAAGATGATTTACTTTCACATGTTGTATGTAATTTAGGACCCAAACTGTTAAAAAGTTGATTGATAAAATGTAATATTTACGTTATATAAACTATTTATACTGTTGCTCTCATTATTAAAATGTGCAGAAAATATTTTGGTAATTTACTAAAGCAATAGAGGTTTTATTTGTCAGAAATCACTGACAGAACATATTGTATAATCTTTTAAAATATAAAAATATTATAAAAACTTGTTTTTATAACCTAACCCTGTTTATGACTTCAACATAATTTCATCCCTGAGCTTCTGATGTGTTCCTTGGGCTTCAAAATGCTTTTGTTCACTAATGTTCTCTAACAAACCTCTGAGGCTTCACAGAACATCTGTATTTATACCACATAGAATATACAACAAATTATAATAAAAATAGTCCAATGTACAATGCATAGGATGTAAAAGGTAAACACAGACATACTGATCATCAATTATACACCTGGTGACAGGATCACAGATACGGTGTACTGTAGATACGACGTGGATACTGCAGAGATACAATACGGTGTAGATACAATGCAGACAGGGTGTGCATACAGTATGATGCGGATACGATGTGGATACGATGCAGAAATGGCATAGATACGATGCGGATACGGTCTAGATATAATGCAGATACAACGCAGGTAGCGATGTGGATACAAGCATAAATATGATGCGGCTACTGCGCATACTGTATGCATTGTGGATATGGTGTATATATGATACGCATACGGTGTAGACTTGGATGTGGATATGGTGTAGATACAATGCGGATATGGTGTATACAGTATATGATACGCATACGGTGTAAACTTGGATGTGGATATGGTGTATATATGATACGGATACGGTGTAGACTTGGATGTGGATATGGTGTAGATACAATGTGGATATGGTGGCATTTATGAAGCCTGTCTCGCTCGACAGTGTGTGATGTGCGACAAACTCATAAACAACTGCGTTTCTGCACCTAAGGTCATGTTTCAACTTTGTTACACAGTGAGACAGTGTGTGTGTGTGTGTGTGTGTGTATGTGTGTATGAAAGTGAGCCAGTCAGGCAGGTTTGCTCCAATTATTTGAAAAATTGCTTTAGTCCCTGAAGGCCTGTGAGAGGAGAAGCGGCTGCGGAGTTATGTGAGCTGACATGTGAACTGACACGCCATCGCTCCAACACCTCTGCTTTCTAACCGCGCAGTTACAGTATGTGTGTGACCTCGACACGTTTGAAATCCGCGCATATTAAATACGTCAACAACCACAACATGTCCACGATGGAGGACAGCAGTCCCAGATGGACAAACGTCTCTGTCTTTGTTTCCATGGTGACGTATAACTTACCATGTTCCCAACAATGGTACCAAGTATTTGTTAGTAAATGCTTTATATGTCCGGGATTTAAACCATTAGCCATTTACAGTTTTACAGCATTTTTTTCTCAACATGTTTGTGTTTCTATTTAAAAGTAAATGGCACAAGAGTACTTCTACTGTAAATTAACTAAAAACATTAAAGGTTTTGATTAAAGGTGTAGAAATTGAACAGAGTTTAAGTTAATCTTTTCTACTGGCAGGTAGTTAAACTTAGCTAACACGAACTAGTGAGATCAAACACTTTTCAAACTTTAGACGCCACCAAAAACACATCTTATGCTTAAATGCTGCTAAATGATGTATTTTATTTTGAATACACACCTGATCTGATTGAGTTCATTAAGCTAATGCTTGTCTTTTCACTTTAAGAGTAAGATGATCAGAACCTAGACTACATAAAGCCAGCCAAGAATGAGTGAGTTAACTTAGCTAGTGAGCGGTGTTGGGTGTAAAGTGTTACAGAGTAACGCATTAGAGGACTTGGTTTACTTTCAAGATTCAAGATTCAAAGAACTTTATTAATCCCAGAGGGAAATTTCTCTTGGTTATACAGTTGCTCAGATTAATCAGATTAAATCAGATGTAACGAGTAATCTAATGCGTCAGGTCCGTCATTTAACTACTCAGTTATTTAGTTAGTTTTTCAAAAATGTAATCCGTTATTCAGACAATTTATGTAATCCGTGAGCCAGACAGCAGTTATTCCCAATCTGTCAGTGTGTGTGTGAAAGTCGTCCTACAAGCCCCACCCACTGATAACCCCCGCCGCCTCTGTTATTCCTGCTGTTATACCCAGAGGTGGAAAGTAACGAATTACATTTACTCGCGTTACTGTAATTGAGTAGATTTTTTGTGTATTTCTACTTTTTAAAGTAGTTTTAAAAATCTGTAATTTTACTTTTACTTAAGTACGTTTTGTTTGAAGTATTGTAATTCGCTACATTTTAAATCATATTCGCTACTGAGTAAAAAATAAATGAATGAAAATGCTAAAATAATAAAAAATATTATGCTTTGTATAAATGCTCCGTTGCGCCGCGTGTGTGTATCATGTTCTGGTCGCGCGCCGCTCCAGACTCCACTCCAGGTTTTCTGACATCGGCATCTTCCTGACCTTCCACACGGTCGCTTCCGCCCTGAGTGACGTCATCGACTAGCGAGACCATATATAAACCGGAGAGAGACGCGGGAAAGAGGAAAGAGGTTGTGATTTTGGCGTTTTGATATTTGGTTGTGTATTCTGGTTTTGACTTTTTGCCTCCAATTGACTTTGATTATTGCTTTGTCCCTTTGGTTTGGTTGGTCTTTGTACATATTTGTAGATAATTTCACTGTTTTTGGTTTAGGGAGTCCGGGAAGGTACATGGATTTTTATTTGTGTGTTTTTTTTTTTGCAGGTAAGCTACTAAATATAAATACCATTTTGTTTATTATTTTGGCCTGGGTCCACCCTGAATCTGATCCTCCTCCTCCTCCTGGTGTGTGTGTGTGTGTGTGTATACATTCATTCATTCATTCATTCATTTTCTGTACCGCTTAATCCTGTGTTCAGGGTCCCGGGGGACCTGGAGCCTATCCCAGGAGACTTCGGGCACTAGGCGGGGTACACCCTGGACAGGGTGCCAATCCATCGCAGGGCACACACACATACACACACTCACACACCCAATCACACACTACGGGCAATTTAGGAATGCCAATTAGCCTAACCTGCATATCTTTGGACTGTGGGAGGAAACCGGAGTACCCGGAGGAAACCCACCAAGCACGGGGAGAACATGCAAACTCCATGCACACAGAGACGGGAATCGAGCCTGGCCGGGGAATTGAACCCAGACCCTGGAGGTGCAAGGCGACAGTGCTAACCACTACACCACCGCGCCACCTTGTGTGTATACAAACCTCATTATTTCATCAGTTAATGATTGGATCTAGTTCTTTCTGCCATATACCACCATTTCCATACAGTTTAAAATAGAACCCTGAACCATTCTTTTGCTGTATGGCCCTAGACTGGGACGTAACACCATATTTAAGTGACCACTTTGATTTTCAAGCACAACAAAGACAACAGCTTTATTATGCAAAGGTGTTCCTTCAGTTAAAAACAACTAGGTTGAGATTTATATCTGCTCATCTTTTTTGAACTACGCTAGAATGCCTCATCCCACCCCCGCTGTTAAAAAAATGTAAATAAAAAAGTAACTCGGTAACTTTTACTCTGAGTAAATTTTTTAATGAGCTACTTTTTACTTTTACTTGAGTAGAATTTTATAATGGTAACTTTACTTGTACTTAAGTAAAATTTCACTGACGTAACAGTACTTTTACTTGAGTACAAAATTTTATTACTCTTTCCACCTCTGGTTATACCCCTATCTCACCCACGCGGTTCGACTATATGAGGACCGACACGCAGAAAGAAGGAAACCTAATCACAGCGGCAAAACTCGCGGTGAATCATGATGAACTGTACTTACGGCCACCACGCGGAACCGCGTAGGTGTGATAGGGGTATTAGTAGGTGAGATAGGGGTATTAGTAGGTGAGAGAGGGGTATTAGTAGGTGAGATAGGGGTATTAGTAGGTGAGAGAGGGGTATTAGTAGGTGAGATAGGGGTATTAGTAGGTGAGATAGGGGTATTAGTAGGTGAGATTGGGGTATTAGTAGGTGAGATGGGGGTATTAGTAGGTGAGATAGGGGTATTAGTAGGTGAGATAGGGGTATTAGTAGGTGAGAGAGGGGTATTAGTAGGTGAGAGAGGGGTATTAGTAGGTGAGATGGGGGTATTAGTAGGTGAGATTGGGGTATTAGTAGGTGAGATGGGGGTATTAGTAGGTGAGATAGGGGTATTAGTAGGTGAGATAGGGGTATTAGTAGGTGAGATGGGGTATTAGTAGGTGAGATAGGGGTATTAGTAGGTGTGATAGGGGTATTAGTAGGTGAGATAGGGGTATTAGTAGGTGAGAAAGGGGGTATTAGTAGGTGAGATAGGGGTATTAGTAGGTGGGATTGGGGTATTAGTAGGTGAGATTGGGGTATTAGTAGGTGAGATTGGGGTATTAGTAGGTGAGATAGGGGTATTAGAAGGTCAGATTGGGGTATTAGTAGGTGAGATTGGGGTATCAGTAGGTGAGATTGGGGTATCAGTAGGTGAGATAGGGGTATTAGTAGGTGAGATAGGGCTATTAGAAGGTGAGATTGGGGTATTACTAGGTGAGAGAGGGGTATTAGTAGGTGAGATGGGGGTATTAGTAGGTGAGATTGGGGTATTAGTAGGTGAGATGGGGGTATTAGTAGGTGAGATAGGGGTATTAGTAGGTGAGATAGGGGTATTAGTAGGTGTGATAGGGGTATTAGTAGGTGAGATAGGGGTATTAGTAGGTGAGAAAGGGGGTATTAGTAGGTGAGATAGGGGTATTAGTAGGTGGGATTGGGGTATTAGTAGGTGAGATTGGGGTATTAGTAGGTGAGATTGGGGTATTAGTAGGTGAGATAGGGGTATTAGAAGGTCAGATTGGGGTATTAGTAGGTGAGATTGGGGTATCAGTAGGTGAGATAGGGGTATCAGTAGGTGAGATAGGGGTATCAGTAGGTGAGATAGGGGTATCAGTAGGTGAGATTGGGGTATCAGTAGGTGAGATTGGGGTATTAGTAGGTGAGATAGGGGTATTAGTAGGTGAGATAGGGGTATTAGTAGGTGAGATTGGGGTATTAGTAGGTGAGATAGGGGTATTAGAAGGTGAGATTGGGGTATTAGTAGGTGAGATTGGGGTATTAGTAGGTGAGATTGGGGTATTAGTAGGTGAGATAGGGCTATTAGAAGGTGAGATTGGGGTATTACTAGGTGAGAGAGGGGTATTAGTAGGTGAGATAGGGGTATTAGTAGGTGAGATAGGGCTATTAGAAGGTGAGATTGGGGTATTACTAGGTGAGAGAGGGGTATTAGTAGGTGAGATAGGGGTATTAGTAGGTGAGATTGGGGTATTAGTAGGTGAGATTGGGGTATTAGTAGGTGAGATAGGGGTATTAGAAGGTGAGATTGGGGTATTACTAGGTGAGAGAGGGGTATTAGTAGGTGAGATAGGGGTATTAGTAGGTGAGATAGAGGTATTAGTAGGTGAGATTGGGGTATTAGTAGGTGAGATTGGGGTATTAGTAGGTGAGATAGAGGTATTAGAAGGTGAGATTGGGGTATTAGTAGGTGAGATAGGGGTATTAGAAGGTGAGATTGGGGTATTACTAGGTGAGAGAGGGGTATTAGTAGGTGAGATAGGGGTATTAGTAGGTGAGATAGGGCTATTAGAAGGTGAGATAGGGGTATTAGTAGGTGAGATTGGGGTATTAGTAGGTGAGATAGGGGTATTAGAAGGTGAGATTGGGGTATTACTAGGTGAGAGAGGGGTATTAGTAGGTGAGATAGGGGTATTAGTAGGTGAGATAGGGGTATTAGTAGGTGGGATTGGGGTATTAGTAGGTGAGATTGGGGTATTAGTAGGTGAGATTGGGGTATTAGTAGGTGAGATAGGGGTATTAGAAGGTCAGATTGGGGTATTAGTAGGTGAGATTGGGGTATCAGTAGGTGAGATAGGGGTATCAGTAGGTGAGATAGGGGTATCAGTAGGTGAGATTGGGGTATCAGTAGGTGAGATTGGGGTATTAGTAGGTGAGATAGGGGTATTAGTAGGTGAGATAGGGGTATTAGTAGGTGAGATTGGGGTATTAGTAGGTGAGATAGGGGTATTAGAAGGTGAGATTGGGGTATTAGTAGGTGAGATTGGGGTATTAGTAGGTGAGATTGGGGTATTAGTAGGTGAGATAGGGCTATTAGAAGGTGAGATTGGGGTATTACTAGGTGAGAGAGGGGTATTAGTAGGTGAGATAGGGGTATTAGTAGGTGAGATAGGGCTATTAGAAGGTGAGATTGGGGTATTACTAGGTGAGAGAGGGGTATTAGTAGGTGAGATAGGGGTATTAGTAGGTGAGATTGGGGTATTAGTAGGTGAGATTGGGGTATTAGTAGGTGAGATAGGGGTATTAGAAGGTGAGATTGGGGTATTACTAGGTGAGAGAGGGGTATTAGTAGGTGAGATAGGGGTATTAGTAGGTGAGATAGAGGTATTAGTAGGTGAGATTGGGGTATTAGTAGGTGAGATTGGGGTATTAGTAGGTGAGATAGAGGTATTAGAAGGTGAGATTGGGGTATTAGTAGGTGAGATAGGGGTATTAGAAGGTGAGATTGGGGTATTACTAGGTGAGAGAGGGGTATTAGTAGGTGAGATAGGGGTATTAGTAGGTGAGATAGGGCTATTAGAAGGTGAGATAGGGGTATTAGTAGGTGAGATTGGGGTATTAGTAGGTGAGATAGGGGTATTAGAAGGTGAGATTGGGGTATTACTAGGTGAGAGAGGGGTATTAGTAGGTGAGATAGGGGTATTAGTAGGTGAGATAGGGGTATTAGTAGGTGGGATTGGGGTATTAGTAGGTGAGATTGGGGTATTAGTAGGTGAGATTGGGGTATTAGTAGGTGAGATAGGGGTATTAGAAGGTCAGATTGGGGTATTAGTAGGTGAGATTGGGGTATCAGTAGGTGAGATAGGGGTATCAGTAGGTGAGATAGGGGTATCAGTAGGTGAGATAGGGGTATCAGTAGGTGAGATTGGGGTATCAGTAGGTGAGATTGGGGTATTAGTAGGTGAGATAGGGGTATTAGTAGGTGAGATAGGGGTATTAGTAGGTGAGATTGGGGTATTAGTAGGTGAGATAGGGGTATTAGAAGGTGAGATTGGGGTATTAGTAGGTGAGATTGGGGTATTAGTAGGTGAGATTGGGGTATTAGTAGGTGAGATTGGGGTATTAGTAGGTGAGATAGGGCTATTAGAAGGTGAGATTGGGGTATTACTAGGTGAGAGAGGGGTATTAGTAGGTGAGATAGGGGTATTAGTAGGTGAGATAGGGCTATTAGAAGGTGAGATTGGGGTATTACTAGGTGAGAGAGGGGTATTAGTAGGTGAGATGGGGGTATTAGTAGGTGAGATTGGGGTATTAGTAGGTGAGATGGGGGTATTAGTAGGTGAGATAGGGGTATTAGTAGGTGAGATAGGGGTATTAGTAGGTGTGATAGGGGTATTAGTAGGTGAGATAGGGGTATTAGTAGGTGAGAAAGGGGGTATTAGTAGGTGAGATAGGGGTATTAGTAGGTGGGATTGGGGTATTAGTAGGTGAGATTGGGGTATTAGTAGGTGAGATTGGGGTATTAGTAGGTGAGATAGGGGTATTAGAAGGTCAGATTGGGGTATTAGTAGGTGAGATTGGGGTATCAGTAGGTGAGATAGGGGTATCAGTAGGTGAGATAGGGGTATCAGTAGGTGAGATAGGGGTATCAGTAGGTGAGATTGGGGTATCAGTAGGTGAGATTGGGGTATTAGTAGGTGAGATAGGGGTATTAGTAGGTGAGATAGGGGTATTAGTAGGTGAGATTGGGGTATTAGTAGGTGAGATAGGGGTATTAGAAGGTGAGATTGGGGTATTAGTAGGTGAGATTGGGGTATTAGTAGGTGAGATTGGGGTATTAGTAGGTGAGATTGGGGTATTAGTAGGTGGGATAGGGCTATTAGAAGGTGAGATTGGGGTATTACTAGGTGAGAGAGGGGTATTAGTAGGTGAGATAGGGGTATTAGTAGGTGAGATAGGGCTATTAGAAGGTGAGATTGGGGTATTAGTAGGTGAGAGAGGGGTATTAGTAGGTGAGATAGGGGTATTAGTAGGTGAGATTGGGGTATTAGTAGGTGAGATTGGGGTATTAGTAGGTGAGATAGGGGTATTAGAAGGTGAGATTGGGGTATTACTAGGTGAGAGAGGGGTATTAGTAGGTGAGATAGGGGTATTAGTAGGTGAGATAGAGGTATTAGTAGGTGAGATTGGGGTATTAGTAGGTGAGATTGGGGTATTAGTAGGTGAGATAGAGGTATTAGAAGGTGAGATTGGGGTATTAGTAGGTGAGATAGAGGTATTAGAAGGTGACATTGGGGTATTACTAGGTGAGAGAGGGGTATTAGTAGGTGAGATAGGGGTATTAGTAGGTGAGATAGGGCTATTAGAAGGTGAGATAGGGGTATTAGTAGGTGAGATTGGGGTATTAGTAGGTGAGATAGGGGTATTAGAAGGTGAGATTGGGGTATTACTAGGTGAGAGAGGGGTATTAGTAGGTGAGATAGGGGTATTAGTAGGTGAGATAGGGCTATTAGAAGGTGAGATAGGGGTATTAGTAGGTGAGATTGGGGTATTAGTAGGTGAGATTGGGGTATTAGTAGGTGAGATAGGGGTATTAGTAGGTGGGATAGGGCTATTAGAAGGTGAGATTGGGGTATTACTAGGTGAGAGAGGGGTATTAGTAGGTGAGATAGGGGTATTAGTAGGTGAGATAGGGCTATTAGAAGGTGAGATTGGGGTATTACTAGGTGAGAGAGGGGTATTAGTAGGTGAGATAGGGGTATTAGTAGGTGAGATTGGGGTATTACTAGGTGAGAGAGGGGTATTAGTAGGTGAGATAGGGGTATTAGTAGGTGAGATAGGGCTATTAGAAGGTGAGATTGGGGTATTACTAGGTGAGAGAGGGGTATTAGTAGGTGAGATAGGGGTATTAGTAGGTGAGATTGGGGTATTAGTAGGTGAGATTGGGGTATTAGTAGGTGAGATAGGGGTATTAGAAGGTGAGATTGGGGTATTACT
Organism: Channallabes apus; assembly: GCA_030522415.1. NCBI lineage: Eukaryota > Metazoa > Chordata > Actinopteri > Siluriformes > Clariidae > Channallabes > Channallabes apus. Next base: position 1,343,009 of record CM060117.1, on the reverse strand, counting down.
AGGTGAGAGAGGGGTATTAGTAGGTGAGATAGGGGTATTAGTAGGTGAGATAGAGGTATTAGTAGGTGAGATTGGGGTATTAGTAGGTGAGATTGGGGTATTAGTAGGTGAGATAGAGGTATTAGAAGGTGAGATTGGGGTATTAGTAGGTGAGATAGAGGTATTAGAAGGTGAGATTGGGGTATTACTAGGTGAGAGAGGGGTATTAGTAGGTGAGATAGGGGTATTAGTAGGTGAGATAGGGCTATTAGAAGGTGAGATAGGGGTATTAGTAGGTGAGATTGGGGTATTAGTAGGTGAGATAGGGGTATTAGAAGGTGAGATTGGGGTATTACTAGGTGAGAGAGGGGTATTAGTAGGTGAGATAGGGGTATTAGTAGGTGAGATAGGGCTATTAGAAGGTGAGATAGGGGTATTAGTAGGTGAGATTGGGGTATTAGTAGGTGAGATTGGGGTATTAGTTGGTGAGATAGTGGTACTGTATTAGAAGGTGAGATTGGGGTATTAGTAGGTCACAGAGGGGTATTAGTAGGTGAGATAGGGGTATTACTAGGTGAGAGAGGATCTTCCTAGAATCTCCTTGCAACTAAGCATTTTTCAAAAGTAAAAAAAAATATATATAAAAAATCACATGCTTTTAAAAAAAAACTTCTGACCAATCAGGTTGCAGCTCAGTAGGGAAGCAAAAACACATGTAGGACAAAGAACTGTTGTGTTACTGAGTGATTATAATATTTCTGACATTTTTAACGGACAATATTTAATTACCACTATTTTAATAAAAACATAACAGAGTGTTTATTTTCAGAAAGCTGACAGCGATGTGACAGGATCGAATGTTCTTGATTTTCTGCCTTTGATGCTCCACCAGCTTTTTTGCTTCTCTTGCGTTACTGATAATAGAGCTCAAGCTACTGTAGCTTTCCAGTATTAGCTAGGACCAGTGAGAGCGTTGCCACGGTTACATGGTTGCGAGAAATCGGTCATGCTGTTAAATTAAATGATCTAAAAATGACGGCATTTGTGTTTATAGTGGTTCATAAGTCTATAAATTGACTGGAGAATAAGATTACACCTCAGTGAAATGAGCACTGCAGGTAAATCCAGGTGCAGCTTCAGCGCCGGCTCTTAAACACCACCTGCGATATCATCACGGCACCAAAGGCACAAACACAGAGCGTATAATAGGATGGTTACGCTGCCTGTTTTATGTTTTACGATGACACGCAGCAACACAGTGATAATCAGCGACCTCACATCAAACCTCAAAGCATCACGTGGAGCCGAGAGCGCTCACATGAAAGCGGCGAGGTGCTCGCGGCCACCCACACATCCAGCAAAACACGTGGAGATAAGCACCGAGCCAAAGTAAATACCTGTCCCTGCATTCAGAGCGCTGCCTTCCTCTATAATCGGAGATTTGTAAAAAGTCATACAGCAAGTTTTTAGCATCAAACAGCTTCAGATCTAAACCCTAACAAATGTTAACAAAGTTTAGCCATGAGCGAGAGCTAATACACACACCAGTGAATCTATCTAATGCTGCGTACGCTTTGTATTTGTGTTGGGACAGTTAGCGATTAGCGCAGCAAAGGTATTAACATGTGAGCCAATGTTGGAGAAATAAGGAAATAAAGCTTTTAGTTAGCATTAGCTTATGGATTCATGCTATCCTTGCTTTCATTGGTGAAACAAGGTATAATTTAGCATCAGGAAGTAAAGTATCATTTCCTTTTATGAATCTGTTGCTTTTCTAAAATTTTTTAGTTAGACCTGCCATTAAGGAAAATTACTTTCTCACGGTACGTTCTGCTTATGTCATCAAACCTGGAAATCAGTTTGTACACAAAGCGGATTTGCGTTCCTCAAGGAGCAGAAATCCTGATAAACAAGTTCCAAAACATGCAGTTCCTCGAATAACCACTAGGGGCTCCAAAAGTGAGTTAATTCCAAATTAAAATGTACAAATTTACAACAGAAATAAAAATGTTTACAGCCTGGTACAAAAAAAAGACAGTTTTAGTCTCCCTAGCTATATTTTACATTCATGACATTTTATTGAAACTCATCAGTTGAAATTATATTAAGCCATAACTTTATACATCATTTACGAAATGTCTAATCTGAGTCCGCCGTGCTACAGTAGCTGATGTGATATTAATCACTTTAAACTGGAATGGACGTAGAAGTCGACATGGGACTAATGTAGGATATGGAAGAGTTCAATTAAATGCATTAGCATATACATTTACGTTAGCCACCTTTCAAGTGGGTTTCAAGCAACAGCCGAAATGGCAGTAAAAACATTCTTTAAAGTGATCTTGAGGGAATAAGAACATTTCTGTCTGTATGTTAGCATGTTTTGATTACGTTTCTCCATATCAATGATACTGTACCTGTAGCAGCGCTCACACTCTGTCAGGTTAATCATACATTTCTCGTAATGATAGAATTTTATCAGTGGCAATAAATAAAGTTTTGCTCGCTGTTTAGATATTAAAGCTAATTTATTAAAAACAAAAAATCATTTTAAAGGAAATTTATCCACGTTCAACATCCACTTTATATATGAAAATAAACAACCTTATTTTTAATTTCTATGTTGGCTTCTGAAAATATTTAAAATAATTATGATAATTTTTATCTATAAGTTTATCTGTAAGTTTAAAATACCCCCAAAAGCAAAAAAAACATGAATAAGATGTATATATTTTTAATGATTCCCATTTAGAGATTTTTCAGTAAAGACAAAATCACAATTTTTAAAAGTCTTGTATGTTCCTTTATGGGTGCAAAAGTAAAAGCATCCAGTGCAGTCTCATTACACACACACGCTGCTTATAATAAAACGATCAGACAGTAACAGAAGAGTCTTTTATTGTGTTCAGAAGGGATGTAATCTTTTCCAAACAGATTTAAGATGCTGAATGGGTTTGTTTATATGTACAGCGTGTTCAGAAATCCGTTCAGGCGCCTCATTTCCGCGCCCGAGACGAACACGTAATTATAAGCTCGGCATCTGCTAATGGAGGACAAACGCTGATGAGCTTTTATTGTTCTTATGGGTTTTTTCTGTTTTATTATTATTATTATTACACTATGTAGCAAAAATGTTGTTGCTGGATAAAGCGTATTATTATAATTGCCGATCTTAAAGTATAGAAAATGCCATTTATTTCTTTCAAACTTTTTTTTTTTTAGATTTATCAAAGGTTGTCCCTATACTGTATATCTACAGTAGCTACTGAACACTGAATCTACCTAGAATGTTCTGGAAAATACACGACTCACAATAAGTTGGGGATATTGTGAGAGAGGATATTGGATGTTATAAATACAGTGTTTGTTTCACTTCAGATATTTTTGGTATAGGGAGGTATTTGTATTGGGGTGTAGACACACCTCGTTTTGTGTTTTCTATGTAATGGTCTCATTGTGTACAGGTGTGCCTTATATTGTGGCCAATCCCAAAAGACAACCTTTTTCAATGTGGCATCAATTCCAACATTCTGTGGGTATAAAAAACTGGTCTTGTCAGTAAGTCATTCCGAGTTCATCATTCAAACAGCCATGAACACACGACGCCACTTAACGGACGAGCGGCGCCACCTGGACATGGCGCGCCTTCGGGTCGGTGGCAGGCAGTCAGATGTTGCTCGTGAACTTGGTGTGTCTCAAAGTGTCATCAGCAGACTCATCAAGACACAGAACTACTGGCAGAGTTCATGACAGACCCAGGAGTGAAGCCCCACGAGTGACAGACCGCAACCACGACCAGTACCTGAGGACCTACACACTCAGACATCGTTATGGAACCGCCACACAGCTGCAGGCCCGGTTACGAGATGCGAGGGGTACTAGGGCTTCCAGACAAACCATTCGCAACTGCCTCCACCACTTTGGCTTGAATGCCAGACGTTGCTGGAGAAGGTGAGGTGAGCGATACACTGAGGTCAACATGGTCTCCAGGGTTTGCTTTGGTGGAGGAGGTGCAACAGTCTGAGCATCACCGAGCAGCGCAAAACAGATTTGGTTATTGTACATGGCTCAGTCACTGCACTTTCTTACCTCAGAGACATCATAGAACCCCTCATCATCCCCCAATTCAAAATATCCCAAACTTATTGTGAGTAGTGTAGATACTGTACATTTTAAAATTTCATTACCTGGGTCACAAAAGAAAAGAGAAAAATAAGTTGTTCTCATTTACTTTAAACATGTATGTTGTTGTATTTCCAAATATGTTTTGTATTTCACTTTTCTAGTATTATATTCCTTTTTCACCTGTTATGCCACAGACCAAACAATCGACAAGTAATAAGTTACCACTTTCTCCCTTGGAAGCAAAAAAGTATGAAATTTTGTTCCCTAATGTTGTCCATCTTCATCTGTTAGGTTCGTTTCGAGTCAAAAAGTGATCCGCACTCTGGCTGTAGGATTTATTTTCATTCACTTATGTACATCAAATACAAGATAAATACATCACTTTATAACGTAACCTTCTTGCTTTTCAGTACACTTTGTTCGTCTGTCAACAAGCTTCTGTATTCCCTCATTAAAAATGTTTTAGGCTGAACTGCGGGTCGCGAATGCACTGCTGTCTTCACTTTTAGGGGAATCAAACAGGTGAAGGTCTGATGGAGTGAGATCAGGACTGTGGTGAGGACGCTTTAACACCTCAGAGTGGCGACAGTGTGGGCAGAAATGTGCGGATCGTCATGTTGACCTCTGATATAGCGATTTATGGGTTTAATTTGAAGAGCTAAAGTTTAGTCTTCGATAAGTAACTGTAATGAGCTGTTGAATGTTGAACCTTTTTCCTGATAATGTTCCAATACTTCAGGCCCTTAAGAATCTCCAAAAACCATAAGTGTTTTTCCATTTGATTCTGGAAAGACTTGTTCTGGGTCTGTGATTGAGGATGTTTTCGTTCCAGACTCGTAGTAATGAATCTGTGTCTCGTCACCAGTAACCGTTCTTTTTCACCTTCTCTGTACGTTCATACACACTTCTTCTGCTCTTCTTTTGTGCAAATCACAAGTGGATCATCCAGTTTTACTCCCACTGCAGTTACACAATGAACTGATGTGATATATTTGCACCTACACAGCAGTTTTAATATAGATTATATTATATTATATTATATTATATTATATTAGATTAGATTAGATTAGATTAGATTAGATTAGATTCGTTTCAACTTCATCGTCACTGCACATGTTATGGTACAAGGCAATGAAATATCGCCAGCATCTAACCAGAAGTGCATTTGTCTCAGTGCTCAATAATTTACATTAAAATTTTATAATTTATGATTATAGATGGATGCAATGAAGGAAGATATTGTACACCGTGCGTATGATATTGTGGTTTGAGAAGATTATATACATGTGTGTAAATTGTTATGGAGAGTGGAATGAGGGAGGTGATTATATACAACATGTGCCACAGTTATGAATCGTGCAATCCTGAGTGCTTTTATATCCAGTTTATATACAGTAGCGAGTTATGGACAGCAATTATGAGTCGTGCAATATATACTGTATATATACTGTATATATATATATATATATAAAACTGGAGTGCGGATTATTTTTGACTCACCCTCGTATTACTATGATGTCGTATTAAATGAAACAGAGTAAGAAGCTGTGAGTGAACCGTGTAAGATGGTAGTGCAGTGGGGTGTAAACGATGTAGTGTGTGTACTGTAAGTAGCAGACTTGAGTGGAATTAAAGTGGCAGTAGAGTGCAAACATCCAACAGTCTGCAGTGTAAACTGTGATAACATGAACAGGGATTTAAAGAATAAATATGAGAAATGTAAAGAAAAAACCTGAATAGCAGTGAAGTGGCTGCACATATGGACGTGAACATTCGGATGGTGGTAAAAGTTCATCTCTCGTCCAATGGGCTTATCCTAAGCTTATCCTGGCTCAGTGCACAATAGCGTACCGATGCTGTGAAGAGCTGGTGTGTGATCGCTGTTCACTTCTACACCCGAGCTGAATGAGGCTCTACTAAAGACGCTCTGCTGTTGTTTATCCAGGAGGTCAGAAAAGGTAAGTGGAGCTTTGGTTATAACTCGACTTGGACTACTGTCCTCCTTCTAGTAAACACACCTACTGTAACTAGGGAACCATTTATTGACCAGAATCTGTCTGACCTCACAACCACAGGTGGCGATATGCTCCATTTCAGCTTGTCAGCATTATTAGCACTTGACCTACTGTATTATGTAACAGACCAAAGCAGTCAACAAGCAAGGGCTGCGTTCCATTCCGAAGTGCACTTCACAGGGTGCTCCCTACTCCCTGCTCCGTTTGCAGTGAATGTTGGTGAAGGGAACTTCCCTCGACAAAACTCCACCATTCACCACATCATAATGTGAACATTAAAGAGCCTGAACTCCTTTAAGCTCTAGAATCTCCTGCGACTGTTAGCTAATGGGCTCTATGTAAAAGGATCTCACAGATCTACCTGGAAGACATCATCGGTACGGAGAGACGCCTCATGGACCGCTCCTAGAACCTGCTCAAGAACCTGCAGCGCTGAACCTGCTCGGTCTAGTGGCTCTGCTGTAACCCCACAGCCGAGAAGGTCCTGAACTTTAAAGGGGAGCTTGTGGGATTTGGGATGGGTTTGGGGTCGTGGTCAATGAAACAGTTTAATTAAACTTTTAAACGTCCTAGAACTAAACCAACACACACACCTACACACACCTCAACACAATCACCTAGCATGCTATTTAAAACCGTTAAAACTCAAACGCTACAGCATAGGTCAATAATGATTTAAAAATGTAAAAAATTTTTTTTTAAAAGATTATATAGAAGGCTTGCTGGTGTGTGTTAACGAGGAGGCTTCAGACTTCAAACTGTGTATTTGGGTTTTTGGATACGTCTGGTAGAACAAAAGTTATCATTACTTTTATAGAGAGTAAAATTTATCACTAACGGAATATGGGAATGATGTTATGAAAACTCTCAAATGAGCATAATATTATTATTATTATTATTTTTATTATTATTTTCTTATAGAAACCGACGGAAACACTAACACATCCACGTGATTATGTGCTATTTCTTTGCCCCTGTGACCCATTTTTTTACATTTATTTTTTATTTAGTTTGTATAGTTTGGTTAAAATTAACTAAACTTCATTTCTAAACTTTATTTCATCTCCCACCTCATGAAATTCTGTACGATTCTACCTGACTCAAGCAATATTTTATTTATTTATTTATTTTAAAGATAAATTCTTTATTTTATTGCTTTTACCCAGTTATGGATGTTCGTTAGTCACCTGAGCTGATTTTTCTTTCCTCCTGAACTCTTTCTGACAGATTTTTTAGTAGACAAGTGTTTACTAAAACTCATTAATATGCTGAAGATTTCTTAGTAAGATTAGTGGAAGGAGTCTCCAGTGTCAGTGCTGTGTAACAGTCAGAGGTAAAGCTGTAACGGACGGAGCAGGTTGTGGTTTTCTGTAACTAAAGATGACAAGCTGCAGTTTTTTATTCCTCTGATTGAGTTCAAGTGGGAGAAATGAAGAGAAACAGGTACAGTAGGAGAGCGAGTGTTCGTACAGTAGCTGCTGTAGCGTAAGTGACAACTGGAACTCGCTGGTGTTGCTGATGTACAGAGAAGAGACGTGATATTATTAAAATAAATTAAGATTAAGATAGTAATTGTTGGTAAAATAATCTTTTTTTTTTGTCCTAACTTTGAGTGCTGTGTGTGTGTGTGTGTTGTGTGTGTGTGTGTGTGTGTGGTTCTTCTTTTTCTCTAATAAGAAATATTCCGGCTTATGCTGCTGTGTGTTCCTGTTCTCGCACTAAGACAGCAAATGTCTACAGATTTGGAGGCTTAGTTAAATTACAGACGCTGAAAAGCGCTTCAGAAGCCACATGAAATGAGAAAGCTGCAGGTAAAATTCGCTGCTTTTCCTCCTGGACAGACGACAGGCGCAGGTTCAGCGTTTAATTTCAGGAAACTTTAAGCTGCACAAAGAAGCGACAGCTCTATTGTCATGTGTCTTTTTGTTGTTCTTGGTGCTGAGGTGGCAGTCGAGCAGGCCGAGCTTGTGTTAGCGTGTTAGCGCGTTAGCGTGCTACGCAGGACGTGCTCTTCCTGAACTGTGTTCTCATTTTCGGGTGAATAGACCTCCTGCACTGCTCCGGCCCACGCGTTCCCTCTGACTTGTGTTGTCATGGGCAGGGCGCAGAAATTACCTCCATCACGTGATTGTCAACCTGTCAGGCTAAATCTCAGCCATAATACACACGAGTGCCCCGTGGGGATCCAACACACACACACACACACACACACACATGTCCAAATATTCACTCAGTAATAATAACCAGTTTTGTCACACGCAGGATGCTGGAGTTAACAACTTTGACCTGATGTTTGAACAAATTACAGCTAATTTAAAGACACCAGAAAAGCAACTTCACACCTGCAGCTCTGTTCAATTCTATACAATTCTATTTTATTTGCATGTGGCTTTTAACAAAGCAGCTTTACAGAAATAGGATTTCTAGATATACTGTATATTAAAATAAAAAATAAAAATAAATAAAAAAACATTTATGGTTTTATCAGTTCGTCCTTAAGATACATCAATACGTCAGTCTTGAAGTCTGGAAAGGTTGCTTGCTGTACCATGTTTTTAGCAAAAAAGAGAAAGAAACATACAGTAGAATGCCTCTTTAACCTTATTTTCTCCTTGTATTTTTTTTTATATAAAAAAAATTAAAATGTACCTCAATTAGAGCTATTTTTATTTTTTTATTATTTTTATTATTATTATTATTTTTTGGTTAGTACATTTTGGGCCAGGTTCGATTCCCGTCTCTGTGTGCATGGAGTTTGCATGTTCTCCTCGTGATCCGTGGGTTTCCTCCGGGTTCTCCGGTTTCCTCCAACAGTCCAAAGATATGAAGGTTAGGCTAACTGGCGTTCGCAAATTGTCCATAGTGTGTGAATGTGTGAGTGAGTGTGTGTGTGTGTGTGTGTGTGTGTGTGTGTGTGTGCCCTGTGATGGATTGGCGCCTTGTCCAGGGTGTACCCCACCTCGTGCCCTGAGCCTCCTGGGATCGGCTCCAGGTCCCCGCGACCCTGAGTACAGGATAAAGCGGTACAGAGGGTGAGTGAGTGTGTGAGTGAGTGAATGAGTACATTTTGGAAAAGAAAACAGGAACACTTTATTTCTATTTCTATTATGTAATGTTTTTATTTTAAAGAAAAATGCATCTGTATTTAGTAAAATTTACTTTTTAGTACCTATTTTCAAATAAAAGATAAGTACCTTTATTTAATCATGTTTATACTTGTTTAATGAATAAAAAGAGAATAAACGACCTCTATTTCTACATTAGTAGCTAAATGTTTCATGAATATTATTTCATTTAATCTCTTTATTCGCATAATGTAAACTCAGTTTATATTTAACTTACTAATTATTTACGAGAAAAGAAAATGTAAAAAAATTATAATAATAAATGTAGGTAGAGAATGTAAAAATATTTTTACAAAATCGGTAGCACCAAAATTACATACAACAAAAAGTTACATTTATTTTTAATAAGTTGCTTTTTAATTTATATATATATATATATATAATTATAAAATATATTTGTTTTGTTTTTCTTTTTTTTTTAAAGAAGCACTACTTCGTATTTGCTGCTTGTAATAAAGAAACATTTTTTTTAACTTTATCTTATTACGTTTGTCTGAGGATGCACAAACTTTTGCACTGGTCTGAGTGATGCAACATGGTGTGAAGTCTGATCCCTTTATAACGTCAGATGTTTGATGGCTCAGACTGAGGAACAGACGTGTAAAGTCCTCGGCCTTGATGTTTTAATCTGAATAAAGCTCAGGACGGCCCTGTGTGTCGTTAATAACCGGCTCCTTCATGTTTGCTGTTTAACACGTTACACCTACCGTTAGGCCCTTAGTCACATGGTACAGTCACGTGTTCCGGCACACGTGTGTGTGTGTGTGTGTGTGTGTGTGTGTGACCACCTGTGTGCTGAATGTTGTAGCTCGTGTGATGATTTGCTGAATAAAATTTCTTAAAACCTACAACATTAGGTGAATGACTCTGACTCTGACTCTACTGTCACCCTTTTAATGATGTTTCTGACTCTGACTTAATGTAAATTTAAATTTAACACTGACTCTGATGTTTTTACACTACAGTGATTTTCCCTATAGATTTATTCTGATACTGACTCTGATGCTGATATAAATGAATCTGACTCTAACTTTGACAATGTCTCTGATTCTGATTATATTTGATTCTGACTCTGATTCTTTTTTATGGATTTGTTTCTGACTCTGATTTTGACCAAACAGTGATTGTGTTTGACTCTGACACTGATCCTACTGTGCTTATTTATGAATTTTACTCTAATTCCGACTCTGACTCAATTTTATTCTGACTCAGATTTCGATTTTCCTGATTCTGGACATTCTGTGATTTTTACGACTGTGATTTTGATTCTATCTCTCCCTCTGTTTCAGACTCTAATTCTGATTGTGACTTGAGTCGTTGTTCTTATCCTTTTTATGGAATTGACTCTGACTCTGACTGGCTCATGCACATCCTGAATGTTCTTATTTGGTAAATAAAGATGATCTAATTCTGACTCTGAACTTATTGTGACCTTGTTAATGATTTTGGTTTTGACCCTGACTATAGATGTGATGATTGAATATCTAGATTTGACACGGACTGATTCTGATTCATACCCTACTGTGATTCTCTTTATGGATTTGATTTGACTTTTTTTCTGACTCTGATTTTAACCAAACATTGTTTCTTGTTATAGATTTTATTCTGATTTTCAGAATCCTGAAGTTAATCTCGCGCCCAAGTCTCATAACAGAGAGCTATCCTCACTTCTTTCTTCACTGTACCTGTGTGTGTGTGTGTGTGTGTATTATCAGATAAGTCAGCGCCATCACAGTTCCCATGCTGTTCGGTTCTCCTTTTCACTGTGATAACGATCTCAGAAATCTCAGCGCTACGAGATAAGAGGTGAGATAAGAGGTGAGATAAGAGGTGAGAGTGACAAAACGAGGCTTCTTACACTGTTGACTCACGGCGGCTGGCTGTGAAAGACACGAACACAGAGACTCGCAGCTTTCTTATCGCCGTGTTCAATCCGAGCGTCCCCTATGCACTGATCTCAGAGCAGTCGGTGAGAGGTACGGCGTGGCCCAGTGTGTGTGTGAGCGGGTGTGAGCAGACCCGGGGTCAGCAGTCGGGAGGAGGAACGGCGTGCAGACGAAGTGATGGAAGGCGTGCAGTCTCTGGAGAGATGGATACAGGTGAGTGCACAAGAAAAGGGCGCGGACGGGCGAGAAGACGGAACCGAAACACTGATGCGGCTGCATTCCGAGAGGTTCATGATGTGAAACCGCAAAGCAGCAGGAAACAATGATCGCATTCATCACGCGTCATTTTCCTGCTCTTTTTATCTTCAGGGTTTTTTTTTTCTTTTTACTTTCACCTCAGCCAGAAGTAATACCTCAATCCTGACCTCATTTTAGCAAATAGGGCCTAGGGAGTGATTATACACAGGATACCACACACACACACACACACACACACACACAGGAATATACACAGGGAATACACCTGGAAGGTCTGCGTTGTGTACTTTGGGTATTAAAGGTATAATTTATAAAGAGCAGAAACAATGTTAATTCTATATGTCAGTAAAATACAATGAGATTAAAGGTGTATTTCAGTGTTTTTCCCTTTAATCTTAATCCCCGTACCTGTAATATATTTCAGTGTGTGTGTGTGTGTGTGTGTGTGTGTGTTGTGCCGTGTTACAATGTGAGAAATTTATGAAAGTTTTATTGTACAGAAAAAACCTGTCTAAGGCCAGATGTTGAACATTAAATAAACAGTTCAGAAACACAACTACATGATGCGACAGACACGTCTGCAGGTTTGCACATAACAAAATGTTAACAAAGTGACTTTTATCTTTCCAGATTTCCAACAAGGAAAGAAGTTGTTCTGGTTATTTCACACTTTCCTGAAATTCTTATGTTTCCACACACCACTGCGCACCGCACTGCATACTCTGAAAGATTACACATTTACATAAACATTTAATGATGGAGTTGAACATTTGTCCTTAGACTTGTATTGAGTGTAGAGCAAGGAAAATGATAAGCAATCCATGGTAATCACACACACACACACACACACACACACACACACACACACACACACACAAAATATGATACATGCACAAAGCCACAAAACACAAAAGATGTTTTTTAGCCAGTTTTGCAATAATAATAATAATAGGGTCAGTGTGGCTCAGTGGTTAAAGGCATTGGACTACGGTTCGGAAGATCCCAGGTTCAAACCCCACAACCACCAAGTTTGCCACTGTTGGGCCTTGAGCAAGGCCCTTAACCCTCAACTGCTCAGATGTGTAATGAGATAAAAATGTAAGTCGCTCTGGATAAGACCGTCTGCCAAATGCCTAAATGTAATAATAATAATAAGGGCTTCTATCCTGAAAGCTACAGTTTATTACTTTTCCAGTTATTTCCCATTTTCCATGTTTTTAAATATTTTTGATCTTTAATTTGAGTGAAAACCAAACACTTTAGATTTTTTTTAACTACTGTAAAATTCAAAAATAAAAAAGAAAGAAATATTAAGAAAGGCTGCATCTAAGTGCAACGCCCCCTGCTGTTAGCTACAACACATTGCCTGTAAAACATGGACAAAACAAAAATCTAAAAATATCAGCATAAAAAAACACACAATTTCATTAAAATCTAAATTTTTATTATTTGTGCAATTAATATTTTTAAGGTTTTGCAATGTTTATTTTTGAATATAATACTCATATTAAAGATCTTCAGACGTCCTAAAGGAACCTGTTAATGTTCTACATGAGCGACTCTACAGTAGCTGAGGTTTCTCAGGCATGAAGCCTTATTTATTC
>CM060117.1:1305017-1322517 GCA_030522415.1 Channallabes apus | reverse complement strand
GTCTGTCCGAGAGAAAGACAGTGTAGCTAGTGTTTCATCACAATAAGTGCAAAAATAAACACTCACAAATACATGTTATGGTCTACTCAAACTTTAGAGAATTTTTTTACTGCTATTATACTGTATTTGCACACAATTGCATATAAATAAAGTGCATTCATAAATAATTGTTTCAGTAATAATGGAGTAGCGATGCTGATTCTACATAAGGAGTAAAACACCGTGTGTGTGGTGCTTTTATAGGAAAACAATCTAAACACATTATTCCTCTTATATCAATATACAGTAGCAATTTGCCAAAACAATTTTTTTTAAGGTTTTAAGATTTATTTAGGAATCAGACATTATACTTGTTTAGCAGTTAGAAGTAAGAAGTTCCATTACACAATGTTGTGTAACGTCTGTGGCACGGGTTCGGTCCTGTTGTCACTTATGTTACAGCAGCTACACACATGCGTTACCTCACCAGCGTCTCTTTATTCTCTCTCAAAGTTAACAAGAGATAAAAAGTAAAATCTTTCAGCTTGTCATGTTACCAAGAAACCACAGAGAAGTGTGTAAAATCCTGAAGTCCTGGAGATGTCAGAAAACTGGTAATTAACCTGTCCTCTCTACTGTGTGTGTGTGTGTGTGTGTGTGTGTGTGTGTGTGTGTGTGTGTGTGTGTGTGTGTGTGTCTTACGTGTCAGATACTCGGCGGTAGTTTGTTGGACAGGTGAAGGACAGACAGCGAAATCCACCGTGAATGTTGTAGCATGTTTGCTCTGCTGTACAGTTATGAGCTCCGAGCGTACACTCGTCTACGTCTGACACACACACCAACAAACACGGCTTTAAACTCAGAATCAGCAGCAAAAGTTAAGATGAACGTAGAATAAAAAATATTATTACAGAATATGAATTAATCACAAATACATGATTTCATTATTTAAACTTAAAGAGTCGGTGCAGGTCAGCGTGGGTGACTTTAAACATGAGTTTATCAGTTCCATCGTTTAGACCTGATTCAGTCCAACATGATTCAATTTCACACCTGATTTAATTCAGTCTGATTAACCCGAGTCATTTTAAATCCGATCCAGTGATTCCCTTTGGACCGTTTCAGTTCCTAGTGATTAAGAACCGAAACTGACTCAGCTGAGCCTAAATGCCCTCAGAGATAACGATCGCAGGCTGAACACATTCCGTTCTCTATAAAGAATCTGGTACCGTGACAGGAGCGTCGGTTCTGAGACATGCTGTATCCGTGTTCGGGACAGGCGCAGTCGTAACTCCCCGGGGTGTTGACACACCTGTAGGCGCAGAGATGACCGATGCTCTGAGAACATTCATCAATATCTGTAGAGCGGTGGAATGTGGAGGAAAACCAGAGTCAGACACTTACAGCACGTCACTTATCCTCATCCTGCAGCTCAGGGGATTAGAGCTAACACATGCAGGAGGAAAAGGTAGCAAATCCCAGGAAAGATAAAGATAAACACAACAAGAAATTGATAACAGATCTTTAGTTCTTTAGAAACAATAATGGGAGAATAAAGTTTGGTTTAATATTGATATTACAATCTTTACTGATTGCAAGATAAATACACCCGACCTTTGATCACGACCTTTGATTACGACCGTTTCGATGAGTTTATGCAACGTCGCAACATTTACTTCAGTCCGTTAAATTTTGTATTGTTGATGTGAGAGTCGGGCCGCTGTGTAACGGCTTCTCCAGCACGACCCAAAGATTCTCAATGGGGTTAAGGTCTGGACTCCATGTACCGTATGATAATGATGTCTCACTCTCCCTGAACCACTCTTTCACACTCTTTCACACTCTTTCACACTATTAGACTGAATAACGCTGGCATGGTGGAATATAGCAGTTAGGGTTAAAGAACTTGTTAATCACTGCAGGTATTATTCAATTGGAAGCCTCTTAAATCTCTATATATATTTTTCAGTTCAGTCTAATTTCTTTCCAACTTGATTCAGTCTAAACAGTGATGTGATTTAATCTTATTTATTTTGATTAAGTGGAATTAACTTTAGCCTGAGCGGGTTTAGATCTGAGTCCGTTCAGTTCACAGTTCAGTTCAAGCGATATTTTGGAATGGATTCTTTTTATTGCAAGTGGCACTTTATCACAAACATTTGCACTCAGCCACAACATTATGACCACTGACAGGTGACCTGAACAACACTGATTATCAGTTATACCCCAGTAACATGGCGACAGGGCGACTTGAGGCTCACCCATGCCTAGGGGGATCACAGGCCTACACATCTGGATTGATCCAACAGAAATTCCAATGGAGCACTGAAAAAAGTCAACACTGGCTGTTATAGATGGGCAGCAGAACACTTAGTGCACCACAGACCACCGCACACGGGGCACAGCAGGCAAAGAGCCCGAGGCCCCCAACCCCGCCTCCAAACACCCCACATCACAATCCAGTCACGTCCAATGGGATGCACCGTGCAAACAAGCCTGATCCACAGAGGCCCCACCCTCCAACCCAGGTAAACTAGTATATGCTGTTATATACATAAATATACAAGCAATGAGGCTCTGAAATATGATGATTTGTGGAAAACATGCGACTTTTGTGTGTGAATATGAGCGATTACCTTCACAGGTGTGTGCGTCCTCACGGATGTAGTAGCCCGGTCTGCAGTAGCACTGGTACGAGCCATAGACGTTAACACAAAGGTGACTGCACGGACTGCTCAAACACTCGTTCACATCTGCATCATGACACACACCGATCAGGAAGTGTTAATAGAATTGACACTGAAATCGGGGATCACCAGTAATCCATCGTCCATGTTGGAGCAAATTATCACTCACCATTCCTCCATGCTAATCCCCTCTGATGTGTTTTTTCCATGTTAGTTTATTCACTGCGATCTGATCCTCATCAACATCTGATAGCAAATCTGACTAACACCGGGCTGCCAACCTGAGATCCTGAAAATAAGGGCATTGGTTCTGCGCCTACACGCACACGAAACCCCACTGCACATGTCCGGGCATTGTGTCTAACACTAACCATACACTTTACCCTACATGCCTTCTGTCTCAGTGTTAAAATAAAACAAATATTCACCCCCCAAAAATTAAATATGGCCCGTCTTACCCACCAGCCAAACCACCTACACGCTCTCCAGCAGCTCCATGTAGGGCAGCAGGGGGCATCGAACAGAACTCTGGCCCCTGTACATAAGCGGTCTCATTGAGGGGACCCGTCCTTTCTTGATCCATATCTCTTAATTTGGTTCAGCCTGACTTAAATGATCTCGTGTCATTGGGGCCCTGGATAGTCAGTAAGCCCACCCCCCATGTCGCCCCTCAGGGCAGTGATATTATTTACACACAGGATGGAGAAAATGACAATATTTGCATCGAGTTTAATCATTCGCTGTATCACTATTTATATTCAGTAAGAACACTCAGGAGATAACACACCTGATTAAGAGAGAATACAACAAAACACACGCAATATTATGTGAAATGCCGCCGTCATGGAGGAGTCTCGGAACAAAGAGTGTGTATGAGGGCAGCAAGGAAACCTGGGCCATGCAGAAAGAGATAAAAAAAAGAAGGAAATCAAGATATAAATCGTAGGATAGAAAAGTGTGTGTGTGTATGTATGTGTGTGTGTGTGTGTTTGTGTGTGTGTATGTGAGGGAGACAGAAAGAGAGAAAGTCAAAGATTCAAGAGGTGCTTTAGTCGCATGACAAATAAGGTCAGAATCAGGACACAAAATAAAAACTAAAGAAAAAAAAAATATATATATATATAGTCGTGGCCAAAAGTTTTGAGAATTACATAAATATTGGAAATTGGAAAAGTTGCTGCTTAAGTTTTTATAATA
This sequence comes from Channallabes apus, assembly GCA_030522415.1. Lineage (NCBI taxonomy): Eukaryota > Metazoa > Chordata > Actinopteri > Siluriformes > Clariidae > Channallabes > Channallabes apus. The sequence continues at coordinate 1,318,654 of CM060117.1, read as the reverse complement.
GTGATTTGCATATCCTCCAGAATGTTCTGAAGTGATCAGATGAACTGCATAGTCCTTCTTTACCATGAAAATTAACTTAATCCCAAAAAAACCTTTCCACTGCATTACATTGCTGTCATTAAAGGAGCTGCTGAGATGATTTCAGTAATCGTCTTGTTAACTCGGGTGAGAATGTTGACGAGCACGAGGCTGGAGATCATTATGTCAGGCTGATTGGGTTAGAATGGCAGACTGGACATGTTAAAAGGAGGGTGATGCTTGAAATCATTGTTCTTCCATTGGTAACCATGGTGACCAACGCGTGCAGCCATCATTGCGTTGCATAAAAATGGCTTCACAGGCAAGAATATTGTGGCTACTAAATCAACAATTTATAGGATCATCAAGAATTGCAAGTGCTTAACATTCTTGTTAAGAAGGCTTCAGGGCATCCAAGAAAGTCCAGCGAGCGCCAGGATCGTCTCCTAAAGAGGAATCAGCTGCGGGATCGGAGCGCCACCAGTGCAGAGCTGCTCAGGAATGGCAGCAGGCAGGTGTGAGCGCATCTGCACGCACAGTGAGGCCAAGACTTTTGGTAGATGGACTGGTGTCAAGAAGAGCAGCAAAGAAGCCACTTATCTCCAAACAAAACATCAGGGACAGATTGATCTTCTGCAGAAAGTATGGTGAATGGACTGCTGAGGACTGGGGCAAAGACATATTCTCAGATGAAGCCGATTGTTTGGGGCATCTGGAAAAAGGCTTGTCTGGAGAAGAAAAGGTGACGCTACCATCAGTCCTGTGTCATGCCAACAGTAAAGTATCCTGAGACCATTCATGTGTGGGGTTGCTTCTCATCCAAGGGAGTGGGCTCACTCACAATTTTGCCCAAAAACACAGCCATGAATAAAGAATGGTACCAAAACACCCTCCAACAGCAACTTCTACCAACAATCCAACAACAGTTTGGTGAAGAACAATGCATTTTCCAGCACGATGGAGCACCGGGCCATAAGGCAAAAGTGATGACTAAGTGGCTCGGGGACCAAAACGTTTAAATTTTGGGTCCATGGCCTGGAAACTGCCCAAGAGTATGTGGCCAATCCTCAAGAGGCGGGTGGACAAACAGAAACCCACTAACTCTGACAAAGTGCAAGAAGTGATGATGAAAGAATGGGTTACTATCAGTCAGGATTTGGCCCAGAAGTTGATTGAGATCCCAGTCGAATTGCAGAGGTCCTGAAAAAGAAGCTCCAACACTGCAAATACTGACTCTTTGCATAAATGTCATGTAATTGTCGATAAAAGCCTTTGAAACGTATGAAGTGCTTGTAATTATATTTCAGTACATCACAGAAACACCCCTCCTTGAACCACCACCTTATTGTGGTGGAGGGGTTTGCGTGTCCCAATGATCCTGGGAGCTATGTTTTCGGGGGCTTCATGCCCCTGGCAGGGTCACCCATGGCAATCTGGTCCTAGGTGAGGGAACAGACAAAGAGTGGTTCAAAAGGCCTCTTATGATGAATACAATATTTGGAAAACGTTTTTCCTCGCCCGGACGTGGGTCACCGGGGCCTCCCTCTGGAGCCAGGCCTGGAGGCCGGGCCCGATGGCGAGCACCTGGTGGTCGGGCCTGCACCCATGGGGCCCGGCCGGGCACAGCCCAAAGAGGCAACGTGGGTCCCCCTTCCCATGCGCTCACCACCTGTAGGAGGGGCCAAAGAGGTCGGGTGCAGTGTGAGCTAGGCGGTGGCCGAAGACAGGGGACTTATTGTATAAGGCCTGTACATTGGGGTTCACCGCAGTGGACGAGAGGGTGGCCTCCCTCCGCCTTCGGGTGGGGGGATGGATCCTTACTGTTGTTTGTGCTTATGCGCCGAACAGCAGTTTGGAGTTCCCGCCCTTTTTGGGGTCTCTGGAGGGGGCGCTAGAGAACGTCCCTCCTGGGGACTCCATCGTTCTGTTGGGGGACTTCAATGCTCACGTGGGCAATGACAGTGAGACCTGGAAGGGCGTGATTGGGATGAACGGCCCCCCCGATCTGAAATAGAGGGGCGGAGCTGTCAACTGATCACCACCTGGTGGTGAGTTGGCTTCGTTGGCGGGGTAGGATGCCGGTCAGGCCTGGTAGACCCAAACGTATTGTGAGGGTCTGCTGGGAATGTCTGGCAGAGTCCCCTGTCAGGACGAGCTTCAACTCCCACCTCGGACACCGGCGGTGAGGGATGCCATCAAGCTGAAGAAGGAGTCTTACCGGGCCTTTTTGGCTGGTGGCACTCCGGAGGCAGCTGATAGGTACCGGCAAGCCAAGCGGAATGCAGCTTCGGATGTTGCTGAGGCAAAAACCCGGGCGTGGGAGGAGTTTGGGGAGGCCATGGAGAATGACTTCCAGACGGCTTCGAAGAGATTCTGGTTCACCATCCGGCGTCTCGGGAGGGGAAAGCAGTGCACGGACAACACGGTGTATAGTAGGGATGGTGCGCTGCTGACCTCAACTCGGGACGTTGTGGGTCGGTGGGGGGAATACTTTGAAGACCTCCTTAATTCCACCAACATGCCTTCCGATGAGGAAGCAGAGTCTGGGGACATAGAGGTGGACTCTTCCATCTCTGGGGCCGAGGTCGCCGAGGTGATCAAAAGGCTCCGTGGTGGCTGGGCCCCGGGGGTGGATGAGATCCGCCCGGAGTTCCTCAAGGCTCTGGATGTTGTAGGGCTGTCATGGTTGACACATCTCTACAACATTGCATGGACATCGGGGACAGTGTCTCTGGACTGGCAAACCGGGGTGGTGGTCCCCCTCTTCAAGTAGGGGGACCGGAGAGTGCGTTCCAACTACAGAGGGATCACACTCTTCAGCCTCCCCGGGAAAGTCTATTCAGGGGTCCTGATAAGGAGGGTCCGTCGGATAGTTGAACCTCGGATTCAGGAGGAGCAGTGTGGTTTTCGTCCAGGTCTCGGAACAGTGGACCAGCTCTACACCCTTAGCAGGGTCCTCAACTCGGGACGTTGTGGGTCGGTGGGAGGAGTACTTCGAAGACCTCCTTAATTCCACCAACATGCCTTCCGATGAGGAAGCAGAGTCTGGGGACATAGAGGTGGACTCTTCCATCTCTGGGGCCGAGGTCGCCGAGGTGATCAAAAGGCTCCGTGGTGGCGCGGCCCCGGGGGTGGATGAGATCCACCCGGAGTTCCTCAAGGCAACTACAGAGGGATCACACTCTTCAGCCTCCCCGGGAAAGTCTATTCAGGGGTCCTGGAAAGGAGGGTCCGTCGGATAGTTGAACCTCGGATTCAGGAGGAGCAGTGTGGTTTTCGTCCAGGTCTCGGAACAGTGGACCAGCTCTACACCCTAAGCAGGGTCCTCAACTCGGGACGTTGTGGGTCGGTGGGAGGAGTACTTCGAAGACCTCCTTAATTCCACCAACATGCCTTCCGATGAGGAAGCAGAGTCTGGGGACATAGAGGTGGACTCTTCCATCTCTGGGGCCGAGGTCGCCGAGGTGATCAAAAGGCTCCGTGGTGGCGGGGCCCCGGGGGTGGATGAGATCCACCCGGAGTTCCTCAAGGCAACTACAGAGGGATCACACTCTTCAGCCTCCCCGGGAAAGTCTATTCAGGGGTCCTGGAAAGGAGGGTCCGTCGGATAGTCGAACCTCGGATTCAGGAGGAGCAGTGTGGTTTTCGTCCAGGTCTCGGAACAGTGGACCAGCTCTACACCCTTAGCAGGGTCCTGGAGGGGGCAGGGGAGTTTGCCCAACCAGTCTGCCCAACCATGTGCTTTGTGGACTTGGAGAAGGCATTCGACCGTGTCCCTCGGGGAGTCCTGTGGGGGGTACTCCGGGAGTATGGGATATCGGATTCCCTGTTAAGGGCTGTCCGGTCCCTGTACAACCGGTGTCGGAGCTTGGTCCGCATTGCCGGTAGTAAGTCGGACCTGTTTCCGGTGAGAGTAGGACTCCGACAGGGCTGCCATTTGTCACCGATCCTGTTCATAATTTTTATGGACAGGATTTCTAGGCGCAGCCAGGGCATTGAGGGGGTACAGTTTGGTGGGCTCAGGATTGGGTCACTGCTTTTTGCAGATGATGTTGTTCTGTTGGCCTCATCACCATGTGACCTACAGCTCTCACTGGATCGGTTCGCAGCCGAGTGTGAAGCGGCTGGGATGAGAATCAGCACCTCCAAATCTGAGGCCATGGTCCTCAGCCGGGAAAAGGGTGGAGTGCCCTCTCAGTGTTGGGAGTGAGATCCTGCCCCAAGTGGAGGAGTTTAAGTATCTCGGGGTCTTGTTCACGAGTGAGGGTAAAATGGAACGGGAGATCGACAGGTGGATCGGCGCAGCGTCTGCAGTGATGCGGGCTCTGTATCGGTCCGTCGTGGTGAAGAAGGAGCTGAGCCAAAAGGCAAAGCTCTCAATTTACCGGTCGATCTACGTTCCTACCCTCACCTATGGTCATGAGCTGTGGGTAGTGACCGAAAGAACAAGATCGCGAATACAAGCGGCCGAAATGAGTTTCCTCCGCAGGGTGTCTGGGCTCTCCCTTAGAGATAGGGTGAGAAGCTCGGTCTTCCGGGAGGGGCTCAGAGTAGAGCCGCTGCTCCTCCGCATCGAGAGGAGCCAGATGAGGTGGCTTGGGCATCTATTTAGGATGCCCCCTGGACGCCCCCCTTGTGAGGTGTTCCGGACACGCCCCACCAGAAACAGACCCCGGGGAAGACCCAGGACATGCTGGAGGGACTATGTCTCTCGGCTGGCCTGGGAACGCCTTGGGATTCCCCCGGAAGAGCTGGAAGAAGTGGCCGGGGAGAGGGAAATCTGGGCATCCCTGCTGAAGCTGCTGCCCCCGCGACCTGACCTCGGATAAGTGGAAGAAAATGGATGGATGGATGGATGGATCACAGAAACAACTGAAACAAAGATCTAAAAGCAGTTTAGCAGCAAACTTTGTGAAAACTAATATTTGTCATTCTCAAAACTTTTGGCCACGACTGTATATATATATATATATATATATATATATATATATAAAAAGAGAGAGAGAGAGAGAGAGAGAGAGCTTATAAGATATATAAGAAAATGTTTGCGAATGACATTCTTACCACTGATTGGACCAGACATCTGTCACTCAAAATACACAGGAAGTACTGCAGCCACACAGACATTTAGATGTATTTTCATTTATGGATTCATTTCAGAAAGCCTCCGAGTGGCGCAATGGTAAAGTTCTCGCCCTATCATCCGGAGATCGCTGGTTCGGTTCCTGGGTGATACTGTAACCTCTCACAGCCGGAGGTCTCTCGAGAGTTGATTGATCGAGCTCTATCAGCGGGGAGGGATTCGGGGCGTCCGTGAGCCCGACAGTGCGTGAGCGAGCAGTTCGAAAAGCTGCAGTCGGCTGGTGTCATGTGGTTCGGAAGAAACGCGTGACAACTATCTGAATGGTAGTAGGAGCCCCCCCTAGTGGCAGGATGCATTTGGACATGTCTAGATTGGGGTGTAAAAAAAATCGGGGGGAGGGAAAGGATTCAGTATTTTATGACACTAAGTCCTACACTTAGTACTTCTTGAGTGACAGATGTCTCATCCAGTCAGCAATAAGAATTTAATTTGCAACCTATACTTACACCTTTTCCGGTTTGAGTGAATTGTCATTGTGTCGTTTGGTATTTTCTATCTGGATATGTTGTTGTGTTTTCTGATTTGTTGCATTGTTTTCGGTTTTGTTATTTTGTTTTGCACTTCTCGGCCACCACATGAATAGAAAGCGGTTTATCGCTGACATGCCAGAATGAGGCTGGAGATCAGCGATGTGTGATTCCTCCAGAGACAATAGTTTTGAATATGAAAGTGTTAGAAATTGTATGGATAGCGTGAGAGCGTGTGAAGCGATTATTAGCATATGGGTTTCATATATGCTACATTAGCAGGCTTGCTAAAGCATCTTGTTTTTTTAGCTAATATTAGCGTGTGTATTTGAAATCTTGAAACTATTGAAACCCACAACACTTTAAGCGTGGCTTAAAAAGTCAAAGTGTGAATGCATCCTATCAGAGAATCTGTTGTGACACTATTGCAGTTTTTTGTTAAAAATAAAAACGCTAGACTCAGCAGTAGTGTTTTTCCCCTTGATGGTGTTTTTTTTTCCATGTTTCCCAGCAAACATCGTCTCCTTATCTGGTTGTACCTTCACAGTTCTTGCCATCGCTGGATAAAGTGAATCCTGTGGTGCAGGAGCAGCGATACGAGCCTGGAGTGTTCTCACACGTCTGAGCACACAGCCTGCCCGAGTACCGCCAGCATTCATTCACATCTACAGGGAAAAGAGAAAGCAGAGAGAGAGAGGAGATGTTCTTCACACTAGTCTAAACACTGAGCCGAAGCCTGAAACTGAGCCACAACAGTGTGAATCAGCGGCTGAGATAAGCCTGAAGAAATGCCCGTGGTTCTGCTCCTGATAACAATGTAAACACACACATCAAGCATGACATAATCAGAAGAACCCGACACAGAACATGAACAATCATGTAGTGTTATAATAAAGTGTAAAAACCTCTGAGGAACATCACTACCCCGTCTCCCTCAGAACAAACGTCAGGGTTTATTAATATATCATTAATATGCTACATTTTGCAACACCCTCATTTCCTCCAGCCCGTTTGCTAATAGCTTAATGTCGCTAGCAATACGCATCTCACTTATTTTAGTCACAGTACAGCCAAATATTCAAACCAGCACTACCATAACAACTAAATGTTAGCTTTATCGCTAGATTCAGCTTTGTTAGAAACTTTCACGTAGCTCAAGGACTCTGGGTAATACAGTACATCATAATTTACCATCATCATCAAGAAATTTCCCACTGTGGGATGAATAAAGGTATATCTTATCTTATCTCATCATCATCATCCCTAAATTATTTTATTTAGCGACATAATCTGAGTTTATATGCTGCTGAGTCTCCAGATCATGTTTGTCTACAGGAAAGATAAAACGGTTTGTAACATGTTTGTAACTTTTAGCTACAGTATCTGGAGAGATAATGTAAAGCACCAACGTAAAGCGAGTGATTTAATGTAGAGTTTTAAAAATGCACACTATATGTATAACTAGCCAGCTAGTTAGCATTAACATTAGCCTCTTATTCAGCTGCTAACGTTCTAGCTAATGACGGTAACGGCTATGATCGTCAGCAGAAGATTTAGAGCTTGTATAATATTTTATATCATTTGTACAAAAGAATGATGACAGCATGTGAGTTTGTATCGACTACATACGTAACGTCAGACATGTTTATGTTAACAGGCTACGCTAACAGCTTTGTTTGCTTTTTAAAGTCATAGTAATACATCCTTGTTTTAAAATCGCATCAAAAAGAAACACCATAAAGAACTGCTTGGTGTCTGAGACTTCACTGCTACATGTGCTGTAGCGGCACGTTAGCGTGTCTCACCTACACACATCCTCCTGTAGGTGTCGTACTGGTAACCGGGGCGACAGTCACAGCGGTATGTTCCCGGGAGATTATGACAAATCTGACCTTCTTCACAGCGATGGACTCCGGTTTCACACTCGTCAGTATCTGTAACCCGTGGACAGATAAGTTCATATATGGCTAACTCAGCCATGCTAATATCGCTAACAATTAATGTAAGTGAATCATAGTGTGATCTTATGCTATGCTATTTTTTTTTTTTATTATTATTACTAGCAATGATCAAACTACGGCACTATTTTACTAATAAAAAGTTTACATTTGCACATCTGACAGAAGCCACTGATGAAAAGTTTGTACACCCCCATTCATTTAATATCTTCTATTGAATATATGTTTAATAGTTTAGAAGAATAATAATGATATCGATTGTATGAGTTCGCATATAGAATTTTTTTATTAAAAATTTTAAAATTTTTAATTAAGTCCAGATAGGAAAATCCTTTTAGAGGACTGTAAAAAAAAAGAGCTTCTATACATTTACCACATATAAACAAAAACACTGATTATTTTTAACATGTGTATTGTTTATGAACAGATTTCACTTTTTTAAAACAATTGATTAGAGACAGATATATTGCCGCTTTAATTCACTGAATCTGAATTCCACTGGGTCAAAAGTTTACATACGGCAAGCTGACTGTCTCTTAAGTCTGGAGGATTCCAGGAAGATCTAACAGTTTATAATTGTACATAAGTCTTCATTAGGAGGTCATTAGGAGTGTAATTGTGCCTGTCTGTCCTGGGTGCCACTGAAGGTACCAGAATCGTCTGTACAAACATCTGCGAGCGCACAGACTTGGACTATAAGAACTCCCAGGAATAACAGAACACCAGCATAGTGAAGACCTGGTGAGGGAGTTGGAGGTGTAGAGCTGCTAAAGATTTACAGGATTTCTGTGTAAATTTCTCCTGAAATGTGATCAGATCTTCAAGATAAAGAGATCCAAAATTTATAGTTATATATATTTGTACATTTAAGTTCAAATAAGTCCGACCCTCAAAAACATAAATAGATACATAAATAAATTCACAAAACTAAATACATAAATAATTATAATAATTTTACAAATTAATAAATATTGCATCTTATTGTAAATTCATTATTATAATAGAAATATTCCATAAATATTTATTTACTATACATTAAAAAGAGATTTTTAATGTATAGGTTCCAATTACTTTGATTTACTATGAAAATTACTTTTTTTTAATATGATTTTATTTTCTAAATTTAAGTGAAAGTGCTACTGATTTGCTCTCATTTATTTAAAATAATTAGAAATTAGATTCTGGAGACATAATCATTTTTGTGTGTGTGTTATTTATGACACCGCTTGTGGGCGTGGCTTCTTTTCTTTATGCTTATTCTCTCCTCTAATCCACCTGGTCCTGTGCATGAGCTCATTCTGAGGTTTTTTTTATTTAGGTGTGTGTGAAAGCATGAAAACCACAGGTATGTAACATGCACAGGGTGTGTAGGAGTGAGAGTGATACACACTCAAGGCCCTCAGTGGTGTGTGTGTGTGTGTGTGTGTATTACCGATACACCTGGTGCCGTCAGGACTGGAGTGGTATCCTCTGCCACACAGGATGATCTTGCGCTGGCAGGTGTACGAGCCCCTGGTGTTGATGCAGTTAAACCCGGGACTGCAGGGTGCTGTTACTGTCCTGCACTCATCAATGTCTTTACACACACACACACACACACACACACACACAAAGCAGAGATACTGTTAGCATCCTAAAGCTGTAAATTTTCCTAGAACACAAGGGTTTATTTCTCTTATCCAAATGAGCTACTTGTATGTAGAGGGTGACTCGGTGCCGTAGTGGTTGGCACTGTGACTTTACACCTCCGGTGTCGAGGGTTTGAGTCCAGTCTTGGGTCTGTGTACATGGAGTTGGCATGCTCTCCTTGTTCTTGGTGCGTTTCCTCCGAGTGCTCCGGTTTCAGTCACATTCATAACTCAGTGGTGAAAGTTTGTCTCGTCAACATAATGGTTGAATAGTTTTGCAGGCGGCGTATTTTATTTTCTGTTTTCTTTAAAAATGTTTCGCGAAACACGAAGCTTACTAGTAATACAGATGTTTATATAATAAGATAATAATGACAAAATTACTATTAATAGTCAGGTGTAAATAGCAAGACGCTACATGTTACATTCTTATTAGGGGCTGAGCGCCCCCTAAAGGTCTGGTCCTTGAATCACCACTGGTGTGTATCTTCATTTAGTGTGTGTGTGTGTGTGTGTGTGTGTGTGTGTGTGTGTGTGTGTATTCTCTCTGTGTGTGTATATCTTCACAATATGTGTATACAGCTGGTAGACATCAGCAGAAAACCTTCAGGACATTATTTTCAGATGAGGTTTCTGCAGCGCTCAAGGATTTGGGTTTTTATTTCATTTCTTCCGAGCAGGTCTGAGGCTCGCTGCCTCGACATGTCTCACTGTTCCTGTCCCTGCGGGCTCATTCCAGCAGTTTACAGAAAAATAAAGAGAGAGAGAGAGAGAGAGAAAGTCAGAGACAACAAGACAGACAGACAGACAGAGAGAAACAGACATAAACAAAGAGACAGTGAGAGAAAGACAGATCTTGTTTCATCTTTGTGATTCTGTTCAGACACCAGTTCACTAATTAATGAATAAACTCATTAACTTTTTTTTCCTTCCTGTTGATTAACAACTGAATCACTTTTAATCTACAAGCTCCACCTCTAGACTTTAGGTCCCGCCTCCTGTCTGTGTCTTCTTACTTTTTCTCAGTGTTTACATATAACAATGTGTCTGCTTTACACACACACACACACACACACACACACACACTCTTACTGCACAAGTGCTAAACTGAGTCTCCATGAGCCTCTAAATGTGTGTGTCCCGAGCGGTCGTGTGAGTGTGGGCTCTGACCTGTGCACTGGCCCTGGGAGTCGTCAGTAAACCCTGCAGGACACCTCAGTCTGGCTCTGCAGCTGAACGAGCCGTCCGTGTTGATGCAGTCGAACCCCGGGCCGCAGCTCTCGGCTCGCACCGCGCACTCGTTTATATCTGAGAGGAAGCAGTTATACCAGCTGTACAAGTGTACTGTAAGTGCACTCTAACCCTGAACACTGGAGCTGTAACTCACTGTCATAACACATCTGACCACCAGGTGGCACTGTGACTCAAATATAAACTCATCTACTGTACACTACTATGCAGATGTGCAGTCTGATCTTTATTCATTTTCATCTAAACATCTGTAAAAGATCATCAGTCCAGGTCTATTTGTATCCACACACAGACAGACAGACGGGTACGCAGAGAGTCAGACAGGAACACGTGGGACACAGAGAGTATGAGTCAGACAGACAGGTACACAGAGAGTCAGACAGATAGGCATAGAAATAGTTTAAATCAGACAGACAGGTACACAGAGAGTCTAAATCAGACAGACAGGTGCACAGAGAGTCTAAATCAGACAGACAGGTACACAGAGAGTCTAAATCAGACAGACAGGTACACAGAGAGTCTAAATCAGACAGACAGGTACACAGAGAGTCTAAATCAGACAGACAGGTGCACAGAGAGTCTAAATCAGACAGACAGGTACACAGGGAGTCTAAATCAGACAGACAGGTACACAGAGAGTCTAAATCAGACAGACAGGTACACAGAGAGTCTAAATCAGACAGACAGACAGGTGCACAGAGAGTCTAAATCAGACAGACAGAGAATCAGACACACCATAACGACATATAAACAGACAGCTAGACAGATGGGTGGATATACAGAGAAAAGGACAGACAGACAGGCACAGAGATAGACAGACACACAGACAGTGAAACAGATAGGTGGACAGACAGACAGACAGATCGTCCATGAGACGGCTGTGTGTTTGTGTTTCTGTCTGGAATTTTTGACGAATGAAGTTTAACAATAAAACGGCTATAAAACTCTCAATAAAAACACAAACATTAATGATGTAAACACCATACACGCCTGTTGGAGGTGTGTGTGTGTGTGTGTGTGTGTGTGTGTGTGTGTGTGTGTGTGTGTGTTGAGGACATTGACAGGTTGAATAATGTCTCTTTTGTCCGCAGAAACACTGGCAGGTTTGTGTAAATGCTGTTCATCTATTTAAACGTTAGTCTTTTTTTAAACACACCTGTGTGTGTGTGTGTGTGTGTGTGTGTGTGTGTGTGTGTGTGTGTGTGTGTGTGTGTGTGTGTGTGTTTTTCCTTTAAAATAAAACACACTCCAGGCCCTGTGCTTTCAAACATTCATACAAAACACAAAGATAAATCGACATCCAGTATGAAACGTGTCATGTTGTTTTCAGCAGGAAGGTTATAACCTCCTATAGAGCTCATATGAACAGCTCGTATCCCCCCCCAAACCCCCCCCCCCAACTCCACCCCCACACCCCCCACCTCACCCCCCCTCACCCCCCCAACTCCACCCCCTCACCCCCCCAACTCCACCCCCACACCGCCCCCCTCACCCCCCCACTTCACCATGGAAACACTAATGATTCATTTAGATCCGTTAGAGTCATATAGAGTGATACAGCGAGTCACATCGTATGATACAGATTGCTAAAAGAAACACATATACAGTGGTGTGAAAAAGTTTTTGCCCCCTTACTGATTTCCTTTTTTTTTTTGCATGTTTGTCACACTTTAATGTTTCAGATCATCAAACAAATTTAAATCTCAGTCAAAGAAAACACAAGTAAACAGGTTAAGGTGTAAACAGTAAACAGGTGTGTGTGAGCGCCTACCTTCACATGAGCGTCCATCAGGCATCAGAGAGAATCCTGACGAACAGGAGCATTGTGCTCGACCATCCACTGGGTGGCAGTGCTGAGCGCAGTGTCCGTTTCCTGCAGAAAGACTTTTGTCATTAATGGAGAAAGTGCAGCATCCTGTAGGGCGTACGAACGAGGGGTTACCAGTCACACGTCTCCTGTTTCCCCCTGACCTTCAGCTTCATACAGCATCTGTCTCACGTCAAGACATTAAAGTGACACGGAGACGCCCGAGAGACACACAGAGAGAGAGAGAGAGAGAGAAACAAGGATGAGGTATAACATAGAGAGAGACTAAGAGACTGATACACAAAGAGAGGAAAGAAAAGTGTTTGCCCCCTAAACCTAATAACTGGTCCATAATGATCGTGATGTCCAGGATCGTTCGGGACATTAAAGGAATAATGAATGAGTAAAGAATAAACCATCAGTGTCATCTTATGAGAAGAGAATGACAGGATGGTGTGAGTGATGGGAGACGTTGGTACCTTCACAGGGCTCTGGACGGTCAGGGGGTGGAGCCGTGCGCGTCTCCGCTGGTCTCAAGGTGGCTCCGGCCGTGTCGTCTTCTCTCAGTCCGTCTTCATCCTCAGCCACCACTGTACAGGAACAAACAGAGTATACACACATATATTATAGAGAGAGAGAGAGAGAGAGAGAGAGAGAGAGGGAATAGAAACCTGCACTGCTGTCAGAGCTTTTGAGAATTAATCAACACCTTCTGACCATCATCAGATCATCCTGACTACAGTTCATGTGTGTGAATGATTCCTCATGTTCTGAGTCCTGGAATACAGCATGTGACAGAGAAGAAGAAGAAGAAACCCTCCACTGAAGTGATAACCTGGTGATTCAGTACATTCAGGTGGTCAGCTGACTTCATTTTATTGCCCCATAACGTTACTGAGTCTCGACCTGATCACCTGATCAACTCCAGATCATAACACTGTCTCCAGAGGACTTGTGGACAGTGGACACTATACATGATGGAGCATCACTTCATGTCCTTCACTTCTTACCCTGACACGCCCATCACTCTGGAATAGGGTCAGTCTGGGGTCATCAGGTCACATGACCTTTTCCCACATCACTACAAAGTCCAGTGTTTATATTCTGATGAGTCTCAATAACAAGTGGTTTTATTATGGACACACAGCTGTTTAGTCCCAATACTGTGAGGTATAATCACACTGTGTGTGTGTGTGTGTGTGTGTGTGTGTGTGTGTGTGTCGTTCACTGACAGAACGCTGTTGTACACTGAATACAACCGGCTGAGAATGTGAGGGGGAGTGACAGAGAACGACTGTGATGACGAGTGTGTGTGTGTGTGTGTGTGTGTGTGTGTTGCGGATGTTTCCATGAGTCGTTGTCCTT
>CM060117.1:1205017-1300017 GCA_030522415.1 Channallabes apus | reverse complement strand
TACAGCTCTGTAATTCTCATTATTACGGTTCTGATCCAGGAGAAAAATTAAAACCAAATGTAAAAGCTATGCCTGGCACATCTACACACACACACACACACACACACACACTGGTAAACACACACTCTTTCCTGTTCAGCGGTGTGCCATGAGCAGAGTAAACACAGTGTTTCTGGTTCTAACACTTCCAGAGTGATGACCCGCAGGAGTCACTCACATCGCCGGCACTCAGGGACGAATAATAACGAGTGTGAGAGCGTCAGAGCGCCGTACCACTGCTTACACTGCTCAACCAGTTACAGAACTGTGGGGGCAACTGGAAACCAGTAAAACATTTAAAGGAAACCATTTGTTCAGTTCCATTAACAAGTGAGACAAATTTATTAACAAAATACATGTAGAACTGCAGCAGACACCACTGAGACAGACAGACAGATAGACAGACAGACAGAAATCCATCAGACCTGCAGCAGACAACACTGAGAGGAAGAGTTAGACAGACAGATAGACAGACGTACAACAGACACCACTGAGAGGAGTTAGACAGACAGACAGACAGACAGAGAGACAGACCTGCAGCAGACACAACAAGGAGGAGTTAGACAGACAGACAGAGAGAAGGGCAGACCTGCAGCAGACACGACTGGGAGGAGTTAGACAGACAGACAGACAGACAGAAAGACAGACAGACAGACAGAAAGACAGACAGACAGACACAGAAATCCACCAATGGGAGGAGTTAGACCAACAGATAGACAGACGTACAGACAGACAGAAAGGTAGATAGATAGATAGACAAAAGGAGGAAAGACAGAGAGGCAGACAGTCAGATAAACTGGTAAATGACAGACAGACAGACAGAAAGTAAGACAGACCAATAGGATGACAAACAGACAATGAGACAGATAGACAGATACGAGTGTGTGTGTGTAAAATAAAATACCTCTCCTGGGTGGACTGGTGCCTTGGGGGTGTGTCCTCTCCCTGACTGAGCTCTGATTGGCCGTGCTCATGCCCTCACAGCAGGTCAGGAGGGCGTGGCTACAGGTGTCACCCAAAGCTCGTGGTGGGTCACATGACTCTCTGTTTGCTCGCAGACGCAGACCGAGCGTACAACACCTACAGCAGTCCTGAACACAGACACTGCCACGTTACCCACAATCCCCTGCAGCACAACTAAAGATTGACGTATAAGATAAAATTTTTAGAAAAACTTTTAATGTCTTTTACTTTATTTTGTGTATATTTAGATCAAACTTGATTATTAAATGTATTTAATAAGAATTAGTCTTATTGTCACTCGTGTGTATTTAAATAATTGTGTAAAGCTGCTTTGTGACAATGACAGTGTTGTTAAAAGCGCTAAACAATGAGAGAGTGTTAAAACATGTTCATTTACATTGATCATTTTTGTAAAGTTTACATTAAGTTTACAATGTAAACATACAGGGAAATTAGTTTATTTCCATTCGGAACAGCAGCTTCATAAATTCCTGAATCTTTTTAAATTAAACTAAATCAAAGTAAATTAAATTTTTAATGAGTACAGTTTTTAATAAAAGGTGTGTTTTTGGGGAGCGTACTGTAGATGTTCCCTCTCTTCTGCTCTTCTGCTCTTGCTCTCCTCACCTCACCATTCTGCAGGGAAGTGAGTTTATTTCACACTTCACCCTGAATCGTTCACACTGCAGTGGCTCGGCTGCGTGAGGAGGCAGAGTCGAGGCCCAGACAGGAGACGTCTGGCGCACATCCTCACACTGACCGACTGACGCTTCCCATTTCCAAACATTCAAACAGTACTTACATGTATCGATACTCTCACTTTAACAGTACCGTCTTTGTAACATTACTCCGGTTCTAACGGTACTCTGAGTGCGAGTGCTCAGAGGACCGACTTTACCGTGTGCGAGTCACAGAGGTCAGCGGCGTCGGCTCCACAGTCGCTCCCTCGTCTCGCCGTGTTTATTCCAGACGAACAGCGCACGTCTCTCAACGCCCTCAGGCAGCACTGCCTCTGGACCCACCTGAGATACAATGAGAGGAAGAACCAGATCAGCACCTGAGCCTGATCCCTCAGAGCGTGGTGATTAACTCTCTGGAACAGCAGCTCGCACAGTAGTGCAGCTCCACATTTATGTAAGAATACAAACACCAGTGTAAGGAGTCTCCAGTGTCAGCGCTGTGTAACACGTAGTTACTCCTCAGGACAGAGGAGGAAACTAATCAACTGTCTGATTTCAGCAGACACAGTCATAAGTGTGTATCCATGGCAACGGCAAACACTATCACAAACACTAACTGGCGGTGACAGCAGGTGACTCACCCGCAGCTGGAACCCGGATCTGTCCTCATGCTGCTGCAGTGACCGTGAGCGGAGGCCCAGCTTTCACCAGTTACACAGCACACGCTCACTTCCCTCGTGTCTGGACGCACACACACACACACACACACACACACACACACACACACACTAATATTAGTGTACATGTAAATATAGTATTTGACGAACATCTCTCCACCTTTAGACTCTTTCAAACTACATTTGAGCACATATGAATATACTGTACATGAATATGCACATGAGAGTCAGGGGGTACCTATAAATATATATGACTATGCAAATGAGGATAAGGGGCGGAGACAGAATTATAACAAGATTTGTATTTACGTTAGATACTGCCATAAAGTAGATAAGCCTGGACAGTAACACATTGTCAGACTACATTAATTATCATTAAATATCTCCTAGAGTGTGTGTGTGTGTGTGTGTGTGTGTGTGTATGTGTGTGTGTGTGTGTGTTTTAATGGCTCAGCAGAAATACAGCTCAGTCTTCTTCTGAATACACAGTTTCAGTGTTTATGTAAATGAGCTACTGCAGAGCCACGCCCCCCAGAGAACAGCAGAGCTAAGCAACAAGCCAGGGGCGGGGCTTCTTATATGAGATCATATTAGGCTTGTTTAAGCCCCAAAAAGCACATTGAAAAAGGACAAAAATTGCATTTTGTTTACACACACACACACACACACACACACACACACACACATGAGAGACTTTCTGAATATCTAAACATGACTAAACAGTAATTTATTTTAAAAGAATCCCCGGCCTTTAAATATTGTATGATGATTGTGATGTATAGTACAGTACAAGAGGAAGGCAGGACACAGTGTGTGTACTCAGTGTACAGTTCATCCAGGGCTGTGGAGTAAACACATGGAGTAAATAAACAGGCAGCAGTGAGACCAGGAAGTCGACAGAACTGAGAGAAGGAAAACAAAACCTCACAATGAATCAAACGTCTCACAGGACCAGAACAAAAACAACTTAAAAGTCATTGATATTTTTTTTTTCTCGCTGTTTGCTCCACGTTTACACACTCTACCAGTCAGAAGTTCTCCATCAGTGTTTTTTCTTTATTTTTATTATTTTCAATATGATGCATTAATACTGAAGACATACAAACTTTTAAACGAAACAGCTTTAGGTTGTCCAGTGTAGTTACATTTAGCTTTGATGAAGCTCAGCACACTCACGGCTTTCCCTCAGCAGATTCCGGAGGTCGTCACCTCGAATGGGTTTTAGTTTTAAAAAACCTTGTCAAGAGTTAATGTGTGACATTTCTTGCCTTCTTAATGTTCTTTAGAGCATCAGTTGGGTGGGTGCAGAGTCGACAGCCCTGTTAGTGCTACTACAGCTACTGTACAAATGACATATTACGACACTATAGAAAGACTCAGTTTAGTGAAGAGAATACAAAGACATTTGTTTAAGAAATCAAGGTCAGTCAATCCAAAACAAAAGTGCAGTCGCCAATACCAGCTATGATGAAACTGATTCCGTGTCAGTAAAGGACAACCAAGAGCTACCTCTGCTGCAGAGGATAAGTTTATTATAATATAGATTAGAGCTCACATAAATGCTTTTCAGAGGTAAACATAAAATATTTAGACATGTAGACATCTCAGTGACTGACTGAGTCAGGTCTTCATGGTCAAAGAAACTTCAGAAAAACCCTGTCTTGTTTTCAACCTTCCCAAAGTTCTCCCACACCACCACACACCTCTCTGCTCCCTGCACCAGCTTCCTGTAGCTGCTGCATCAAATTCAAATCCTTGATGTTCGCCTATGTACAAACCAAAAAACGGCCCAGCACCTGCTTACCTCTCAGCTCTAACCACGCCCCGCACCGCACCACGTCCCCTCCGATCCTTCAGCACTGCTCGCCTGGTCCCACCATCTCTCAGAGATCGAGGAGGACATTCATCCATGTTTTCTGTTCTGGCTCCTGGAATGAACTTCCTCTAGGTGTCTGTATAGCTGAGTCTCTTTAAATAATGACTAAAGACTGTACCTGTTTCTTAGATATTTGGGTTTATCTCCCCGTAAATGTAAATTAAAATGTAAAACAAGAAGCAGAAGACACTCAAGAAACACAAGGAATGGACATTGGATCAGTGGAAGACTGTCCTTTGATCTGATGAGTCCGAATGTGAGATTTTTGGGTTCTAACCGTTGGCATGGAGGAGGAGGTGTGATGGTGTAGGGGGAGATTTTCTGGTGACACTGTTGGTTAGTTGGTTAAAATTGAGGACGCACTTAACCAGCAGGACTATGGAGAGGGAGGGAAAATATAAATATGTAGATTATATACTCATGTGTAAACAGAACACATTCATGTCTATTTAAATAATTAAGTGTTTTGCTATAATTTGTTTTTGTAAGCAAGTTATTTTTGTTTATATTCTGATTAAGTTATGATTAATTATAAGTGTGTAAAACACAGCAGGAGAAAGTGAGGTTAGTTGTAGAAAAAGTAATAAAGCTTATGGAAAGAGAGCACAACATACAGTACGGTGTGTCCATGAGTCCTAAAGACGAGTGAACTGTGTGACCTCCGTGACCTCAGGCTGATACAGCACTGATATTAAACATTAATGTCGCTGTAATAATGTCCCACGGTGTCCATGAGGCTCCACACCGAGCCAAGGACAACAGGAGGAAGTGAAAGCTGGTGTTGTGGACATGCTGATAAGGTGCTACACATACAGTAGAGAACACACACACACACACACACACAGTCTCAGGAGGTTTATAGAAACTACCAGCTTCGATGACTTCTCACAGAGACGCCTCTGCTATATATCCCCGTGTTAATGCCTTTATTATCACCAGATTATGATTTGTTTCTTTATTAGGCAGTTATTTAGCTCCGCCCACACATATCCTAAACTACTCAACCGCGACCGCTGGAGCTGGCGAGCGACAGTTAGCGTAATTAACAGGAGGTGAAAGTAGTTTTAGATTCTATGTGGCCAAAAGGTGAGGAGGTGGCGGACAGTCCTGAGAAACGTAAAGATTTACTTTATATTTACACTTATTCCACTTTAAAATATCAGCTCCGTTAACGTACAGGGTCGAATCCCAAACAGCGTTAAATGGGAACATACTGTAGTGCACTATGTAGTGTACAATCCCTTGTTCCACACACCAAGTAGTGCCCTTGATCAGGGGTTAGAGAGGGATTTGGGATTCAGCCTCGTGTTAGAACCCCTAGTTAGCTTTGTAGCTAAGTGTTAGCGTGAACAGAACGACACGGGCGGTTCAGAGGCGATTCAGAGCGACTTAGAAGTGATTAGTGCGGAGACGGCGTGTTGTTTAAGACGACATAACGTTATCAGGTGTGTGTTCTTACTGAAAGTGCTTCTGTGTCCGGTTATCAGATTAATTAACAATAACTTCCACACACTTATCTAGTTAATACACAAACCCTTAGAACAAAGGGTTCTCAAAGATTTCACAGGATAACTGAAGGATTCAAGGCTCCCAGAATTGGTTCTCTCCTTCGACCCGTTTCTCCCAGGATACACAGTCTTGTAGTGTTTTTTCTCCATGAGAGACTTTAAATGTTCTGGTTACTTTGTGATCTGTAGATGCTTCAGTGGCTCTAATCAGAACCGTGTTTGGTTCTCAGACTGAGGGATGTAAAGCTCAGAGCTTCAGATTCTAATTACACTCAGTGAGGAAAAAAAGAGCTTTTCAGGAATTAATAAATGAGCCAAAGATCACTTTGGTGAGAAAGAATATCCTAAAAGCATTAAGAGGAACCTGAGAGGAACCGGGACTATAAAAGCAGAACCCGTCCCCATCGGCTCTGGAGAGTAGAATTACAGTAGATAAAGTTGCAGATACAGTCTTAGTAGAAGTTGCTTAAAGATATTTTGGGAAAATATATCACCAATGAATGGAAAGGAATATGATTAGTCCAATAAATACCTAAAAAATAAATACTTTTTCTGCTCTCTAGAGAACCTTTAGTGTTAGTGATCCATTAAATCACATTTACTGTCGGACATTCACAAATTCAGGATATAGATATATATATATATATATATATATATATATATATATATATATATATATATTTTTTTTTTTTTTTTTTTTCACAACGTAGCAAAAAACGTAAATGTTTAATAATTTATTCAGCACATTTTCCTTGTTAATTAACTAATGAATTAATGTAATGACTAATATAAAATCCTACTACTACAATACGAATGAGAAAACATATTTAATTGTCATAAAATTATAATAATCATCAATTACATTTTTATTCTTCTTGAAACTTTATTAAATTAATTTATTAAAATCAATTATTTATAATTATTATGAATGTTAACATTATTAATAAATGTAATTGAATTCATTCAGTAATATAGGCATAAAAGTAACAAAACATTTTCTTTTCTTTTCGCCGCCTCTCTATTTCTTTCTCTTTGCCAGAAAACAGATTGTGTAAGTTTTAAAATCCTCTGTCTTAAGAAATATGAGATGTTTTTTGTCTCTGTTGCGTCATCCTCAGCATTCATTTCCCTTTTTTCCCTAAATGAATGATGAATAAACCGGTCTGAGCGTCAGCGCTGCAGTGTGTCAGGAGCCGTGATGTTTATTAGACCTGTGGACGACTCGGTGGAGACGATCAGACAATGTGAAAAGTCAAAGGAAATAAAAGAGTTTCGAACGGCTGAAGCCTGGAGCGAGGCTGAGGGCTGTTTGTACAACATAAACGTAAACATAAACATAAACGTGAATATAAACGTAAATGTGAATATAAACGTAAACGTGAATATAAGAAAATACAACACAAAAAATGTTAACGATTAGAATAATTTAAATGCTTAGTACTAAATGTTCTGTATTAAATCTGCATCTCACTATAACTCAAGTCCACTATTGACTGCTTTTGTTTGTAATTTATGGTTTGCGTTTGTGTTTAGGGAACTTAAATCTTAACATCTTTTTTACATGTTTTTACATGTACAAATTTTTACATGTTTAAAACATTATATTTTCTGATTCAGCTTTGAAATCACGTTACTTTTAAATCACATCACACTAAATATTTGAAGTGAATAAAAGCTTGTGTGTGTTTGTGTGTGTGTGTTTGTGTGTGTGTGTGTGTGTGTGTGTGGCATTACTGGTGCATTCCACCATAACATATTTAAGGTGTGAACGTAACAGAACTTTTCTGAACTGAAGCAGGTTTGTTTCTTTATATCTTTCTCTTTGCCAAAAGACAAAAATGTGTAAATTTATAAAAATCCTCATAACCAGTTACATAAAATAGTTAACTACTAAACTTTAAATTTAAACCCTGTAAATCATTTTGTCCGATTCTTTCTCTCTCGCTCGTATTACAGTCTGTTAGAGGAACTGAAACTATTTATTGAGCAAAAATAAAGAAAATCAGAAGAGGGGAGTAAATACTTTTACACGTCACTGTATGCTGTAACCGTTCTGAATTTTTTCCTCCATGAGACGATTCAGCAGAAAGTTTCTATAAATGCTGATGTTTTTAGGAAGCGCACACGATGATGTCATGTTCAGCTTTATTTCCCCCTCTCCCCCCTCTCCCCCCTCCCCCCCCTCTCCCTCTCCCCCCCCCTCCCAAAAATAGATAAAAGTTAGAGCAAGTATTATATTGTACTCTCTGTCTCTCTCTCTCCCCCTGATGTTCTACGGGGGTGTCTGAGTGTACCCCAGCGCCCCCACGGGCCTTCATTACTCATGGAGATTATCGCTAACGCCTTTTCCTGCTCCACAGGATGTCGTCACTCTGCAGCTCCTCCATTTACTCACTGACCCCTGACCAGTGAACTCCAACCGGACCGGTCCGACCCGCCACAAAACCCGCTGACGGAGGCAGAGCTCGTCCAAAAAACTCAGATTGAAACAAATATACTGTATATATAAAACAAAACCTCTTATCCTGTAAAGAGTGACAGGTCTTTAATAAAGTTTGGATTGGAACGCCTCTCGTCCGGTCAGATCCGTTAGAACTAACTGGTGTATAATTAAGTGTCTAACTGAACTGAATATCGTGATTAGCGTGATCGAAACAGGACCCAAGCAGTAGAGATAATACATGAGAAAAAACTGAGAAAGTAAAATCATCATAACAACAAGGTGTTGAAAGCTCATGTGTGTTACAGTGATGATCAGAAATAATAATAAACCTGTTCACATGAGTGGTGAGGAAGCAACACGTCTATAAACCTCTTTTATTAATCTTTCATGTTCATTCATTCATCCTCTATACCGCTTAATCCTGTGTTCAGGGTCGCGGGGGCGGAGCCTATCCCAGGAGACTTCGGGCACTAGGCGGGGTACACCCTGGACAGGGTGCCAATCCATCGCAGGGCACACACACATACACACACTCACACACTCATTCACACACTACGGTCAATTTGGGAACGCCAATTAGCCTAACCTGCATATCTTTGGACTGTGGGAGGAAACCGGAGTACCCGGAGGAAACCCACCAAGCACGGGGAGAACATGCAAACTCCATGCACACAGAGACGGGAATCGAGCCTGGCCGGGGAATCGAACCCGGACCCTGGAGGTGCAAGGCGACAGTGCTAACCACTACACCACCGCGCCGCCGTTAATCTTTCATGTGTGTGAAGTAAACATTCCTATCAGATTTACATGTTCACTGATTCTCTGTGTCGTTACGGGAGTTTATTAAAGTGGACATACAGTCTCAATTTTTGCATAGGTTAATATGATTCTTTAGGGTCCTAATGAAAAGTTTGTAATATACTTTAATTAAAAATTCTCAATTGTTGTGTAAAAAAAACATGACTTTTACCTGGTAAAAAGTAGCTCTGTTCTCAGCAACCTGTTTCAGTACATGCTCCTTTAAATGTTAATGACCTCTACTGAACCCGCCCCCCAGTTCTGTGGGGCGTGTCTTCACAATACAAGTGGGGTATAGCTTTGACAACAGTTAAAAATATTTAAAAAACAGTTAAAAATAATTTTACATGATGTTAGAATTATTTTATATATAAAGGAGTTATTTCTACTCTCTTGCTCTCTTCCTCATAGATCTGATATTAACGTGTTAAATCTTCCCTGCTGCTTATCTTCCTGTCTCCTCTTGCATCTGTTCATTCATGCTCACCTTCCCATACTCTGTCTCTCTCTCTCTCTCTCTCTCTGTCTCTCTTCCTCTCCTTTGATTCAAATTCTAATTTTATTTGTCACATACACAGTCATACACAGTATGATATGCAGTGAAATGCTTATACGACAGTCAGTGACCTTAAAAATTAAATAAATGAGTAAGGAATAAATATCAATAAAAAGAAATACTAAAGAAAATAAATTTAACTAGTAAAATAGTTGTACAAATATACAATGTACAAATGAGGGCATAATAAAAATCTTACAAAATATAGGGGATATATAAATATTATTATTATTATTATTATTATTTTTATTATAAATATATATATATATATATATATATATATATATATTTTGTAAGATTTTTATTATGCACTCATATTTTTATATATATATAGTTATATATGTATATAAAATTTTACATGTGAATCTGGTTTTAAAACTTTTTTGACTTCCCAGACCGGGAATCGAACTCGGGCCGCTGCACTAAGAGCGCTGTATCCTACCCGCGAGACCACGGAGGATTAATGGCTGCCGCTTGGAAATGCCGGCTATTCAACCCGCGACCTTATACACGCGAAGCATTGTTTTTTTTCGGGATCTCACCAGGACATTTACAATGGTTCATTTGTAGTAACATATGTCTATAGCACAGGCGTTTAGTCAAACATATTTATACCGATCTTTTACTGTTAATAAACAGAGACCTTTCTGACAAACAACGTGTGTGTGTGTGTGTGTGTGTGTGTGTGTGTCTGTGTGTGTGAATGAGTCATATAGATGTCGGGAATAGGACAACATACACGCGAAGCATTGTGTGTGTGTGTGTGTGAGTGACTGAGTCTCTCCTTATGTCAGAAAAGCTTACCGAAGCATAGCGCACTCGCCTCGTTACTAAACGAACATTAGAAAAACTTTATAAATATGTAGTGCAAAAAAAGCATGTACCTTAAGAAGGAATCGAACCCGGGTCTCCCACATGTAAGCGCCAAATCCTAACCACTAGACCACCACACTACTGCAAGGCTGCTGCAACAAACAGCACACCACACTCATGTAGGTGCCATTTTGCTCCAGTGTAGAATAACAATGGCCGACGGCTCTTTTTTTCACTCGGGGCGGG
Source organism: Channallabes apus (assembly GCA_030522415.1). Classification (NCBI taxonomy): domain Eukaryota; kingdom Metazoa; phylum Chordata; class Actinopteri; order Siluriformes; family Clariidae; genus Channallabes; species Channallabes apus. The sequence continues at coordinate 1,289,418 of CM060117.1, read as the reverse complement.
TCTTTGCTAAAACACCAGTGTCAATCAACTGTAGTAGGAGCGGCCTCTGTCGGTGTGAGTTCACACCGACAGGCTTTTGAAAACGGGCTGATTTCAGAAGGGGCATCTTATATTATTAAATTAAAAGAAAATCGCTGGGCGGCTCTTTATCACTGTAGAGTGGTTGTGTACACCCTCTCCTAACACACAATGCAGTCCAAACAGCTTGAAAAAGTCCATGTAGCACTGTAGGTGCCCTTTAATAAACACCAGTCAGCTGTAAATGGACTTTCCAGTCTAGCGCCTCTAGTGGTGAGAATAATACATCCATCCATCTGCGAACCTCTGTTATCCATCCAGGGACCGAGGGGGGCCAGGGGTGACCATCGTATTCGATATACGGTTAGGACACACACACACATACATACACACACACACACACACACACACACACACACTACGGGGAATTTAGGAACACCAATTAGCCTAATCTGCATGTCTTTGGACTGTGTGAGGAAACCCACCAAGAATGAGGAGAACATGCAAACTCCACTCACACAGACCTAAGGCGGGAATCAAACCCGGACCCTGAAGGTGCAAGGAGACAGTGTGAACCACTACGCCACCATGCTGTCAGTTGAAATAGTACATAAAGAGAAATCAGTATGTAATGGATTAGTTACATTATGGATTAGTTTCGAAATTCTTTCTTGATGGTGTGTATAAAATTAGAGTGTCAATATTGAGTGTCAGTTATAGAATTTGAAGGTGATTACTGCAGGGACGAGATGGACGCCCACGCAGCACAACTTTACAACATACAGTGTTTATGTAGGTCCAGCTGGACTTAGTGGATATGAATAATTAAAGTGTTAAATTAACACTCCATTTCCCATCAGCCATCACCACTGACGTGTCCTGATATTCCCGATTTCGTTTCTTGTTCCTCCTTCTGTACCAACATATTTCAAATGAACTGCATTTTCATGAACACCCTGTTTCTTCTGTTAAAGTTCCTACAAATGTAGGGATAGATTCTGTATTCAGCAAACTAAATGAGTCTTAACGTTAAAACGTTCCGCGCTACAGACGTGGACGTCGTCTCTCATGATTACGGTGAGGAATCTGCGCTCTCGTCCCCGTCACTCGCCCGTAAATAAAGCCTGGTGAGTACAGCTCTGTCTGCGCTTGAGTGTGTGAGTGTGTGTAGAGAACCAAAGTGCTGCCTTGACACACACACACACACACACACACACCACATGATCATCAGTGCCAGTCATAAAGGCGATTCTGCTGAGGACATGTTACACATTCCTATAAAGTCCAGGTGCTGGAGCAGGTCTGAACAGCGTCACCGTGTCGGGGAGAAGCTCAGCATCCGACTGCTCGACATCCGCTAATAAACCCTGCAGGAGAACCTCAACAAACCCGGTTCTGTATGAATCCAGTGCTTTACTACTGCGCTGTGCTGCTTCATTCTGCATTCCGACTGGAGAAGCAGACAGAGCGTGAGAGAGTGAGACTGGCAGAGTCAGAATGAGACACAGCATGAGACACAGCATAAGACTGATCTTGCTGAGACAGAACAGTAGGACAGTAAGACAGTATCAGATAGAGTGCGAAAGACAAGATGAGACCGTGACAGAGTGAGACAAAAAGAATCAATGACAGAATGAGACAGTGTGAGACAGGAACAGTGTGAGACAGTGACAGAGTGAGACTACAGTATGACAGAGTGACACAAAGTGAAACAGTCATAGTGTGTGATGCAATGACAGAGTGATAAAAAGTGGGACAGTGAGAGCGAGACATTGACAGTGAAACAGAGGGACAGAAACAGGGCGAGTCACTGACAGCGTGAAATAATGTGATAAAATGACATAGTGAGACAGTGATAGAGTGAGACAGAGTAATAGTAACATTATGAGACACATGGACAGATTGAGACGGGGTGAGACAGTGACACAGTGAAATGAAGTGAAACAGCATGAGACAGTGACAGTCAGACAGAGTCAGGCAGTAAAATAATGGCAGTTGAGAGTCAAACAGAGTGAGACACTGACGGAGTGACAGAGTGAATCTTAGTATGACATGGACAGAGTGAGACTGCGACAAAGTGAGACAAAGTGAAATAAAGTGATACAATGACATAGTGAGACAGAGTGAGACAGTAACATTGTGAGACACCGGGACAGATTGAGACAGGGTGAGACAGAGACAGAGTGAGACAGTGTTGATGAATGTTCTAGAACAGCAGCTCTGACAGCAGGACAGACTGATATTAACTGCCTTCATACTTCATGTCCACACGCAGGTTGTTGGTCTGATTGAGATAATAAACAGATCAGAACACGAGTAATCTGTGAGACAGTGAGGTTTTTGAAGGAGTCTCCAGTCTCAGCACTGTGTAAGTCTTAGAAGTAAAGTACTTCAAGATTTCTGGCACACGTTGTTTGTCTCGTTAACTTTAAGGACGGAGAACGGAGCAGCACACACACTCTCTCAGTCAACTGACTCGCTGGTTAGTGAGTTCAACTGAATCGAATCATGTTTTCTTTGGATTCAAACACTAAGGAACCATGACATGAACCGATTCACCATCTTACACAGCACTGCAGATTTCCTCCACATTTAGTCATGGTATCAGAAGAATGCACCTCGGCTCCTCTGCCAGTTATTTTTACCCACAATCCCCCTCTCTGGAGCTCATACTCCACTCAGATGTGTAATGAGCCGTCATGTGGAACGGCTTTTTGTTTTTTAGAATCTTTTCATTTTAAAAGATAAAAACTTGCGTCACACACTCACTCACCTCTCCGGTGGTCGGATGCTAGATCCAGGTCGTTTCTCTCCAGGTGGTATCTGCCCAAGGTTTCGGGCTGTTTGTACAAGTCCACTGGTGGTGACGTGGTGGAGATGAAATGAGGTGTAGGAAGAGTGTTGAGATCTGGGTTTGCACGCTGAAGGTTCTCGCCATCGTCAGGGTTTTTCTCTGTTCTCCCGAAGTCAACTGTGGTAGTGGGTGTGGTTTCTTTTGGAGGAGCCCGAGTGGGTCTAACCACTGTTCCTGTCTGAGATGATAACTTTTCAGCATCTCTTGGATCTGTCTTAACTGTAGTAACGCTTAGTGAGTCCTCGGGTCCATCTCCTTTTACGCCGAGTGTCTCTCTAAGCTCCTTTCTGGTGTCTTCATGAAAACCATTGTGTGGATTCTGACCCAGAGGAGTTGCAGAAGATTGGCTGGAAGCATCTGGACTTGTCGTGGCTTCTGGGAAATAGTCATAGTCCTCACTCTCTTCAAACTCTGACCTGTTCTCTGTGTAAATCGGAACTGAGTTACTCTGAAATGTATTAGCTTGACCAGGGACATCTTTAGCGTGTTCATACTTGGAGATGTGTAGATCATTCTCTTTAACCTCAGGATTCTTGAGCATTTCAGAGGGACAATCTGGAATCACAGAGCACATCAGGTCACCACCGTCGTTGGGACAGTGACACACCTGACACGGATCCATGTGGAAGGAGTGGCCAGCTTCGTATTTCTGGTTCTCGTAGACGCAGCCAAAGCGCAGGCAGTGAGGACACGCCTCGGTCGTCCCGGAGAGCTCGATGCAGTGAGGAGGAACGTCAGGGCACGGGATAAAGCGGCAACTTATCCTACCTCCGCCTGCGGGACACGAACACTCCGTACTGCCAGAGTCCACCAGGTACGACTCTCCTTCAGGAACCTTCCCGTTTTTAAATCTGGCCCTGATGCAGTCGTAATACTGGTACCCCTCACACGTGCAGCCTCGCTGTAGACACGTGGCACAGCACGCTCCGCTCTCCAGGACCTCCTCAATGCAGTGGTCCAGATGTGGACAGTCCACGCCGGTGCAGTCCCTCTGCCCGAGACACGTCTGCAGGAGTACAAGAGTGCACGCAAGGACGTTCCATTTCACCAAAACTCGCTTGGTCATTCTTAAAAACGCCACAGACGATTGTCACCTTGTGCTCCGCCCACAGCTGACCTGAAGGCAGGACAAAAATGTGTCATGTTACTAAAATGACATGCACATGGGACATCGCTGCAGTTACACCACGCTGCTGCTGAGTTCTGGATTCTGTCTTGTCAGTGTTGATAAATTTTCTACTACAGCAGGTCTGACGGTAGTGCTGCAGAATGAAATGTTTTATAAACAGCTGTTATAAGAATGATTGCTGTTTTTTTTTATTTTTTTTTATGTAGCTGTGTTTTTCGGGGTGCCAATAATTCTGGAGCTGAGAGGAGCAATCAAGAGGTTGTAGTTGATTAGCTGCACTTGGCAAGTGAAAATATGTTAAATCTAGCCAAATGCATTTCTTAAGGTGAGCTTAAACCAGAACCAAATCTAAGTCTCTTAAGCCTAGTCCTGGAAGCATTTGATCAATTTGTTTTAAACGTATTTCTGTTTAGTTTCTTTTATATGTATATTTATTTATTTTAAATTTGTCAAATAACTTTACCAATTTACTGATTTTAGAAGTGATATACATCTAATTATTATTTATATTATATATTTGGTTAAATTATTAGCTTTAAATATAATATTAGATTTTATATTAGAATTAACATTTGCTCATATTATTATTTCTATTATACATTTAGTATACATTTATACATTTAAATTATACACATATAATTATTATTTATTAAGTGATGTACATATTATTTAAATATAATTATTTCTAGTAAGAGGTAAAATTGATCTGCCAATAAGTTTTAGGAATTAATAATTTAATATTTGATGAATAATATTTGATTTATTGTGATATATTTATCTTTAATAAGAAAAGTAAATACATTTAACTATACTCGAGATACGTCCTCTGGCTCAGATCTTTTCTTTCCTTTCCTCCGTGTGATAAACAGATTATAAAGGTTAAAGTAAATGAACAGATGTGAATAAATCATATAACACACATACAGTATAAACACCACATTCCATCATTAAATCCTCATGCTCGTGTTCCTCATGTGGAACAATATGGGTTCTGCAGGTTCTCTGTGTAACTCCGTGTTAACTCACTGACTGAAGTGTGTGCTGGAGGTCAAAGGTCACCTGACTCTGGCTTATACTTTCACCAGATGATGTTGTGCTCAGGTGAAGTGCACAAACTCACCCTTGGGCTCCGAGTCACAGCCTCCGACATCAACACAAACACACACACTGACACACACACACTGACACTCACACACTCACTCATTCACTCATATGATCTCCCAATTCTGTGTTTAATTGAGGCAGTAATTAAAGAGACAGTTCTACACATGCTCAGTTTGTACTGAGTGACATAGCGATAGGACGTTATTGTGATAAACCACATCAATCTATATTTTTCTAAATATCACAGAAACTAGAGAAAACCAAAGTCACTATCTGTTTTAAAGATCACAATATCTGCCATATACTGAAGCGAAATGTATTGATATCATTTTTATGCCATACTTATTGATTTTTAAAAGATTTCCTACATCATAACTGCAAACTAATTACATAGAAAAAAGAAAGAAACAAAGGAATTAGACTTAAGGTGTCTGTCCTGTCGACGATATTAGAGTTTAATTAAAAATGTAGTAAAGATTCAACAGAATTCCTCTGTGTTGCAAAAAGAGATTTTAATCATAAATATGGCAAATTTAATTATTTTTAAACATACAATGATAATCTAAAATATAACAGTATAAAAATTAAATCTTATATTTTTTAGAATTTTAGATTAATTTAATGGCTGAATATATAAACCATTGAACATTTATTTAGTTAAAACATTTGTATAACATGACCACTCTCTCCAACATAAGTGCCCTGACATGAACATTTTTTTTTTTTATTTCATGATTGTTTCTTGAAGGAAAGGCGTACAGTACGTGGTCACGTGACTCCCAATAAAATAGATTTTCGTTAGAATAAGAGAAGTGAAGACTTTATATTTCTGCATTAGATTTAAAATCACAAACACATTTTATGTGTCTTATTTAATGTATGGAGCAACATGTTAGAGGATAAAAAATAACACGTTTAAATCGGAGTGCTCTTTTTAATTACAGGATATTTTGAACTTTATTCTAACGGACCTCATCAGCTTTAATTTCATCTGGAGTTTGTGAACATTAATATTGATTTACATAACCGACATTTCTGAATATTCCCCCTCGATTATTCCCCATAATAATCACTGCTATAAAGGAAAGATAGAGAAGGTGCGTTTTTCGGCGGGAACGCGGTCCGAGTCTTCAGGATCAAACGGATCGCGATGCTCAGAGGGTCACGCGCTCAGATCTCTTTAATCCGTTACATCTCCACTTTCATTTACTGTCTAATCGCAGATCGGAAAAACGGCACAAAATGACTCGTAAGCATCCAAACACACACACACACACACACACACACACACACGAACCTGAAGTGTAAACTTACCTGTGTGTGTGTGTGTGTGTGTTGGTTCCCGAGTCTGTGTGTCTCTGATTACTGAGTGCTGAAGAGGACCTGGCTTTAACCTCTAACACACACACACACACACACACACACACACACTGCGAGTCACCTCACCGACTCTTTCGGACGAAATCGACTCCAGAAATGTGATTCAGGTTGAATGAATCGAACTGATCTGAATCTGATTCATTTGATTCACACGAGCTTCAATTGACTCAGGCATAAAGTCATTTATAGTAGATTTAGATGTTTATTCATATTTGCTGATAAGAACTTTCACTTAAAGGCAGCTAATGTGCTACTTAAGCAAAGTGTGTTAATAAAGTCAAATCATTTGAACAGGATCAGCTAATAATGAACTAATAAATAACTGAATAATTAACTGTCACTCATCAATACGGGTCATAATAATCACCATGAAGATAATTCATCAAATAACTCGAGCTTAGCCAACAAAACTCATCACGAGTAAAGAAAAACCTTGTTGACGCCGTTCTCTGTCTCGTTCTCGACTCCTAACCTGATATCCGAGTCACTGACAGTCTCTAAGCCGGGACTAAAGACCTGTACGTTTCTTAGATTTTTGGGGTTAATCCCCCTCTACTGAAACCAGTGTGTGACTGATGGTACTTGTTGTTAGTAACCCAGTGTGACTGATCTATCCAGTGATGGAAACTTTATTGTAAGTCACTCTGGATACCAGATTCTGCCTAAATGTAAATGTGTTTTATTTATCAGCTGTGGAAGTGACCTGAATAAGTGCTTGAGATTTAATTAGTTTGATTCATTAGAGCTCACACTGCGTTTGCTGCCGTTTTAATATTTAAAATCGCTCAAGCGGCACAGATCCGTGCCAGCAACACAGCATCGGTCAATGAGGATTAATAATAATAATAATAATAATAATAATAATATGGGAGCCTCGCCGGTGCGTGTTAACAGGGAGGCTTCAGACATCAAACCTTACATTTGATAACTGAACAAAAGTTATCATTACCTTTTATAACATGTACATTTTTACCACTATGGGAATATGGCGATGACGACACAAAAATGTAGAGCTCTGATAATGAGCAGATTATTATTATTTTTTGGTTATAGAAACATCCGAAAAAACACCAATAAAAACGTGTGATCATGTGTATCTGTGCTATTTCTTTGCCTACGTGACCCATTGTTTAATTTTTTGCTCAGTCATGTTTGTGTAGTTGATTAAAATGAAATAAAATTCAGTTCATCATATTGCCAGGTCGTGCTGAAAAAAAGCACACATCACTCTACACTGGACAATCCTGAGGCGTAATAATAATAACGGGAAAACAAATAATGGCTAAAACGCACTGAGCTTTAAGGGCTACGGCTTTCTCACTGCGGTGCTGTTGAATTCTGAGTTCTGATTGGTCTGACTGGAGTAGCTCATTCTAAACACAGGTTACAGATGTAGGCGGAGTCAGGGGTGGGGTTATACCCTTCCTTATCACATGATGAATATAAACTAGACCAAAATTACTCCTCATTAGTTGGACAGTTTTCTCTCCCTATTAATTTTATTTTATTGATTTGTATAGTACATGTACATTGCACAGTGACCATAAAGTTAAATCTAATTGAATTTAGAATTTACTTTAATGTATAAATTCAAATAAAAAATAAATTATGGCCATTATATCTGAATAATTCTGGCTGGTCACAAGGTTGCTGATTAATTTTCTATTCCATATTGTTTTTGTAGTAACAGCTTGTTCACAATGACTTTACACTTTACTCTCTAATTACTAGATCAGACATGTATGGAAGGAGTCTCCAGTTTCAGACTTTACTACACACTTTCACAAAGTTAAAGCTTTAATCATCTCACATAGAGAGAGAGAGTTATAAAGAAAGGCGTGCAGCAGTAACAAAAAAAAAAAAAAAGCTTCAGCGTTTGAATTCCGTGTGCGTGTGTGTGTGTGTGTGTGTGTGTGTTTTAACCTGAATGTATGTGAATTACTGTTGTGTGGAAAACATAGTGATTTCTGCGTGCAGGACTGTTCCTTGCTCCAGGGGGGAAATTTTAATAAAATGAGATAACAGGGCTCCAGAGGTCCGACCAGATGTGGCTTCCTAAAGATCTTCTTTAACTGATTACTTTAAACGTTTGTGCAGATGTCATGCAACATTTTACTGTGATTCACATGTAAAGAAAATAACAGATGAAAATTAGAATACTCGCAAACTACATGTAAAACAAACTAAACCTGATTAGTTGTGGAACTTCTACACTACCTTCTGTTGCTTGAACTTTACTGAACAAATTATCATCCAATTAACACACATACACTTAGAACAAGGAGTTCTCCATGGGTTCTTAATCTGTCCATCTGTACAACTCTACAGCAGAGTTTTTTTTCTATCATAATACAGCATAGAACCCTTTTGGGAGACCTTCTTTACTGTACCTTATAAACATTTAAAGAACCATTAAGGAACAATTTTTGTTTAAAGATATTTACCTTTACACAATGTTGGTGTCGTGCTAAAGTGCAAAATGTTCTTGGTATTTGGTACACACTTAGAACACTCTTAGAACACAGAGTTCTTTAAAGGGATTTTAGCAGTTCTTTGGATTAATTAAGAGTCTGAAGTTTCCATATGGACGGGTTCTGCTTGCAAATGACAGAAAAACATTCTTAGAAAAATATGCATAATCTAGAACTACTAGGAGTTTATCCCTCTACACGAAGCATTAAAGATTCTCTGTAGACCTCTACAAAGCACAGAGCCCTATATGGAGACCCTGTTTATCCAAAGAACTTTTAATAAAACATTGAAGAACCCTACACAACCTACACACGTTGTCACTACTGTGACAAAACATTCCTAGTTCCAGGTTCGATCTTAGGATGAAAAGTTCTTAATTGGTTCTTTGGATAAATATGGCCTGAAATAAGCATTTAGAGATATCTATGAGATATACAGTATATATATATATCATGTCACTCATGCTAATGCTTGTTAATGACATCATAAAACATCAGATGTTCCACAGTGTGTGTAATAAGGGAGTAATTATTGGCTGTAGAGATTTATTTAAGCTCCTGTAGATCTGGACACAGAGTACTGCGTCTTGTCCTGTTATTCTGTTCACACACTTGATTTCTTCATGTGTTGCTCTCTCGTGAGAATCCAGAAATGTGAAGAGGATTCTGGATTTTACTTTTCTTCATGTTCTCATCTTTACGTACGTCGTCTTTGGTTCTCACCAGCGGGTTTCATCAGAGCTCCAAACTAAATAATGTTTTTTGTCTCTTACAAGCTGTAGAGATTTGTGTTTAAAGCTCTGTAAATAATAATCCTGTCTTAACTTCCTGGCAGAGGCAACTAGGCTTTGAGTTACAACATCCTGACATTTATACGAGACATTACAACACTATGGGTCTTCAGCAACCCCAAGCTTTACAGCAGGTTCAGAAGCTTTAACATGGATTCACTTCTTCCTTCTTCACATCCAGAATTTTGCTTTGATCCATGGAGGCTTGGAGAAGTTCAGGAACTTGTTTGGTTTATTTGTTTATTCATCAGTTATCTATTATCTTGTCATTCTAGAGTTCCATCGTGATGTGTTGAACAGACAAGAAGGTTATTTTATAACTTATTTTATTCCCAGGCTGTAATTAATACGCCGTGCTGGTGTTCACGTGCGCTCTCCTCGTAATTACACCATTTGTGATCAGATACGACTTGAGCATCTACACCAACTCTAAACTTACCTCTTATCTTCAGCAACAGGTTTATGGTCTTACTATCTGTTATCACCCAAATAAAGATGGGTTCCTGGGTTCCCTGTCGAGTCTGGTTCCTCTCAAGGGTTCTTCCTCACATCTCCCTCGGCTTGTTGATCAGGGCCAATCCGATCATTATCACGTATACATATTTCCTTATATTTTTTATAATTTAATTACATTTTTCTTAGTCTGTCTGATAGAACACACACACACACACACACACACACACACACACACACACACACACACACACACTCACACACACTATTTATTATATTTAATGTTTTTTTTTAAAGCTAAAACCACACAGTCCCTGTGAGGAATAATTGTCGATGCTGTAGGTCTGTGATGAAGAGAAACATGACAGGAAGTAGTTTTCCCTGTGAAGTGATGATGATGATGGTATGGTTTTGCTGCAGGTTAAAATGTGGTTTAAAAAACATTCCAACATTACAGAGCCTCATGACCTGGAGTCATAGAACGAAAGGCTTTAATTAAATACTGAAGGTGAACATAAACATAAGAAGTGCTGTGTCTAAATTGTATTTATGAAGCTGGAAATCCTGTCATCAGGAAGTGAAGCTTCCGGGCGATATTCCAGGAATCAGGACGTAGACCTGAGGTGCTGAGACACATCTCTGAAATCGTATTTTATGAGTCACGTCACGCGGGAATCTTCCTCTGTAGTGTTTCGTTTTCAATACTTCATCTATTCATCATAGAATAATAAACACCTCTCCTTGTGATTCATCCCACTCCTGATCTACCAGTGATCCAGACCCTGTCTGTCCTCTGGACTTGTCTCACTCGTCCTGGTGTCCCTCGTCCACTTCACCATGAAGACGGTTCTGTCCTCTGTTCTGATACAGACAGCTGTTTCTCTGAGGACTCGTGACTGCAGTCGCTCGATAGTTCAGGACTGGAGTTTCCTACAGTCTACCTGATCCTCCAATAACCAACTGGACTCCATATGAACTTCTCCACATCTCCTGTTATACTGAACTTCCAGCCTCCTGACACACAGTATGAGTGCAGATCAATCCCTGCTATCCGTTATCACCCAGATGAGGATGGGTTCCCTGTTCAGTCTGGTTCCTCTCAAGGTTTCTTCATATCACCATCTCAGGCAGTCTTTCCCTTCAGCACCGTCACACTCGATTCTCTTTGATTGTTTAAAGCTGCTTTGCGACAGTAACCATTGTTAAAAGCGCTATAGAAATAAAATTAAAATTAATTTAATGTCAGCTCTGGTCAGCTCTGTCGTGTTGTAATGTAACCTGAAATAATCTGTCCTAATGATGACCCTGAAAGTATTGGCACCCTTCATGAAACACGAGTATTAAAATGACTGACGACCCAACAGTTTATATCTTGATAATTACAAGCACTGAGTTTCTTCCTGTTTTTTTTAATGAGCATTTTTGGAAATTCTTGCATTTTATTCTTCATGCTCTCATGTGGACGACCTTTTTTGTTTTATCAAAGCTCCAATCTTAATATTGATATCTCTTACACAAGCTATGGAGATTTTTGGTTAAAGCTCCATCTATAATCAAGTCTTAACCACCTGGCAGAGGCAATTAGGCTTTGAGTTACAGCAACCTGGCATTTATGCGAGACGTTACAATGCCATCTGTCTTTAACAGCTCCAGGGCATGTCCTCCAGGTTTAACAGCAGCATCAGGTTCAGGAGCTTTAACATGGATTCACTTTTCTTTACAGCCAGAACCTTGTGTTCATTCTGCCTGCAGCTCCAGGGAGGCTCGGACAAGTTCAGGAGCTGAGTTTTGTGGGTTGTGTCTCAGGAAGAGATTCCTTAATGCCTTAATCTTCTAAGATCAGTGTTGTTGTTTGGACTTAGTTGGAATTATACAGTATGTCAAAAATGTATACAAAATATTCCATAGAAAGAGACAAATTGTTGTTCAGGAAATATGTGGAAAAAAGATGGTGGTGGGATCATTTAATAGAGACAATACTTGTCAAATCGGCAGGTGAAACTAGTTAGTGTTGAGGAGGAGATGGATGGAGATAAATCCTGAGAGATCCTGGGTTACCCAGGTTGTGTTACCGCCTCCACCTTTGATTTCTCCATCTCGACCCCCCGTGGCCCTACAGCTCACAGGCCAGCAGGAAACGCCGGCATCCCTCAGGATCACCTCCATATCTTTCTGGATGGTACGTGGAAGCGTCGGCGTGACAGGTGGGTGTGGAACAGCTGGAGGTAATCTCGAGGTGGCAAGTTGACTAATGTTCCATGCCAGGTCGTGTACGGCTCTACGTGTAAGGTCTGTGCAGCCGGGCATTTTCATCCGGCAGGGGTACTCCTGCTGCGTCCTGAAAGGTCCGTTCATCTGTCATGTTTCAGAATAAATTCAACGGACGCAGATGCACACTTTCATTGTTTATTCTTTCTTTTAAGTCTTTCTCTTGTCAGCAGGGAAATCACACAACATAAACTTGTAAAAGAAACCAAACTAAATACTCCTCTAACGGAGCCCCTTCGGACCGGGTCTGCAGGTAAATGTACATGAACACCGGAGATTAATCTCAAACGAAATCAGAAGTCATACGAGGTTCTTGCTGAACGCGGCTGGCGTCTTGGCTTTGACCTTGAGAGAATTGAGCCTGTCCCGACAGGCCTTAACTTGACCCTGCAGACTCAGTTCAGTCCTGGAGACAAGACACGTGCATAAAGAGGGGTAAGAAGCTGGTACTGTACAAAACAAACATAGTGATAACGGTGAACGGACAAGATGCTACGGGTTCGGCTGGCTTAAATAGACACACAGGGGAGAGACACAGGTGAACGTGATTTGTGATTGGGAGACATACCATACACTAGGGGGAGACAATGCGGCGGCTCAGTAGTCCGGAGACCCAGGTCTTATTTCCCCGGACCGTGGTGGTACCGGTGTTACACTGGGAGAGATGTTTATTAACTGTAGTTCTTTACAGTACCTTTGATCTCTACCTTCCTACAGAATAAACAACCCTGTGTGTCCTGGCGTGGTTTTACTGTGCATCAGTCTCTTAAACAGCTCTTCAACCTTTCAGTCTCAGTCTCTTTCTCAGTTTTTCCTAGAAAGACTTGGAGTTAAATACACTAATACACTAATACTTGTTATTGAGACGCATCAGAATAAAAAGTCTTCAGTTTATTAGGGATCATAAAGACTGGTCTTTGGAGCGATGTGGAAAAAGGTCATGTGACCTGTTGAGTCCAGACAGAGTGATGGGCGTGTCAGGGTAAGAAGGGAAGGACATGAAGTGATGCTCCATCATGTATAGTGTCCACTGTCCACAAGTCCTCTGGAGACAGTGTTATGATCTGGAGTTGATCATGTGATCAGGTCGAGACTCAGTAACGTTATGGGGCAATAAAATGAAGTCAGCTGACGACCTGAATGTACTGAATCACCAGGTTATCACATCTGTGGAGGGTTTCTTCTTCTTCCCTGATGACACGCGCCATATTCCAGGATGACGAGGCCAGGATTCATCGGGTTCGAATTGTTAGAGAGCGGTTCAGGGAGAATGAGACACCATTTTCACACATGAAGTGGACACCACCGAGTCCAGACCTTAACCCCATTGGGAATCTTTGAGATGTGCTGGAGAAGGCTTTACACAGCGGCCCGAGGGAAATGAATGCGACTCGGGACAGAACTAAATGTTTTGATGTTGCATAAACTTATTGAAACGATGCCACGGCCGTGATCAAAGCAATAGTCGGTGCAATGAAATATTAGAGTGTGTGGCCATGCCTTTCAGATGTTAGATATGTTGAGCTCAGAGCGGGGGTGAACGTTTATGTAAAGTTCCATACGACTGACAGAAATGTGTTCAAATGTTGCGATGAAATATTTTTTGTTAGAGGTTCATTCCATCAGTCATATGAATGGAAACATCGGATAACTGCTCCATGATTTTCTGAGAGAATGTTGAGTGAGATTATCTCATTGGTTTTTCTTTTTTTGGTCATTTTGAAGTCAGCTTTGTTTGGACTTGAAACTTGAGGCAGGTTTGTGGAAAATAAGAAAAGGCAGTAAATTATTCAGCGCCTGCTCCGGCTCCTCAACCATGAGGTTATTAACTCTTACATCAGGGCCTCGTGAGTCATGAGCGTTTCACTGAACTGTGTCTTTCCAACATCTTACATCACATTACACACACACACACACATACACACACACACACACACACACACACACACACACACACACACACACACACACACATCCTCTTAAACACATGCATACAACAGCCCAGGACCCATCCAGAGAAGGTTCTCAGTTTGTAACCCATGTGCTTGTGGAATTGAATAATTACAGCTGAGTTTAAAAAAAGAGCTCAGTTATTCCACTAGGGGGCAAAATTGAGCAAAAAACAACCTCATCACCTTTAACTTAACAACTCATAAAACATGCCAAAGTGGACATGTGGGCATCAGAACCGGACCAAAGAGCAATAGGAGAGGGTGGACTGGCTGATGGATCATGTTTTCTTTTTCTTATCATGGACAATCGTGTGTGTGTGTGTGTGTGTGTGTGTGTGCTGATTACCTGAGGAAGAGATGGCACCAGGATGCACAATGGGAAGAAGGCAATCAGGAGCAGGCAGTGTGATGCTCTTCGTGATGTTCTCCTGGGAAACTTTTAAGGCAAAACAGAAAGGTCTTGAAGAGAAGGTGCTGACGTGTAACTGGTCTCTGAATTGATTTCTGTCAGACAGGTCCAGAGGGCAGAGGGGGTCTGCTAAGAAGAGGAGCTGCAGAGATCCACAGCTCAGGTGGGAGAATCTGTCCTCATGACAACTATTAGTCATGCTCTTCACAAATCTCATCATCATGGAAGAGTAGCAAGAAAAAAAGCCATCAGGGGTGATGGAAAGTTGGATGGAGCAAAATACAGGGCAAATCGTAGAAGAATAAACCTGTAAGAGTCTGCAAAAGACTTGAGACTGGGGCGGAGCTTCACCTTCCAGCAGGACAACGACTCGAAACATACAGCCAGAGCTACAGTGGAATGGTTTAAAATTAAAGTATATCCATGTGTTATAATGGACCAGTCAAAGTCCAGACCTAAATCCAAGTGAGAATCTGTGGCATCTGATCTGACTGAGCTTGAACTATTTTTCAAAGAAGGACGGGAAAAAAATTCACTCTCTAGATGTGCAAAGCTGGTAGAGACACGACCCAAAAAACCTGCAGCTGTAATTGCAGTGAAATGTGGTTCTATAAAGTTATTAATTCAGGGGGGTGAATGCATGCCACACTTTTCAGATTTTTATTTGTAGAGGGAAAAAAAAATTCTTTTCCTTCCACTTCATAATTCTGTGCCACTTTGTGTTTGTCTATCACATAAAATCCAAATAAAATACATTTACGTTCGTGGTTGTAACGTGACAAAATGTGGAACAGTTCAAGGGGTGTGAATACTTTGGCACTGTAGGTAATAATAATAATAATAATAATAATAATAATAATAATACTTGTACATGCAATTTTTATACAAACTTCATACAATAAGTCTATAAAATACTTTTTGGTGATATACTAGAAATAATTTATGACCAAATAAGCTGCAGAAATTTTTAAACAGGAATACAAAATAAACTGGAAAAAAAATTAAATCTCTTAAAAAGAATTATAGTTGAAAAGCAGCTATTATTATTATTATTATTGTTGTTGTTGTTGTTGTTGTTATTGTTGGTGTTGTTGTTGATGATGATGTTGTTGCCTTTCTTTACCTACACTATGTATGTATTTTAATCATGTTTAAACATTTCCATTGTGCTTTTACACAGCAGCAGTTTGAGCTACAGATAATAAAACAACTGCTGGTTTAGTTAATCATTTCCTACAGAGTATTTATTATCACATCCAAAAAGATAATAACGTTTTTGAACCTCATTAATCATTAATACCCTATTTGACCTTGTAATAATGAAAGGATAATTTGTGAAAAAATACCCAATAAATACCTGGATTCATTTAATAATGAACATGAAGTTAATTAATTATTTTGTGTTTTTTTTTTAATATATAAATGTAAAGATTTAGACAGCAGTTTAGGAATTGGCATAGCATGTACAATTATTAATATGTCTAAATTATCGAGACGTTCAAAAAAAACAAATAAAAATCTAGATATTTGTCTTGGAAAAGCGAAACTAAAATCATAGGAATAAAATTACAATAAAAAAAGGGGTTTTGTCTCTTTAAGACAGGAAACCGGAAGTGTCTCAAATCTCCACCACTTTCTGTAGTACATCCACTATATAGGGCGCACGCGCTGGCTGGTTTTATACATGCATTTGAAGGCACTAGGCGCCATTTTGAGACGAAGCCTCAGTTTGAATGACGGCCTACATTTCCCAGGATGCACCGCAGCCCCGTTTTGTGGTCGGCACGCAGCGCGATGGCGGGTATTTCCGTGCGACTCCTGTGGTAAAGAAGAGTGTGTGTGAGAGAGGGAGTGTGTATGTCATTCATTTTTTTACTAAATAAACCCGTGTAGTTAAGTGTGTGTTGTTGCTGAGGTAAATGTGCTTTTATAATCGTGAGGTAATTAGTTATCTCTGTGAATAACGTGCTAAAGCGCGCGCGTACGAGAGAGTGTCCGTTAAAAGTCACGCTGAGGGCTGCACGAGCGATGAGTGCGCGCACATGGGGGGTCACTCCTATACTTCAGAGATTTCTCCCCTTATTTTTTTTATGTGTTTATTTATTTTGCTTAATTGAAATAAAACACACATATATAGATTTATGTATTTTAAGTTTATCTCTTCCCTTCCGAGTGTTGTACATCAGTGACCTGAATTGTTCCTCTCTCTCTCCTCAGACTGAAGTGAATGAAACTGACACCTGATGGCAGAACTCGGCTTCCGGTCTGTATTCCTGCTGCTGCTCCTGACTTCCGGCTGGTCTTCTGGTCATGCTGCTAAACTCAATGTCCCCAAAGTCCTGCTCCCTCTGGCCAGGAGCACCAAGATCAACTTCACACTGGAGACCACTGAAGGATGCTACAGATGGTAAAGATGGAGAAATTGACGTCATGAACAATAGAGTGACATCATTAATAAGTGGTCCAGGTTTATGTTAGTAGTGTTATTATGTTGGTGCCTGTGAGCTGAGGTGTCTGACTGTGTAAGCATGTGGGCCGCACCTCACTTCACACTCATCATGCACTCATGTACCGAATACACGTAATTCTGTCATTACTAATGAAAGGTTTCTGCATCTGTACAGTCTTTAAAGCTTCTGTGTGTGTGTGTGTGTGTGTGTGTGTGTGCACAGGTCATCAAACAGACCTGAGGTGGCGAGAGTCGAAGCCCTAGACATGGACGAGCGTCAGTGTTCTCACAGAGCCATGCTTCAGGCTAGCTCCACTCAGCACTCGCGTCTCACCAGTATTATTCAAGCCGAGGACGTCGGTGAGAAAGCACAACGCTCTACTGATGTACAGACTGTTTATTATTTATTTATTTTTAAGCAGATTCACTCATAACTTTCTTGACGTGTTTCAGTGACAGGGCACGTGTTACGCTGCGACGCCATCGTGGACGTCATCAGCGACATCCAGATCGTCTCCACCACACGAGAGCTCCACCTGGAGGACTCGCCCCTTGCACTGACTATACATGCGCTGGATTCAGAAGGTGGGGGCACAAACTTTCACACACACTTGAATTAAATTTAAACATGCAGAAATGAGTCTGAGGGCTTTCTCTTTTTTATTAAATTGTTTATGCAGATAACTTTTTTTGCATGTGTAAAAACATTATCTCACCTGGGAACAGGTGTTTCAGAAACAGAAAGTAAAAAAAAAAATGCAGAAATGTGTCACATATTTCAACAACTCCATATCAGATCTAAACAAAGGTTCACGTTACTCACAGTATTTATAACACACACATATATTATTTATTTTCTAACTTTTTCTTATGCTTTTCTCTCTTTCTGTCTCCTTATCCACACGTTATTAAATTAAATCTCACTTTGCTTCTTGAGTAAGATTCACCTGTGCGTTTGGGTGACGGTCTGGTTGGTTGGGCGTGTGGTGGCAGCGGCGGTGTTGTGGTGTGAAGTGCCCCAGGTTTTGGAGGGTGTGTGCCTGGCATTAGGATGGGGTCACGATCTTTCTTTCCTTTTCTTTGTGGTGTTCGGTGGGGACATTCATTGAGCTCTTGGCATGTATCCATATAATTAGATATATTGTGCTGCTGTCATCTGATTGGCTGACTGAATGGATGCGTAGATGTGCAAGATAATGTGGAATAGTACACTGTGAGGGGCGTGGCTCCTGGGTACCGTGTGGTGTAACACTAATACAAAGTGATGCTCTGATGCAGTCTGCTCTAACGGCCTGTACAGGTCCATATTTTTGAAGGAGGTCTATATTAATGGAAGAGGGCATACTGGTGCTTTTCGTGTGGCCAAAATAAGGGGCCACTAGGTTCCATTCAAGACGTTCATCACATCAACTGTGAACATTGCTGTTAATGCCTGGGAAATAAAAATGTTCCAGGAGATGGTTTCGTGTTTTACCCTGCCTCAGACGCACATCCATGGAATTATGAAGCCATTTGGAATGAGATTTCTTTATGACTCTTAGGCACCAACAGTGGGGTCGTCTGTTCCTTCAGTGTGAATCTCCTGCGTAACCTGATATAAACTATCCTTAATAATTGAACAGTTTGGGTGGGATAGTGCAACATTCAGCTGAACTCACTGTTCAGCAGTTTCTCTCACCTGATCGAAAGTGTGCCTCAGGTTCTTGCTGTATGAGAAAATCCCAGAAGGTAATCTCTTTTAAAGGTGCAAGGGCGAAGCTATATCCTTAAAACCTGGTCATTGTGAGGCGAGGAGTAGTAACTGTGCTGTACCGGAGCTGTCTGTCTCCTCACCAGCCCCACAAACACAGGTTTCTCTCTGATCTGATCGATATACTTAACGCTGCCATAGTCCATCTTAAAGTCCGTGTCGACAAGCTGGGCCTCATTGTCCACTTGTCCTCGTGTCGTTCCCACACAGCGTTTAAAGAGGGGGCGGGCATGGTGAGGGTTTTGACAGGTTATTAAAATCCACCACAAGGGCGCCCAAATGTTCTGTAGACAAAACAGCCCAGAACAGAACAGATGAAAGCTGAGGGTGAACAGATTCAGTGTGTGAGAGTGTGTGTTTCCGACCCCAGTGTCAGTAATAAACACGACTCTACCAGTGAGTCTACAGCAGTGCTTCAGTGATTTATCACCGTGTTCATATTACACACTTACAAACGTGTGTAACAGCACCTGCTCACAGAAACGCGTCTTTAAAAGTGTGACCTGAAGCAAGTGTTTTTCAAGCCTTTGGGAGTGTGTATGTGCATGTGGAATGTGTATGAGCTTCTGTGTGACAGTGATGTGAATTTACTGCACTGCTGGTTATGCACTAGTGTGTGTGTGTGTTTGAGAGAGAGAGAGGAAGGAATGACAATGTATTATAGGCTTAAAATAAAACGTAATCACCTACACACCTAAACTTGTTTAGCCAGTCAGGTGTGTGTCTGTGTGTTTTTTTTAGGGGGGAGGGGGGCGGGGTTGAGGTGCACTGATTAAAGACCTAATGTCAGTAAATATAAATAATAATTGTGAAATTGCACTTTCCAGAAACTTTTTATTAAATATTTGACTGACTAGGATTAGCTGCTGGACTTAATTTTGTGTGAAATGTGTAGATTTAAAATAATTATTTAAAAATTGTACTTTTCTCAGCAAGAAAAAATTATAAATGATTTGTTAGAATAATTTTTAAATTGTCAAATTGGCAGGTTGAGTAAATTTGGCTGTTATGTTTAATATTTATTAAAAAAATACTTTGTAATTTCCGTATATTACGGGCAAAATATTATGTTATCATTGTTATCAGAAGTTTTGAAGCAGCTGCTGACTATAATTATAAGCCTAAAGAAATCTTAATAATTTAGTAAATCTTTAGTTAACTATTATGTTGATTTTGTTTTCAAAGGGTATGTTTTTCATCTTGTATATAAAAAATCTTTTAATTTTTTGCTCCATAAAAAGTACACCTTTTACATACATATAAAAAGTACACCATGTGTACTAATCATGTCATGTGAGCAGCGAGCGTAGGAGACCTTTAAGCAGCTCAGCAGTGTATCAGTGCTGCGTGGTGTGTGGTGTAATGTAGTGTGTGATGACCTGGTGTTGTCCAGGCGTTTCCTCTCAGGTCTGTTTGTTCTGAGTGTATTTGTTTGTAAATGAACCTGATGATGTTTGTGCAGGAAACACGTTCAGTACGCTGGCAGGTCTGTTGTTCGACTGGAGCCTCGTGAAGGGCACGGAAACGGTCGTGTTCCCCGATTCACACAGCTCCTTACGGTAAAAATACACACACTCACACACACATGTCCTTACACACCCATTAACTCCAATCTTCATCTACATGCTCCAGATGCTCCTGATTAGTCCCTGATCATGATGTATGATTTATTACCCCCCCCCCTCCCCCAAGGGTCCTGAAGTTCTCAGAGTCGACCTACAAGCCGCCAACGTACATCTCAGAGATGGAGAGAGTGGGAAAGCAGGGAGATATCATCCTGGTGTCTGGGATTAAAACTGGCCACGCAAAACTCAAAGCTAAACTCCTGGAGCCTCTGTACACGGTACGGAGAAGGCGGACTCTTTTCTCCAAAATTTCAGCTCATATTCAGTCATGTCTTCATTTAGAGAAGATACTGTACATGGCTTGTTAGTGTTAATTAGGAGATGCCTTTTCTTTTTGAGCTCAGCTTAATTCAGAATGATGTAGAGGTGTTTGGATAACATTCCATCTGTACAATGAGATAAGCTTTCTGTCCCAATTAAACTACATGAATCTAAATATTAATAAGTGTAAAATGAATATTCATGAGTCTGTAATAGGGCTGCGCGATTAATAAAAAAAAACATGATCTTGATTCATGTTCTCATTTATGAATGACTGATAAAATAATAATGAAATAAACTAATGTGTACACATAAGTACTGTAGTTATCTTCCCTGGGGAATCAAACCCAGACCCTGGAGGTGCAAGGCGACAGTGCTAACCGCTAGGCCACCGTGCTGCTAATTAGACTCTTAATAAGTAAATAATAATTACCAGAAGTGCTACTCTGTGTTTTATGTCATATATAAATTAAAAAGTGATGAAAAAATAGCGACAAATTAATATTATAATCTTCCTGGATGTTAATTGCTGGTACGATGCTGAGAAGGTTGCAGATGGTCAGCTCTTTATTTAATTATATTTTAATCATTGTTAATAAAGTCTGTCAGTGTACGATTGTTCTGGAAATACAGTATATAAACCGATTTGATACAGAGCAGTATACAGTACAGCTCCTCTTTTTCTCTTTGATATTTGCCACCTTCTTCCTTTCTGATTTTCTCCTTCGGTTCCTCTCATGTTCCCCTGTTTTCTACAGCATGTTGGAGCTGCTGAGGTGCGACTGCTGATCCTGGACAACGTCATGCTGAATCCCGCCTACGACGTCTACCTGCTCGCCGGATCCTCCATCAAGTACAGGGTGCAGAAAATCCGCCAAGGGAAGATCACAGGTCTGTGTCAGAGATGAGCTCCAGCGGAGTGTTTAAAGGTTATGCTGATGTTCCTTGATGATGTTTGATGTTTGCTCCGTCTCGCAGAGCTCTCCATGCCGTGTGATCAGTACGAGCTCCAGGTGAAGAACAGCGTTGTCGCTCCTGGAGGAGATTCGCTGTCTCCAGTGGCTGAGCTCGAACCCAGCACCTCCAAGGTCTACGCCCTTCAGCACGGACAAACCAAGGTCGTCCTGGATTACAAGAGTATCCTTCACAGCGTACATGTTTTTGGTCCAGTGTCAGGGGTGATCTTTTATTTTGTGACATCACTGACTGTTTCATGCCTAATTTGCTGTTGTTTTAAATGTTAAAATCTGTGTAAAACCATTTAAACATTGAAGTTTTATACATTTGTCTTTACAGTTATTACAGATGTATGTTTAAGAAATTTCAACCCCGTATGGTTTTTTTTATTTTATTTATTTTTTTAATCGTTTGATTAAAGCTGTGATGTGATGTCACTTTATTTAAATCACTGTAGCGTTTGTCAGGTTGTTTAGATGTTAATGAGACGCACTGATCAACCTTAACTCAGTGTGGAGCTGTGGACATGAAGGGCGCGTCCCGGCTTCCTAACGGCACGTTGTACGTGGTGGAACCCGGATACCTCAGTTAGTAAAACACGTTATTCTTACTGTCCTAATTTGTATTTACAGTTTACAGTCATACATTTAAAAAGACTGAATTTGACATTCTGATTTTTGTGCCTTTTATTTGAAATCTTGTTTCTAATCCATACTTTTAAAAGTTTATGTAATTATTAAAAAAAAAAAATTGGTGGATAAATGCATTTTTTTAAGGCCTTTAGTTTTATATACGGCATCAAATTTATTTTCTGTACTGATCACATGTCAAACTTAGTTTAATATTTCTTTTTTTAATTCTGTATATTTCAAAATCCAGTATAAGTTTATATGCAAAAAAAAGGGAAAAGAAGTCCTTTAGAAATGTATCTTAAAGTTTTAAGGTAATTCCAAATCCTCCAATCTTTCATCCTTTAAACCACACCATGTGACAATTTTTTTATTTCAGTAGATAAAATGAATGATAGCCACATGATATTTATCAAAATGAAACATCATATTTCTATATGATTGTAAGTTGTTGATCTATTAATAATATATCACTTATAATAAAATCAACATGTTGATCTTCTGGATTTTATTCTGATCAGAACATTTAAAATGTAATTTTTTGGAACAATCTGACTCTTTGTTTATATTTATATATATATATATATATATATATATATAAATATATATTTTGGGTTGTTCACATTTCTTTTCTCTTTTTATTTTCTTCCTTTTGTTATTACAATAATGCATTGTTTGCATTTTTGAAGTTCTTTAATATTTACATTTTGGTTCCTTGGTTTTGATTTAGTTATATTGTTGTTGTAATTTATTAATTTTTTTGTGTCTGTTCCTGTTTGCTGTATTAGTGTTTAAGATAAAGCCCGGAGAACATTGGGTTCTGGAGACCGGAAGAACCTACGAGATATCCATCGAAGTATTTGACAAATCCAGCAACAAGATTTATCTCTCTGATGTAAGTAAAATTAGTTTCTATATATTGGCACCCTTGCATGTGTTGGTTTTAGAGGCTGTTAAGATGGTACACAAAAATTTTAATGAAAATTTGTCTTTTTTTTTTTTCTCTCTCTCTCTTCTTCTAATCCAAAATGTCTTGCATATCAATAACATGCCTGTGTTTAGACATAGGAGTTACTATTAGCTGTATTACTTTTATATATTTTTAATGCATTTACTTTTTACACTTGTGTTCTTCTAACAGAACATCCGGATAGAGCCCACCTTCCCTCAAGGGTTCTTTCAGGTTCTGGAGTCGTCTCTAAATGGATCGTACCACCGTGTGAGAGCGCTGAAGAACGGACAGACGGTCATCAAGGGGTTGCTGAGGGCTGTGGTCGATCGGGTGTGTATGTGTGTGGATATATATGTGTGTGCGTATGTATTTACTGTATGTTTGTGTATACTGTATGTGTGTGTGTGTGTGTGTGTGTGTGTGTGTGTGTGTGTGTGTGTACTGTATGTGTGTGATAATGAGTTACCTCGCTCAGTCTAATCCACTTTTTTCCCCTCTCTTGTTCTCAGAGAGGAACTGAACATTTACTTCCTGTTCCAGTCAGGAATGAACAGGAAGTCGAAATCTATGACCCCATCGTCCTCAATCCCTCCATCCTCACGTTTCCATGGCAACCGAAAGAAGGAGCGTATCAGTACACTATCAAGGTACGTTCCGAAATTTCCTGAGTTTTAATTGAACTTTATTCTCTGTGTAACAGATTAGAGTTCAGATTGATTTATGAATAATTATTTCTCAAATAATAATTTTTTCTCAAAGATTATAATTGTAAATAATTACTACATGTTCAAGCAACTCTAAAAATAAAAATCTTCAACAAAAATTTACAAGATCCAAGACTGTAAAAATACAGTTTTATAAAAAAAAAATACATTTTATAAGCATAAATGAATAAATAATTGAGTTAAGTAATGTTTTACAGAATTTTTTTCATAATTTGAATAATAATAATAATACAATTCTAAATTGATGTTTAATCATTATTATATATTTTTATATATAAGATTTTAATTATTAATAGTTATTTTAAAGTATTATAAATAATAGGGTTGTTCCGATTCCGGTATTGGAAATGCTACCGATACCACAAAAAAATCTGGCATCGGAATCGGCGAGTATTTGAGTCCACGTACCGATCCGATACCATTTTCCTAAACATAACCTATTTATGCCCGCTAGCTTAGCTTACTTACAGAGTGTCACGGCGTGCGCCTGTGATGGGCGTGCGCCCAACTTGATATCGCTCCTCGCTCACTAGTTAGGCGGCCTCCCCCCCCTTTAGGTATGTGAAGGAGAAGGGCCACAGAATCAGGCTACGGCCCATGAGCTATCGCTGCTAATAATCCCGGCGCTATAAAACACAGCGGGGAGTGTAGCTCGGGGTCTGACTGTTGGGAAGCTGGACTTTGTGACGCGGTGGATTTTATGAGAGACGGTGGCACAAGAGCGGGGCGATGTGATGCGCCCCAGAGACTTTAAAAAGGGGGGTGCCTTTGATCTCCGCGAGAGGAGCGCGTGAACGAGCTGCGCGAGCTCCCGCGGCACCTTCACTTCTGCGTAGAGCCCGCCTTCGCATCCCTGCCGCCGAAGTGGAAAAGGCCGCAGAGAGCCTTTAACCCTTTCCTTCCCCATTTGTCGACATAAATGACCCTTTTTCCTGTAAAACCTCGCCTCGTGTCCGTGTTTCATGGTGTCGGCCGATACCCTGAGCCCAAGTATCGGAATCGGTATCAGGAGGGGAAAAATGGTATCGGAACATCTCCAATAAATACCACATGACTCAATTCTGATAGGTCTAGCTTTTATAATATATTTATAGTAATTATTAATTTTCTTTATAATGTTTTACATGGATGTAAACTTGTACACTTTTTAATATTTATATACTTTTCATATTTTGATGAATATAATATTATGGAATAAAACAATTCTGTAAAATGGTACTTTAATTGTAATTCCAGTACTTCAGAAAATGCTAATATTAACTAAATAAACCTCTGCGTATGTTTATCACGATATAAAAAAAATATATGTACATCTACTCAGCCAAAAAAAAGTAGTATGAAATAATATTATCATGTACATCAATACATAACGTATGGCAATAAATTTAGTATTTAAATATTTATACTTCAAGACACTTCAAGTCTTTTCCTGAAGTGTGTATAAATTTTTTTGCTGACTTATCACATGTGTGTGTTTGTATGTTATATTTAGTGTAAACCTGAACAGTGAACCTCACTGAGCCGCTGTAGTTAATCAGCGTGTGTGTGTGTGTGTGTGTGTGTGTGTGTGTGTGTTTTCCAGGCGAGCGGAGGAAGCGGTAACTTCAGCTGGTTTTCCTCCAACACGGCCGTCGCTACGGTGACAGTGAAGGGTGTGATGACGACGGTGCGCGACATCGGAGTGAGTACGATCTACGCGTATGACCTGAGGAACCCAGTGCATTACGGAGAGATGAAGGTGAGAACGAGAGCCACACAATGAAACAATTAACTACACTTTAATCGATTAATTGAACCTAAATAAATTTGCATATTAAGTGATACCAGGTGTTCATGCGGTGGATGATGTTTTTTATTTATTTATTTCACAATGTGTAAAGATACACTTTTGGGACAACAACATTTATGAGAAAATACAAAGTATGTTTATAAAAACGTTCTGTAGAATATATTTGGATTTCCTTTTCTAAATGTATAATTGAAAATTGTAGTCAATAGTAGGCGACCCTTCATACCTCACACAGCGCAGCTGCTCAGCTTCATAAAGGGTTTAAAAGGCATTCATATGGTAAAGCTCTCCGTGAGAAGTAATGTGTGTGTGTGTGTGTGTGTGTGTAGGTGTACGTGATCGAACCCGTGAGGATGGAGTTCGCGCCGTGTGTGGTGGAGGCTCGGGTGAATCTCGCTCTGGACCTTCCGCTGCGTATCTTTGGGCAGCTGAGCTCCGAGGACGGAGAGAGGGTCACGCTGAGCGACTGCTCACACTTTGATTTGCAGGTCCAGATGGAAAATCAGGGCGTGTTTCAGGTGCAACCAGGTGAGTCACGTACCGGAGCACCTACAAAAAGAGGAGAGAATACACTAAATACAATAAATGATGGTTATGTCTGACAGTCAGAAGTTTGATGTGTGTGTGTGTGTGTGTGTGTGTGTGTGTGTGTTCAGGCCGTTTGCCCCCGGGTCAGCAGCACTGCAGCGGTGTGCGTGTCCAGGCCGTGTCTCCAGGTTACACCAACCTGCTGGTCAGTTACACACACGGAAACGTTCACCTGAGCGCCAAGATCACCATCGCAGCTTACCCCCCTCTCAGAGTGAGTCCTCCTAGTGCATGCTTCTCACACACACACACACACACACACACACACACACACACACACACACACAATCTGAGCAGTTCTTCGCTCAAAAAATGATTGGCAATACTAGGCACACTAGGTAGGGTGTACAGCACCATTAGGTTCTGCCCTACGTAGTGAACAGAGTAAGCTGCTCGGGATTCAATCTGTCTATCCATTTATTAATCACATTGGAAAAGGAGTAGCTCCAGTCTGAGGTTTAATCAGGAGAGTTCTGTGCCGAGATCTAAGCTCCGCCCCCACATTTCTATCAAAAATTACAGGTTAAAGGTCATTCCTGAGACAAAGTGTCCAGGAGAAAGCACAGTGTCCTCACAGTCCTCATCCTGTCCTCTCTCCCTCCCTCTCCCCCTCTCTTCTCCTCCCCCTCCCCCAGGCTGTGGATCCGGTCTCCGTTGCTCTCGTTACTCTCGGCTCCTCTAAAGACATGCTGTTCGAAGGCGGTCCGAAGCCGTGGATCCTCGAACCTTCCAAGTTCTTCAGGAACCTGACAGCCGAGGACGCGAGGAGCGTCACGCTAACGCTAACCGGCCCGGCGTCACGCAACTACTTCACCCACAACGTCAGAGCGACGTGCCGCGCCCTCGGGGAACAGGTGAGGAATCGTTTGGTCTTGTGGTCTTGTTACTGATGTTAGATCCTCTATGGTGGTTTGTTTGTGTGTGTACGTATGTATGTATGTATGTATTGATGTATTTTCCTTTTCCGCATGCCCCCAGGTGTTGGCGGTGACGGTGGGGAATCGTCCGACTCTCACTAACCCCTTCCCGGCCGTGGAGCCGGTGGTGGTGAAGTTTGCGTGCGCTCCTCCATCACGCCTGGCGCTCGTCCCCATCTACACCAACGCTCAGCTCGACCTGTCCTGCCCCCTGCTGCAGCACAACAAACAAATGGTACACTCCTCCTTCCCCCCTCTCTTTCTCTTCAGTTTATCCCTCCATCACTGAGTGAGTGAGTGAGATTTTTATTCTCTTCTTCTATGTACTGGTTTCCTTCAGGTTCCTGTGTCTAATTACCGGAACCCGGAGCTGGACGTGGCGGCGTTTGACCAGCAGGGCAGGAAGTTTGATAACTTCAGCTCTCTGAGTGTGACGTGGGAAACGTCCAGGGCGGCGCTCGCCAGCCTCGAGTCCAGCCAGCCCATGGAGCTGTACATGGCCGAGGAGACCAACAGCAAACAGAAGAAACTCCACGGTACCCATAAATACACCTCCACTGCGGGGGTTCACTCTAGTTTATTTCTTTATTCTTTTGCATTTTAATCCAACTTTCTTTTTTTCCCTTCTTTCCATTTTTATTTTTCTTTCTTTCACAGTTTTCTTCCTTTTCCTTGGCCAAATTTCTAATTCTTCTGTTTCTTCCATTTCCCTCCTTCCTTCCTTCCTTCCTTCCTCTTTTGTCTCTAGATTTTTCTTTCATTCACATGCTTTATTTTTTCCTTATTCTTTGTTTATTTTCTTGGAGGAGAGAAAACATTCAAAGACTTTGTAAATGTTAGAAAGTGTTTATCAATGAAAAACGGCTTTGCGTTTCTTCTTCCTTCCACAAGTCTTTGTAACTCTTCGTTTTCAATCAAGAAGGCTTGCGGTGTGTTTGTTAGAGCGGCGTGTTAGAGCAATTTATATGTGTTAGAGTATTGTATGTTAGAGTGGTGTGTGTGTGTGTGTGTCATGTGCAGGTCGTCGGACGGTGGTTGTCCATCACGAGTCGGGCGTGGCAGCCATCACTGTCAGTGCACTGGGCTACCAGACATCTCACCTGGAGAAAGCCGCTGTTTTGCCTGGGGTAAGTGTGTGTGCATGAGTTTCTCAGTTACCAGCATCTCACTGCACACACACACACACAAACACGCACACACACACAGCGCAGCTTCCATTTTGACACTCCACATCAGCTTGGTTTCGTTTCCTTTAAAGCTGAGGAGGAAGCTGCGTGTGTGTGTGTGTGTGTGTGTGTGTGGGGTACTTTGTCACCACAGACACGCGATCAGGTCTCTTTATCTCGCTGGTTGCTATTGGCAAAGCCAACAACAATAAACAACAAATTTAGGTCGTTAGAGAGAAAGTGATGATGGAGCTCAGAGTCACACAGACGGTTACAATTAACTTTACTGTGTTAATGTCACTCTATAATACATTAATAACTTATTAATGAACCCTTAGTGCCGAATACCAGCATGCATTTTTAACGTAATTAAAGTTGTTGTGTTTGTTGCAGCTTAAGTGTGCAAATTAATTTAATCTATAAACTATCTAGTAGACTATGGAGTGGGTGTGGAGCGGGCTAAACTATTCTCTCTCTCTCTCTCTCTCTCTCTCTCTCTCTCTCTCTCTCTCTCTCAGTTTGAGCCTCTGACGGTGGTCTCTTCTACACTGGAGCTCCTGTTGGTTGAGGATGTGACTGTGACTCCACAGTCTGTCTTTATGTACAATCACCCTGATGTGCGGGTAAGAGTCCACTCAACTCGTCTCCTTCTGCCTGTCCCCCGTACACCCTCTGTGGCCCCCCCCCGTACACTCTCTGTGCCCCCCCTCCCCCGTACACCCTCTCAGTCCCCCATCTGCCATAATTGTTATTTCTAAACAAACTTAACAAATAATTAACTCGGGAGGAAAATATATATATAGTTGAGAATGCACCGCAAGAAATTATTATGTAGAAACAGCAATGTTTTACCTCCTCAAATGCCCCCTATGACTCAAAACTCAACAGTGAGCGCGTGGGTTGAGCGGCTGTGGGCACGTGGGTGCGGTCTTGTAACAGTGCAGTATTTTTGATAATGTAACGGCATAAAAATGTTTCTGTTGCGCCACTCTGAAGCTTCCTCTCACTGCCCCTGTACACTCCTCTGCACCCTAAGTGTCCCCCTGCGTGCCCTCTGTATGTCCCCTAGTGTCCCTGTATTCCTGATTATTTGTGTGATCCGTGTAATTAATTGCTTTATTTTGGGTATATTCATATATTTCGGCATTGGTAATTTTTACTTTTTTTTTTAGGTAGTCTGCGTAAACCTTTCCCACTGAATTTCTTTTTACTCAACTTTTTTTTCCATTTATTTATTTTAGTTCAGTAATATGTTCCTTTGCTCTTTGTTATTCATTCGCTTGTTCTTATTTATTTAATTTTGTTTCTTTAATGGTTTTAAAACAGATACACAAGCAATCTCGATGTGAACTTCCAAAGCAGTGAACTTTAATGTTGTTTATCTAATAAATCATTAAATGAATTAATATTATTTGTTGTTGTTGCAGGCTGAGCTCACTCTTCGAGAAGGCTCGGGTTATTTCTTCGTCAATACGAGTGTTCATGGAATCGCTAACGTGGAGTTCCAGGAGTCTCGGGGAACTGCTGTGGTGGGTTTACTGTCTACAGCACGTCATGATCCTCAAGCTGCTCTCTTTCCAAGCGACTGTGTTTTGCACACTTCTTATCTACAACACATCTACTGTACATTTAAAACACATCTAAGTTTGTTTTTTTTCTGCAAGCCTTATAGCATATAGATCTGTAATGAAGTTTCCATGAAGTCTATCTGCTCCTCTCATGCCTCCCTAACATCTTCCAGGTGATTCCAGTGCACGCCGGTGTCCTCCAGGTGACGGTTTACGACCTCTGTTTGACCTTTCCCGCTCCCGCTACAGCCACGGTGCACGTGTTGGACATTCTGGAGGTTTACGTTCATGTTGTGGATAAGGTGAGGAGCAGATCTGATGCTGATCTTCACCACGTGTGATCTTTTGACATCTCATGTTCCTGAAACAAACTTAAATGGCACTCCAGGTGCTGCACCTTTTACCTAAAATCCCCCAAATTTCCAGCTTGGAGATGATAAGCTGCATGTACAGTGTGTTTTTACTTAGCTGTCAGATGCTAGTGACTTACAGTAATAAAGAGAAACTGAATAAATGAATAAAATCTACTTCTGGGTCATAATGCAGTATTCTGCATCTAAGAAAGTACCGATTTCCACCAAAGGGGGCGCCAAAAACAACTCATTAATTATTATTTATTTATTACATGTTACCATGAGTTAAAGTAGTGTATGTGCGTAAAAACGTATACACAAACTTCAGGGAATGAAAACGTTATAGAAATACATATATATAAATATTTTAATACCAAGTCATATATTGAGATATATCTGATAATAATATGATCATATTATTAATATTATACGCCATACTATTTTCCTTTTCCTGAAGTGTGTATAAATTTTTTGGCTGATGCTGTATGTGTGTGTATATATATATATATATATATATATATATATATATATATATATATATATATTATATATATATATAGTGTGTGTTTTGTGTCCATTTTAATATTTATAATTCTTGCTGTATTGTTAGGTGGAGATTGGGAAATCTGTGAGAGCATATGTTCGAGTTTTGGACGACAACAAAAAGCCATTTCTTGCCAAATATTTGTCTCATATGAATCTAAAACTAAAAGCTGCTTCATCCATCATCTCTCTGCAGTGAGTAGAAACTCTTTATATCTAGTTTTACAGTAAACATTTTTTGGGGGGGAAAATAAAAGGTTGTTAAGATAACAATAATATTTTCCTAAACAGACCTTTATCTGAGTATTCTGAGAAGGACATGGCCACGTTCCTGGTCAAAGGCTTGATGATCGGTCAGACGAGTATCTCTGCTGTCGTGACTGATAAGAGCGGGAGAACGATCACATCTGCGCCGCAACAATTCGAAGTAAAACCTTTCACTTCTTCTTTACAGATTTTGCAGCATTGCTGTGTTAGACTTTTCCAATTAAGTGCACGGTTTATATTTCTTTGGCATTTAGGTTTTCCCGCCTTTCAGGCTGCTTCCGAGAAAAGTCACGCTGATTATCGGGGCGATGATGCAGGTTAGTAGAGTTTTGAGGTTTTAGGTTTTCCTTTAGTTTAATTTAGTTTATTCTCTGCATAACGATGCATAACGATCCATATGGTCTGTAAATAATCAGTTTTCTATTGAAAATAATGGCTTCTTTTAAATGAATTGCTCAAAAATGTTCATGTTATTATATATTCGCTCTTCTCACCCATTTTCAGATCACATCAGAAGGAGGTCCACAGCCTCAGTCCAACATCCTGTTCTCCTTAAGCGACCCGAGCATCGCCTCCATTAACAGCGCCGGTCAGGTGCGGGGCGTCGCCGTGGGCAACATGACCGTTACAGGAGTCGTACAAGCTGCCGATACGGAAAGCGGCAAACTGGTGGTGATCTCGCAGGTAGCGCGCCGCATTTCCTCACCAGCTTCTGCATTAAATCTGTACCTCAGTTATCGTGTTAAGTGTTAACACGGCCGCTGTTTGCAGGATCAGGTGGAGGTGGAGGTGGTGCAGCTCAAAGGCGTCCGAATCAGAGCGCCCATCACTAGGATGAAGACCGGCACCATGGTAACCACATTCCCTTTATTTCCTTCTTTTAAAAAAAAAAAAAACCTTAATCATTGAAATCAGACTGTACTGTAGGTGGCGCACTAATATTACATTTCATTCTGCATGGAATAGAGATAATTCAGTACACAACACCAGTACACAACACTCCCTCAGGGGGCGTGTCCCAATCTACACGCCCTAATTACTGTTTGTTCTATAAACTTGACAAAGAAATTCCACCATATTTCTCAAAATAAAGATTTTAAAAAGTGATAAAAGTGTTAAGATTAATTAAAACATGATTCAAACATGACAAACGCTTTTTGTAAAATATTGTCTTTAGTAGTTAATAAGCTATAAAAACAGTTTAACATCTTTTGTTCTCTTTAACCTCATTTATAATGTCAGGTGATATAAATATGCAAAAGCTCTTATACTGTTACACAGCAGACAATTTTAATTTAACTGTGGAAACCACTGTCTGTCTCTTACTGACGTCATCCAGCTAATGAGACAATAAGTTCTGATTGGTCCAAAACTGTATATTTTTAATGACATCACAAATTGAGCTTATGTCTCTCCATATCATTTAACAAGTTTAAAAACACACAAATATTTATTAATTAGAATATTTAAGCATAATTCTGTACCAGGATTATAATTTCTTTAAAATAATCTCATTATTTTATGAGACTTATATAATAAGACTTTGCATATTAATCTGTACATTCATGTATTAATTACCTAGACAATTAGCATGGAGGTATATAAATGGAGGCCATTTTTATTTTTAGACAATTTTAAATTGTAATGTCGTGTGACTTTTTAATACCTTTTTTTTTTTTTTTTTCTTGTGCTGTAGATGCCCGTGTACGTGATGGGTCTAACAAGCAGCGAGACTCCATTCTCTTTCGGGAACGCTCTCCCAGGACTCACGTTTCACTGGAGCGTAACTAAAAGAGACATCCTGGACGTCCACACACGCCATTCAGAGGTGAGAGGACGTCAGGACTGGTGGTGGACATTACAGCGGCGAAACTGTAAACAATAAAATCAAAATGGATGTAAAGGTCGTGTAGCTGTCTGGTGTAGACGGTGCATTATTCAGTACAGACGTGCATTTCACACACACACACACACACACACACAGAGAGAGAGAGAGAGAAAAGTGTATCTTGGCTGGTTCGACTCTAAGCTTGTTTATCAAAGCAACTCCCAGGAGAAACAACGTCTCACTTCATAAACTTTTTATTTTCCTGCCAGCTTATCTGAGTTGTCGAACATTTCTGTCCAGACTTTGTGTTTGCTGTTTTTCGAGGGATCGTGGCTCAGATATTAATGAGAACTTCATTATTTATTTTTAATCTTGCTAATTAAAAGGAGCCATCATGTTCCCAAAACCAGTTCTGTTTTTCTTGTTGTTGTTTTATTCTTGATAAAACAAACTAAAAATAACCTAAATACAAAGTTGTGTTCTGTAGAAGGCAGTGAGTCTGCATTGTTTAAGTTTATTCATTCGTAATCACACACCATTTTTAGCATCGCAGCTGTGTTGGTATTTAGGTTGCGTTGATTTATTTCCTCTTGAGGTACAGAGTGTGTTCCTGCTTTAGACTTTCAGTATTTTCTTTAAACAGGATTCAGTTGACCAAGTGGACAGATTTCAGTATGATGAGACATGAGCTGAAACGGGACTTGACGGGACTTAACTTGTGAGACTTGATGGAAGATTTGGTGTAAATGAGCACGATACCTGGCTTGATTTAAAGGAAGACAGGAGGAGGACTTGACTTGATGGAAGACCCAGCTCCTATTCAGACAAGAGTAATTAACCACTGTAGAACAACTGGCACCGAGTCATACATATAGATTAGATTAGATTAGAATCGACTTTGTCACTGCACATTAAGTAAGTACAAGGCAACAAAATACAGTTATCATCCAAGCAGAAGTGCATTTGCACAGTGCAGAATAATTTGCATATATAAATAGTATATAGTGAGGTACAGTAGATTAGTTACCATAGTTACTGTTTTTCTATTATTTGTAAAAAGAAGTTTATGTTGCTGAACTGATGGCTGACAGGGAGACGGACTCATAACAGCCTGGCAGTGCTGGGTCTTAATCTCTCACCCTTCTGATCCGTAGCTCAGAGCCTTAAGCCTTTCTCTTCCTCCTTAGGCCACTATTAAACTATCTGCCGAGCACAACTTCGCCATGAGTGTGTCGGGTCTCAGTAAAGGACGCACTGGACTGAAGGTGGTGGTGCGAGCGACTGTCCCGGATGCTGGGCATCTGTGGGGCAACAGGCTGGAGCTGAGTGACGAGATTCAGATCCAGGTAACTGACGCTGCCAGAGAGCTTTGTGTGTTCTGTGCATGTTGACATTTTCAGTTTAAATCCCTTGCACCAGACTGAAAGGTGTTCCGACTGTTTGATTTAGTATCTTTTTGATTTTTCTCAGGTTTATGAGAAATTGCAGCTGCTGAATCCAGAAGTGGAGGCTGAGGAGATTTTAATGTCCCCGAACTCCTTCTTAAAACTCCAAACCAACCGGTGAGTGCAGAGACACGCATTGAGAGTGTACGGTTTGCGGTGGTGTGTGCAGGGGATTGGAATAGACGAGCTTACAGTCGTGTTACACCTTTAAAGAGATTATAACCCTCCTGTATAAAGTAATAACTTGTTTAAAGATCGACGTTGTTGTTGCCTGTTATGACTGTTTGTATGACGTTAATGGAATATTGCTTGATGTTTCCTGTGTGTTCAGGGATGGAGTGGGTTCTCTGTCGTATCGGGTTCTAGACTGTCCCGATAAAGCTCCTCTCATCCACGTTGACGATAACGGCCTCCTGACGTCAGGCGCTCTGACGGGCACCGCGTCGTTACGGATCACCGCTCTGGAGAACTTCGGGGTCAACCAGACCATAATTATCGCCGTCAAGGTAACGGCCGCTTTCTACCCACAATGCCATGCGCTGTCGGTTGTAGAGTTCGGC
Source organism: Channallabes apus (assembly GCA_030522415.1). NCBI lineage: Eukaryota > Metazoa > Chordata > Actinopteri > Siluriformes > Clariidae > Channallabes > Channallabes apus. Next base: position 1,254,217 of record CM060117.1, on the reverse strand, counting down.
TCGGGGTTAATTCAATTCAATTCAACTTTATTTGTACAGCGCTTTTAAAAATTGACGTTGTCGCAAAGCAGCTTTACAGAATCAAAAGAATTATTTAAGTGTGTATGAGATGTGAGTGTGTGTGAATCAGAATGATCAGATCGTCCCTGATGGACAAAAAACTCCCTGAGATGGTGATATGAAGAAACCTTGGGAGGAACCAGACTGAACAGGGAACCCATCCTCATCTGGGTGATAACGGATAGCAGGGATTGATCTGCACTCATACTGTGTGTTAGGAGGCTGGAAGTTCAGTATAACAGGAGATGTGGAGAAGTTCATATGGAGTCCAGTTGGTTATTGGAGGATCAGGTAGACTGTAGGAAACTCCAGTCCTGAACTATCGAGCGACTGCAGTCACGAGTCCTCAGAGAAACAGCTGTCTGTATCAGAACAGAGGACAGAACCGTCTTCATGGTGAAGTGGAAGAGGGACACCAGGACGAGTGAGACAGGTCCAGAGGACAGAGGGGGTCTGGATCACTGGCAGCTCAAGAGAGACGTGTGTAGTGAGACAGAGAGAGACAGGGAGAGGGAATGAGAGAGAGGAGAAGAGAGAGCTGTAGTGATGTGTCTGATGATAACACAGATCCAGTAATGCGGAAATGGCGGTGCTGCTATTAGCGGTGAAGGAAAAGAGATGGAAAGAGTAATTAATCATTACGGAGTAAGCGGGTTTTAAATCGGATCTGCGCATTACTGGTTCTGTAGCGACAACAGACCGCAGAGGATGATGGTCACGCCGGGGCTGATGGGAATTGTAGTTCCCGCTACCTCCCGTTCGCTACATTCGCCTGAGCAAACTTTTCTCAGAAGACCTGTAGTTTTACCGTCATGCGTCCACGGTATTATCGAAATAAAGTGTTATTGCGGTACGTCGGTGTTTACAATACTGTTACATCCCTAGTAAACACTGATGACTGGTTTTTATGTTGCTGCATGTGTGTGTGTGTGTGTGTGTGTGTGTGTGTGTGTGTTCGTGTAATGTCGGTGTCTCATTGGTGGGTGTGATGGTGTTCATGTTGATGGTGGTGTTGATGTTGGTGTCGGTGTTTGTGGTGTTCGTGTTGATTGTAGTGTCTGTGATGGAGTTTGTCATGGTGTCAATGTTAGTGATGATGATTTTGATATCAGTGTTGGTGTTGATTGTGGTGTTAGTGTCTGTGTTTGTGTTGGTGTTGATTGTGGTGTTAGTGTCTGTGTTTGTGATGGTGTTGATTGTGGTGTTAGTGTCTGTGTTTGTGATGGTGTTGGTGTTGATTGTGGTGTTAGTGTCTGTGTTTGTGTTGGTGTTGGTGTTGGTGTTGATTGTGGTGTTAGTGTCTGTGTTTGTGATGGTGTTGATTGTGGTGTTAGTGTCTGTGTTTGTGTTGATGTTGATTGTGGTGTTAGTGTCTGTGTTTGTGATGGTGTTGGTGTTGATTGTGGTGTTAGTGTCTGTGTTTGTGTTGGTGTTGGTGTTGGTGTTGATTGTGGTGTTAGTGTCTGTGTTTGTGATGGTGTTGATTGTGGTGTTAGTGTCTGTGTTTGTGATGGTGTTGATTGTGGTGTTAGTGTTTGTGATGGTGTTGATTGTGGTGTTAGTGTCTGTGTTTGTGTTGGTGTTGATTGTGGTGTTAGTGTCTGTGTTTGTGATGGTGTTGACGTTGTTGACGGTGTTTGCAGGTGGTCACCGTGTCGTACCTGAGACTGAGCACCAGTCCGGTTTTCTACAGCTCGAACAGAGAGACGCTGTCGGCCATCCCGCTCGGATCCGACCTCACCTTCACCGTCCACTTCCACGACAGCACTGGTGAAGCTCTGCACAGCCACAACTCCCAGTTCAGCTTCTCCACCAACAGGTACACACACCTCCTCTGACCTCTTACCGTAATATAGAGTATAGGAGCAACCCAAAAGTGCTTCAGTACACGTCTGTGTGTGTGTGTGTGTGTGTGTGTGTGTGTGTAAACTAATCATATTTAAGGGAAAAAAGGTCCGCATCTTATGTATTTATTTATTTATTTATAAGTTGTTTTCACTCATCTATAAATAAATCCATTTCTACCTGAGTGAGTGGATTTAATGAGCAGCATGAGGAACGCGCACGAGAACCCTGTACATCACACATTCTAATGGGTTCCTGTGAGAGAGGCAGACCGAGAGAGAGAGAGGCAGACCGAGAGAGAGAGAGAGGCAGACCGAGAGAGAGAGAGAGGCAGACCGAGAGAGAGAGAGAGGCAGACCGAGAGAGAGAGAGAGGCAGACCGAGAGAGAGAGAGAGGCAGACCGAGAGAGAGAGAGAGAGAGGCAGACCGAGAGAGAGAGGCAGACCGAGAGAGAGAGAGAGAGAGAGAGGCAGACCGAGAGAGAGAGAGAGAGAGAGAGGCAGACCGAGAGAGAGAGAGGCAGACCGAGAGAGAGAGAGGCAGACCGAGAGAGAGAGAGAAGCAGACAGAGAGAGAGAGAGGAAGGAGTAGGGATGGGGGGAAAGAGAGGGAGAAATGAAAAACAGATAGGTGGATGTAGAATGATACAGTATAATCACAGATGTAAAGAGACAGATAGAACAGGGGAGAGAGGGAGAGAGAGAAAGAGGGACAGATGGATAAAGAGATACAGAGTGAGGGAAAGAGAGAAATAATAATACAGGCAAAGTGACTGAGAGAGAGAGACATGGGGAGAGACACACTCCGTGATGTAACTAATGTGTTTATTAATAACAGTTCTTCAGAGACACAGATCGATACAGAGAGAGAGAGAGAGAGAGAGATGCTGCAGTTATTAAACATTAGGGTTTGAGCTCAGACTCCTCCAAGATGCTGGAGTTTATTTACTGTCTCTGTATTGTAACGCTTGGATTTTATTAACCGCTTGGTCACAAAAGAACGGATTCGGGAATCTAGACAGGGGCTTGATAACAACACTTCCGGTATTGCGCAACCGCAGCTGGACAAAACACGACGCGACACAAAACAATTATAATAAATTAAACCAAGTGTATTATACAGACGGAATAAAGAAATAAACAAACACGGTGCACCACAAACCAATATATACAAATATAATACAAATAAAAAAAAAAGTGTGTGCGATGTATGCGGGTGTGTGTGTGTGTGTGTGTGTGTGTATGATAGTCCAGTGTCTGAAATATGGCAATTGGGGTGAAATGGTGAGTTGGAGAGATGGATCGATCTCACCAAATGACGATGGTAGGTCTGGGAGATCGATAAACGGAATGAGCTGGGTACTGAATGAAATTAATCCACAATAATCCACAAACAGGCTCTCAGTCTCAAAAACCATGCAGCGCGCTGTCTTCATCTCTCCGTCCCGGCCTCTATGCCGGTTCCGGCTTTATGCCGGATCATGTGACCCACGTCACTTCCGGGTTCCTTTGCGACGCGATCGCGCATGCGCGGGAACTTGCCCGGTGACCAAACCACTGTCCATGGGGAACCAGAAACCGCTAGGGCACGCCTTCGGCCACAGGTGAGCAGCATTAGCTCCATAACCAATTCCCTGTGTATGAAAACGCCCCATTTGTGTGGCTGTGCTACAGTATAGTGTTGGGTGTGTACGGTTGTCTACTACTACTAATAATAATAATAATACTAATAATAATAATAATAATAACAACTTGCTTTGACTCTTTCCGATTTCTTTATTGTTTCCACTTCCTTTCTAGCTGTGATAGTGTTTTTGTCTTTCCTCCATCATCAGCAGTTTCTTCAGGTTTAGACCACGAGGTCACCACGTAAGAAGAGAAAAGTTTAAGCCAAACACAAGTTTAAGCCAAATTAACTGTGTTAATTTTAACCTGAATTTGTGAGGTTAAAAGTGACAGATGGCGTCTCCTTCCTCTATGCGACGTGCCACGCAAGCCGCGTGATGTTTCATAACATAGTGTTTGTTCCTACATGATAAATCTGTAAAGTTGGCGCGTCTGTACATTTTGAAGATTTTTCTGAAAAAAATTATTTGAAGGGACAAAAGACTTTTTATCTGGTTGTCTGTCTGTTTCTGCGCACATCACATCACATTACTGTAAAACTACTACATTTTAATGGGAGAGAGAAGATTACTTTGAATTTTAAATGAAAAACGCCCGGAAATCATGAAAAATTCAGCCTTGAAATAAATCATTAGTCTTGTAACTGTGCAATTAAATTCCACACGACTGAAGTCTCTACACATCTGTGAATAGGTTTTAATTTGAGTTAAATTGGTCATATACAAGCCTGTAATGTAAATAAGAGAAGTGTGGTTCTGGATCTTTCCTTCTTCTGTTACGTTAAACCCAGTACACTTTACACTCTCACTCTTCTTTACAATAAAGAACCCAACATTAAAATAAATGTTTTTTGGATGTTTGATATCCATGTCCTGTTTCCTCTGTGTGTGTGTGTGTGTGTGTGTGTGTGTGTGTGTGTGTGTGTGTGTGTGTGTGTGTGTGTGTGTGTGTGTAGGGATGACCTGGTGCAGGTGGGTAACGGTGCGAGTAACAGCTCTCTCACAGTGAGGACCGTAAACGTGGGTTTGACGCTGTTGAGTGTTTGGGATTCGGAGCAAAGCGGCCTGGTGGATTTCGTCGCCCTGCCCGTCCATCACGCCATCCAGATGGGCGACGCCCACCACCTGGTGCCTGCTGACGTCGTGTGTTTCTCAGCGCAGCTCATCAGCCACGATGGTAAGATCATAACCAGATCAGTCTGGTAAAGTCACATTAATAGATTTAAAGCGGAGTTTAACATCACATTAGTCAGCACTGTTCCAGTCACACTAGTGATTATTACTGTGTTTTTTATTATTATTATTATTTATTTTCTCAGGGCTCTCAGGAACGTGGAACTCCTCCTCCAGCTCCATCCTGGAGATACATCCCAAAACGGGCGTGGCCGTAGCTAGAGACGTGGGCACTGTGACCGTTTATTATGAGATGCCAGGACAGCTGCGCACGTACAGAGAGGTGACGCACGCTGACATTTTTACTCCTTTCTTTTTAAAACTATTTCTGTCCTCAGTCGACAATGTTATACACATATAATGATTCTAACGTTAATAATCAGCAGCCATTTGGCTCCTCAGTCCTAGTCAGTATACTGGTGCAATTTAAAAGAGATTAATTTATGCAAAGTTATGCAAAGTGTGTAAAAATCAGGTCTACTTTTCAAACTGCTGCCCTGTGTGAACTCTGATTGATTAAAAAGTGTTCCAGGTTTCATCTCGTCTCACCTCTTTGTATGAATCTCGTTCTTTAGTGCTCTCCATCAGCTGTGTTTCTGAATCAGATATTATAACGAGCTATAGTCATGTGACTAAGTAGGTACGAGGTCAAATATAAGCTGAATATGTCTTAATAGAATATACAAATATTAAACATTTTATTTACAGGACGAGAGAAACATGTAGTCTGGAAATAATATTAATCAGGTGTAAACTGGAAGGACATTATGGAACTATCTACACTGTACTGAGAAATATTTTTGTTTTGTGTGTGTGTGTGTGTTAGGTCGTTGTGAACAGTGTCTCCAAGACAGTTGCCACAGTTCCCTCGGGTTCTGCGAGAAAAGACAGCGTGACCAGAGTGCTCCTGACCACCAGAGAGCGAGGAACCAACCTCATCGGTACGAGCAGAGGAAGACCTCACAAACTAGCTGTGAGAATCTCAAATTATAAATAATGTAAGTCAATCTGAAAGGTTTTGTGTGTGTGTGTGTGTGTGTGTGTGTGTGTGTGTTCAGGAAGCTGCTCACAGGCTCAGTTGGAAAGTGTTTCTTCTCTGCATCCGGAGACGTCCATCAGCTGCCGTCCTCGCTTCACCAGTGACGTCATCGACTTCTCCGCTCAAGATGTCTATCACACACACACCACCTTCGACACAAGTACAGGTGTGTGCTTTGTGTGTGTGTTTATGACTTAAAAATCCAAGAGCGATTTAAGATTAAACTGTGTGTGTGTGTGTGTGTGTGTGTGTGTGTGTGTGTGTGTGTGTGCCCTGCAGGTGTCTACAGCTGTGTGTTGACCCTCCGGCCGATGACGGAGCAGCAGGTGAAGGTTTTGGGCGTGTCCATGAGCAGAGTGCAGGTGGAGGCGGACGTGGTGGGGAGTCACTTCTCAGGAGAGCGAGTCGGCGTCGAGCTGCAGGTGAATGCCGGAGTCTACACCGACCAGTCGCACCTCATCCTGAGCAGCCAGCACACTAGAGCCGAGCTCAGCGTGTACGGGGCCGCGGGACTGCTGCAGCACCTGCAGGTACCTCCACCCACCTCTGCCACACCTCCACTCAGACCTGTGTCACTCTACACCTCCATCACACCTCCATCACACCTCCATCACACCTCCACTAAGGCCTCACATGACCATCACCTCTTTTCATCAGCTTCCAATCAGCCCACATTCACCCCCAGTCACACCTCCACTATGTCGCTATAAGCTCCCGTTCCCTCCTTGTCTTGTCCTGTAGGTGACTTCGAGCTCTCCCTCCATCCTGGTCCAGGAGAAGGAGGCTTCCTACACCTACCCCAGCTTCAAAAGATACACCGTGACTCTGCTCAACCCGCGGGACGCCACGTCTTCCTCTCTGACCATCTTGAGTCCCGGAAACGAGCAACAGCTGCTCATCCCCATCACCGTCGTACCTGTTGCAGACACCTTCACCAGCAGAGGTTCTCTGTTCCGCTCTCCCTCCATCACTGAGCTCCGGAACACCCGGGTCGTTTCATGTTCGGTTTTACTTTATACAGATTAACGGTGTCAGTCAGAAAAGTAACGATAATGCTTAGCAAAGTAAGAATGTCTCTTAACGAGGTAACAGAGTCACTGAACAGGTTAATGTTTGTTCTCACTTAACAAAGCAATAGCCTCTTGTGAAAATAATGGTGTCACTTAAAGGAGTAACAATGTTACTTAACAATGTTACAATGTCGCGTAACAAAGTAACACTTAAAGTATCTTTGGCATCTGACTAACTAACGATGTTGTTGAAAGAGTGAAGATGTCCTTTAATCAAATACTGTTGTCCTTTAATGATGTAGTGATGTCACTTTATAAAGTTGCTATGTACCGTAGCTAGAATAATAATTTAGTATAATATATTAGCACAATTTTAATTAAAAAGTCGACATTGTGATTATTTCAACACATTTCGATTGAGATTTAAATTGCGATATTTAACTATTTAAATATACCATTTATCGAGAATAACAGCAAATCACGGCACGGATTATCTCATTAAGAGAATGTTTAATACACTACCGTTCAAAACTTTGTACACCCCTTCTAACTCCACGGTCGTTTTTGATTGTTTATTTCCTTTTACACTGTAAAACAATACTGAAGGTGTTTATCCAAAATCCACAATAATCTCCTTTGAACAGTTGATATTGAGATGTTTATCTGCTACTTCTGCTCTGTAAAGCTTCATAACGGCTCTAATCTGAGGTGCTGGTTGTTAATTGGTGATTTCTGAAGCTGGTGACTCTAAATGAACGTCTGGTTTTTGGTCTTGATTTCCTGGGAAGGTCTTCATGAGGGACAGTTTCATCTTGATGGGTTTTACAAACGCACTCGACACAATACTGTTCTTGTAGGAACTATTCCAGAACAGCTGAGCCTCATGTCTTAAAATAACAACTAACTGTTAGTGTTGTTACATAATTACCTAATATCGTACGTTATTTAATAGTGAAATCCCCAATATTGTTGTAGAATGTAGGGGGAAAAATCACTAAACAAATAAATTTGCAAGTGATCCTAAACGTTTTGAGCGGTAGCATATTTAGCACCTAAAAACTGTTTTACAAAATAAACAAATATTTAAATTATTGACAACCCACAAAAATAATGCGCAGGTCTGTATTGCAATTTTGAGTGTTCGATGTGATTTATTGTGCATCTCTATTTATTTTTCCAGCAAAGTTGCATATTTACAAAATTATCAGCGAGAGAGATGAGAGTTTAGGAACTTTTTTCTCAGACTGTTAAAAACTAAAATGATTAGACTTTAATGTTATTTATAATTAATGTTGTGTGTGAAAGAAAAAAATCATGATCTGAATGTTCAGGGATTTTTTTTTTTTTATTTCATGTGTAATTGATCAGGATGGTCTTCCTGTAGGTCAGAGTGTGTGTGTGTGTGTGTGTGTGTGTGTGTGTGTGTGTGTATATATATATTGTGTGTGTGTGTGTGCTCTCAGTGTCCTCTTGGTTTTTATAGCAGGTTGATCAATGTGCTATTATTTGTGTGTGTGACAGCGGCCGTGGGTGATAAAGAGGGAGTCGGAATCCTGCAGCAGTTTATGGACTCGTACCAGGTCATGTTCTTCACGCTGTTTGCGCTCCTGGCCGGTACGGCCGTCACCGTCATCGGTAAACACTCTCACTCCTACAGCCTGGCTTTTATTATTCTACTGCATAGTATAGCCTGTGTGTGTGTGTGTGTGTGTGTGTGTGTGTGTGTGTGTGTGTGTGTGTGTGTGTGTGTGTTAGGTTTCTGTAGAGACCTGTTCTTCCTTGTATAAAGTGTGTAGTAACAAGTAAAAAGGAATCCTATGCATCATGTTCTTAGAAAACTGAAACCATTTCACACTATCTAGTAGAGATGGGAATCACCAGGGACGCCTCGATATGATATTATCACGATACACACTTTCACCTTCACGAAATGCCCAAACTTATCTCATTTATCTCTACGATTAGTATTTTATATTGATTTTCAGTTAAATTGTATTTGAAGTTAAAGAAAATATTAGAATTTTCAGATAAAGAAAAAAAAAAGTTGTTGTAAAAGTTTCGCACACTAGGGGCCTCCGAGTGGCGCAGTGGTGAAGTTCTCGCCCTATCAGCCGGAGATCGCTGGTTCGGTTCCCGGGTGATGCTGTAACCTCTCACAGCCGGAGGCCTAGAGAGAGCTGATTGGCCGAGCTCTCTCAGGGGGGAGGGATGAGGTACTTCCACATTAATGACGGCTCCACAAGCCAATCAGGGGCGTTACGGCGCCCCCAACTGAGCGAGCACTTCAAAAACATGGTCGGTGACGTCATGTGGATCGCAGGAAACACGTGGGAAGAATTTATAAAAAGTTTCACACACCGATTCCATAGTCGTGTTAAATAATCATGACCTCAGTATTGCCTGAAATCGAGCCGCTCTGATCCTTCCACCGAGTGACACGAGAGTCTTTCAGCCAGGAGGTTTATATAAAACACGCTTCAGTAGACCTTTTAAATGGAGGCTGTTGCATATTCAGGTTTATTTTATATTTTAAGCAAAGTGCACATCCTCTTATTAGTGTTTATATTCAAGCGTTCTGAGAATGCGGTTGGAAATCCTTTATTTCTCAGATATTTTAAAAGCAGAATGAGGTCATGTTAAGGATTTAAAACCTTTATATATATATATATATATATATATATATATATAAAATTAATTTCTCATCACATTGTGTTTTTATGAATCTGTTAGAGTTCTTTGTGTACATGAGACTCATAGTTTATATTTTCGGTATATTATGTAAGTAAATTATAACAGTAGATTGGTGTAAAATGTACGGTATATATATTCATATAAATAGTGAAGATAATGTACAGGACATGTGATTATGGAGTATCAGTCCATACTGGGGTCTTTACAGGAAGTCTCACAAACAGGCTCGTTACAGGATCAGAACATTATGACTTTGTGTTTTCTTTTATTTCCCATCCGTTATTTGTTTCTCAGTCTGATCTCACCCTGAGTATCAAATCAGTATATTATAATATCCTTTTTTTTCTGTCTCCCTCTGCAGTGTGCCACGCCCTTTTCTTTCCCAGAAATTAAAATTTAATCCCCACTTTGTCCAGAGAACTCCAGGTACAGTTCAGCACACACCTCATCCTGCTCCTCTTGCTGTCTTTAAAGACGTGTGTTTATCTCATAATGGGGCACTATTGTGTTTTTTCCTTCATAAAATATGAAAGTATTTCTGTTTTGTCAGTGTTTTCTTGTCTTCTTGTTTCCTGGTACAGGCGCTGAGTTTAACCCGGCGCTTCACTCGTCCGATCTGAGGAGGTCCGGTCTGATCTCCGCACTGCAGCTTTCACTCAAATACAATTTTGCGTAATAATGCAAAAACACGGCCCAAGTGTCAAGTGCCTTTAATACGAGGAAAAACATACTCAGTAGTGTGTGTGTGTGTGTGTGTGTGTGTGTGTGTGTGTGTCGCTTTCTAAATTAGTGCTGGAATGTGTGAGATTCATTGCACTGCAGGTTGAAATGTCTGTGTGCACCTGTATGTGTATGTACATGTGTGTGTGGGGGGGCGGGGGGGTTGCTGGGTTTTTTTGTTTGTTTGTTTTGTAAAACGTTTTATTTATAATAGCCTAGATTGTTTTTTTTTTCTCCTTGTCTTTTATAACTCCGGAAGTTTCTGTTCCAGTTGTGAATGCGTGAAAACTCAGAAACTCAGGACCTCACATCGAGCGAGCTGATCACGTCACATAGCGCATCGTCATTACTGTTGTTGTTGTTATTATTATAATTTTTATAGTATTGTGAAGTTACTCTGTAAAGTGCCATCACTGAATCCGTCCTCGCAGTGCATCGCTTGGGGGAAGAAAAGTGTGTTAATGCAGAAAAACAAACAAAAAAAATCCTCGGCCAGTTTATTTAAAGTGAAAATGTTTGTACTGTTTTTTTGACGGAGCGTTAAAGCGTCTCGTCTGAGCCACTGGGCAGCTTCTTCATTACTCCTGTGAAACAAACCTGACGTCACGTCTGGGGTTCAAAAGTCTGAGTCCACTTGCAACAACTGTTTATATTTCAGTAACAAGCTGAACATGGTGGCCATGTGTTGTGATTTTCTTTTGTCTTTTAAGTATCACAGTCACGCAGATGAAACCACAACATCAAAACACATCACATTTCAACTTGATCTGAATTACAGTGTCTCAGAAACACTTATTCAAAAGTAACTCCGCCTCCTAGGGATGACCACACCCCCAACCTTCACACATAACCTCCGTGTTTAGTCTTTAATGCACGTGTCTTAAGCATCATGTGTTGTAGCCGATCGAGCAAATTAATCTCATTGAATTTATTTTTTTTTTTTTATCTAATTTGCAAAAGTAGTTTTTGCGTATTATGAAAATTAAGGGAAAAAACTGCACAATTAGTTTAAATGAAGAAGAAGAAGACCGTAGTGTTCCCACAACTAGGTGCTCAGACTGCTAGTCATGTTCCTTAGCTTCAGGTCCTTATTAATAAGAATTTTTTCAGTTTAAGGAATTCTATTGATTTTGATTATTAAATTCATTTGAATTCAGTTATTGTCTTCTTCAAGCACACATCCAGTGCTGTCTCTAAATCTCAAAGTAATTGGACTATTATGCAGTTTATTATTATTATTGTTGTTGTTATTATTAAATGTATTATTTTTTTATTAATGTTTACTGTATTTTGGTTTAAAAAGGAAAAAAATATCAGTATTAGAAGAGGTATATATAATTTTAAAAGAGAGAGAGACTTTAATGAAGTGTTGAGGAACAGAGCAGCAAAACGGCCATTATGTCGTTTTTGATTTAAGGGTGCACAAACTTTTTTTCTTGTGTGTTAAAGCGTCTCTTCAGTGTGTAAGAAAGCAAGTTATTGAATCTCAGAGGATTTTAGTTTAGATTTTTGATAGTTCTAACCAGTTGATTGGTGGTGGACTCAGGCTTTTCTCTCACCCCAGGTTCCTCACATGTTCAAACGGACTCTCTACACGTGACTTGTGAATTTTGTGAATTATTTTAATCAGAATTGTGTTGTTTTTTTTTATCTGTGTAATACCTCAGGGGTCAGGGCTCGGTACCATGTTCTTCTTATTCTTGTTGTGTTCAGCCTCTAAGACTGCAGCAGCAAATACAATAAAGTAAAAGTTTTATTGTTATTTTCTCATGTGTGAATCAGATGTGAAACTGTGACAATGTGAGTTTTATGTTTTGAGGAGTTTAGCCACGCCCACATCTTCCTCATCCTCATCACTTTTTGTGTGAGATAAGACAAAATCCGTCCTGATATTTCATTAAATGTACTCGACTGCTTTCCTGTAGTATTCTAGCATTTTGTTGTTTTGCTGATTAAAAACCTTTTTTTTTTTCTAAAAACTTGTCTTTTTTTTTATCTGAATTAACATTGATCTCTCGTGTGATTGTCTTTCACAGATGTTGTATAGCCTATGGAACTAATATCCATTTAATTTTAAGTAAATATTTGTAGCGTTTTCATGTTCGCAGAATATTAAAAGCAAATAAACACAACAAAAATACAGGATTTTTTTTCTAAATAGATAAAGTTAGTGTTCTACCAATTATATTTTATTTATAATTGGCTCATGTAGATCTTACTGAAACTCTCCTGGTCCTATTCATGTAATTCTGAAACTAAAATCAGAAATTATAAACAGAAATAAGGTCACATTTCCCCCAAACACTAATCTGTTTCTTCTGTAGTCATTTATGTTTATTCATTCATTCATTCATTCATTTTCTATACCGCTTAATCCTGTGTTCAGGGTCGCGGGGGCGGAGCCTATCCCAGGAGACTTCGGGCACTAGGCGGGGTACACCCTGGACAGGGTGCCAATCCATCACAGGGCACACACACACACACACACCCAATCACACACTACAGGCAATTTAGCAACGCCAATTAGCCTAACCTGCATATCTTTGGACTGTGGGAGGAAACCGGAGTACCCGGAGGAAACCCACCAAGCACGGGGAGAACATGCAAACTCCATGCACACAGAGACGGGAATTGAGCCCAGACCGTGGAGGTGCAAGGTGACAGTGCTAACCACTACACCACCGCGCCGCCACTCATTTATGTTTATTAATTATTTTATTTTAATTTGTTTGTGTGTTTCCCATTAATGTGACCAAGAATAAAAAATTAAAAAAGCAAAAAAAATTTTTTAACAAGTGGGTCTCATGAATATTTATTTGTGTTAGGATATGTACAGTACACACACACACACACACACACACACAGGTGCATCTCAATAAGTAGGAATATCATCGAAAAGTTTATTTATTTTAGTAGTTCAAAAAGTGAAACTCGTATCACAGTTTATTATATAGATTCATTTCAATGGGAAATTAAGGTCCCAGAGTCTGAAGGACGAGAGGAGAGACACAGAGTCCAAGCTGCTTGAGGTCCAGTGTAAAGTTTGCACAGTGAGTGTTGGTTTGTTGGAGTCATGTTATCTGCTGGTGTTGGTCCACTGATGGAACAGCAGCATCTGCCAGGAAGGTTTAGAACATTTCATCCTTCCCTCTGCTGACCAGCTTTATGGAGATGCTGATTTCAATCTCCAGCAGGACTTGGCACCTGCCCACACTGCCATGGGTTACTAATACTGTACCTGGTTTAAGGACCCTGTGCTAGATTGGCCAGCAAACTCACCTGCCTTAAACCCCGTGGAAAATCTATGGTGTATTGCAAAGAGGAAGATGAGACACCAGACTGAACAACACAGACGAGCTGAAGGCCGCTATCAGAGCAACCTGGGATTCAATAACACCTCAGCAGTGCCACAGACTGATCGCCTCCGTGCCACGCCCCACTGCTGCAGTCATTCATGCAAAGGGAGCCACGCCCAAGTATTGAGTGTTGCACATTTCTGTGTTTAAAATATTTTTTATTGGTTTGAGGTAATTCTAGTTAAGTTTCATCAGCTTTAAGCCATAATCATCAAAATCAAATGAAATAAACACTTGAAATACATCATGTATACAATTATATGAGTTTCACTTTTTTTACCTCAATTACTAAAATAAATCAACTTTTCGATGATATTCTGATTCATTGAGATGGACCTGTATATACAGTACACGCATGAGGTTTATTCCCTTTTTTCTCTCTTCTGCGCCCTCTAGTGGCAATGCGACTTTTAATGATCAACTAATCAAAATCATTAATTTAATTTAATTTATTCACTTAGATTCAAACATTTTCTCGCCCGTTTTATAGTCAGAAAGTAAAATGTTCCCACATCAGAGACCAGGATGTCTGTTTCTCATCACCTCATACATTATTTTGTTGTTAGTTGGTTTATAAATGACACCTGCTTTTAAAACTGATAATTATTTGTATTATACATGTCGATTCGTTTGATCTTCCCTGAGATACATCCTAAAAACAGGCTGCTGTAAGTACAAAGCTAATTCACATCTATTCATTTTAATGTTATTGGGGTTTTTTTGTATGCAAAAAAGTATTCAACCTTAATGTAATTAAAAAACACATTTCTCTAAAGCTGAGATTAAATACAATTGTCGAAAAAAATAACTTATAATTAATAAATGATATATAATATTATCAAAGCAGAAGAATATAAAATAAATGCTTGAGAGTATGTTTTAGGAAGAATAATTAAATGAAAGTTAGTAAATATAATCAGATTCTGATTACAAAACCAGTTTTTTACAAAATTATTACAAAAATATTTTTCTTTTCAAAAATGAGAATGTAGATTATTATTATTATTATTATATTCAAATAGCTGTTTTTCAAAAAGTGGTTTATATTAAATAAATAAATGTAATAATAATTAATAATGAAACACGATGAATAATTATTAATATACGTCCATAATAATGTTCGTATATAGTTGCCATCGCGCTTATTTTGTTTGCGCACTGTGTGTGTGTGTGTGTGTGTCTTTGTGGTAATGACGTCACAGCAGGTCAGACGGCGCGTGCTGTGTCCCCGTGTTTGGAGGAGCCGAGGTGAGAGTCGGTTCCTGTGACTCGGTTCAGTCCTGACTCGGTGGTCCGGATGCAGAAGGAGGAAAGTTTTCTCCGGTTCAGGCGCTGAGTGTCCGGTGCTGCCCGGGATGGGGCGGGTCGGAACCGGGCCGCGCTGACGGAGTCTGACGGAGCTGTGATGGAGGGTCCCGGTTCGGGTTCGGGTTCGGGTTCGGGTCCCGGTCCCGGTAAGGCGGCGGAGTGTCTGAGCGAAGTGAACCGGATCATCGAGGCGCAGCACGCGCTGCTGGAGCGGCAGAAGGCGCGCATCGCCGAGCTCGAGCTGCAGGTCGCCGAACTGCGCAGCCGCAACGCGCGCGTGCACGAGGAGTACCAGCGGCACCTGCGCACGTGCCCCCTGCAGCATCAGCACCAGAACCAGTACCAACAGAACCAGTACCAACAGAACCAGAACCAGTACCACAGTGAGAACCAGAGCATCAGTGCCGGGTCCGGTCTCACCGCCATCCAGGAGAAGTAGGTCTTCATCATCATCATCATCATCACACTGTCCACACACACACACACACACACAGACACAGCCAAAGAATACAGTGTACACACTTCAGGAAAAATAAAGTAGTCTAATAAATATTAGATTAATATAAGATCATAATATTACCATTTAATATATAACTTATAGAAATACATTTAGTATTAAAATAGTTATACAAGTTTTTTTTTTTTATCCTGAATTGTTTATAAATTTTTTTGGCTGACTGTGTAAACATACACACACAGATACAGAGAAATATTCACACACACACACACACACACATGTACACACACACACACACACACACATGTAGACATATATACGTGATCTCTGAAACTCTGAACAAGCAAAAGGAATTTAAAAAAATCCAACGCTGGTGTTTATAATTCTGTTTCCCGGTTTTATAGATAATATAATAATGTATATTCAGGATCTGGAGCAGAATTTATCTTCCATATAATCTGTGATTTAACACATCGCTCAAGTTCTATCAGTGCAGGTCAGGAGCTTAATGTATATTCCATATCCTCATTTTTTAAGTTTTAATGACTGTATGGTTATAATCAGATATGTTCATATAATTAGAGAATTTATCTTTCCCTTTAAATGTAAAAGCTCCGAGGTGAAGAGAATAATCATTCTCTTTGATCCATTTAAAAATATATATGAATTCTCTCTCTCTTTATGTGCAGGATCAGACTGTCACCTTGTCTTTAAGTGTTAAATGATTTTTCCTCCACTTATTTATTGACCTTGTGTGCATGACAGTAACCATTACAGCTCATTTGCATATAATTAATAATTAATGTGTTCATTAACAGCCGTTCCTTGATCACACAGGAGCTTCGTCAGTGCTGCTGTTGCTCTTAATTGTTATTTTAATCATGTTAATGTAATTCTAACCCTGATGCAGTTTATTATATTTCTTAGGCTTTGACATGTTCAGGTCTTAATTCTCATGTTGGAGTTTATATTGTGTGTTGATGAGGCTTCGCTCCTCAGTGCTGATCATCTCGGTGTGTATCTCAGCGTGTGTGTGAGAGCAGCGCTGATTACGTGGCTCTGTGCAATCAGTGCTTTCATTCATTACGGCTTCTGATTCACGCAGGAGGAAAGTGATTTTCTGTCTTGGACTGTTGATTAGAGACTGTGGGTTTTCTTCCTCTAATGAAGCGCAGGTTCTCCAGTGTTGGACTCTTCAGGAAGTTTTAGTTTTTCAAATTATCTTTATTTCAAAGAATTATCTCGATCAACCAGATTTTTCTTCGTCATATAAAGTCTCACATACTGTAGTATCAACAGTGTAGTTTATGTCCTCTAACCTTCAGTGCTTTAACTCCACGCTGCTCATCATCTGTGTACATCTCACAGGGTTATCAGGAGGAACGTGCTGTTATACCTAGGTACTGTTTCTGTGTTTCTTTGTTTCTAACCAGTCGTAACCAGCAGAAAAACTGATTAGATTTCAGAACTGATTCAAACAGAGTCAAGGTCACAGCAAGGTCAGGTGAATGTAATAGATACCTTCCTTCCTGTCTGAAGTTTATTTTAGTGCACTTAATAAAGTGTATAAGAATCAGCAGTCGTCCCCGTCCACCTTGTTGGCCCTGAGTTTTCTTCATTTTCTCTAATTATAATGACTTTTCTTGTCCGATTCCCCACCAGCCACCAGCTCTCCAGTCCCACCAGCTCCCCCAGTCCCACCAGCTCCCCCAGTCCCACCAGCACCCCCAGTCCCACCAGCTCCCCCAGTCCCACCAGCACCCCCAGTCCCACCAGCTCTCCAGTCCCACCAGCTCCCCCAGTCCCACCAGCACCCCCAGTCCCACCAGCTCTCCAGTCCCACCAGCTCCCCCAGTCCCACCAGCTCTCCAGTCCCACCAGCTCCCCCAGTCCCACCAGCTCCCCAGATCTTATTTCATTTTCTTAATTATCTTGTCACCTTGCCTTGAAATGCAGAAGTAAGTCATAGCCTCATTTTCTCCTTGTGTGTTGATGTTCTCCTGGCACGACGATGCCACCTCTAGGTTTTCACACCTCTCTGTCTACGACGCTCCTCTAAAGATCTTCAGTCCACTCTGTCTACAAAGTCCACAAAGTCTAAAGAGGTCACTTCAGTGGTTTCTTTATGTGGTTTTAATTGCAGAGTGTCTTCATGTCTAGGATGCAGTAGAGATCCTTCAGCGTCTCACGTCCACATTCAGCTCCGGTGTGCAGTTTAGTAGTAAAACTTTAGGACAACTGTTTGTTTGTGTGAATTGTTGTGGCGGCTCCTACTGTAACTGCACACATAATACCAGTTTCCTGTAAATCCAGAACCAATTACAGTAAATATGAGATTTTAAACAGCAGTGCATTAGACACTCAGATACAAAAACCAGAAACTCTAACCAGAGGTCTTACACAATGGCTTATAAACTGTGTGAGTACATCACAATGCTGAAGATATCAGAGGGTTTAAATATCAGAAATATCAGAGGGAGAAATTACCACAACTGGCCATCCATCGCCGACATGCAATATTGTTTTATATACACAAACACACTATATGGACAAAAGTGTTTCCCCGAACCTGAAGTGCCACTGTATCCAAATACTGTTAATACACTTCAGTATGGAGTTGGTCCCCCTTTTGCAGCTCCAACAGCTTCCACTCTTCTCTGAAGGACGTCCACAACATGTTGGAGTGCTTCTGTGTGAATTCGTGTCCATTCATTCTGTAGAGCGTTTATGAGGTCAGACACTGATGTTGGATGAGAAGTTCTGACTCACAATCTCCGTTCCAGTTCATCCCAAAGGTGCTCGATGGGATTGAGGTCTCAGGGCTCTGTGTTCGGGCCGGTCGAGTTCTTCCAAACCGAACTCATCAAACCACGTCTTTATAGTCCTTGCTTTGTGCACTGGGGCGGAGTCATGTTGGAATAGAAAAGGGCCTTCAACAAACTGTGGACACAAAGTTGGAAGCGTAGCATTCCAAGATGTCTTGTGTAGTGGAAATGAGATAAGCGTATGCTGAAGCTTTAAGATTGTACAGTATATATACAGGTGTTAGACAATGAAACTGAAACGCCTGGTTTTAGACCACAATAATTAGTATGGTGTAGGACCTCCTTCTGCAGCCAATACAGCATCACAATTCGTCTTGGGAAAGACAGATACAAGTCCTGCACAGTGTCCAGAGAGATTTTGAGCCGTTCTTCTTGCAGAATATTGTCCAGGTCACTATGTGGTACTGGTGGAGGAAAACGTTTCCTGACTCGCTCCTCCAAAAAACCCTAAAGTGGCTCAATAATATTTAGATCTGGTGACTGTGCAGGCCACATGGGAGATGTTCAACTTTACTTTCATGTTCATTAAACCACTGTGTCACCAGTCTTGCTGTGTGTGTTGGTGTATTATCTTCCTGATACACGGCACCGCCTTCAGGATACAATGTTTGACCCATTGGGTGCACATAGTCCTCCAGAATGGTTCAGTAGTCCTTGGCAGTGATGCGCCCATCTAGCACCAAGTACTGGGCCTCGGGAATGTCATGATATTGCAGCCCAAACCATCACTGATCCACCCTCATGCTCCACTCTGGTCATGCAACAGTCTGGGTGGTACGCTTCTTTGGGGCTTCTCCACACCGTAACCCTCCCGGAGTTATATATGTTGTATGTTATTTCGTCTGCTGCGTAGCTTGTACGTGTCCTCACAAATTAACATGACATTCCTGCAGGATACAATATGCATGTAAACATTAGAGGGCAGTATAGTCAGCAGGCTGGGCAATAATGGAGCAAAGTTTCGAGGATTGTGTGTCTTATGTATGTATGATGTGCCTTTACATGTGATCTGTCAGCAAATATACTGTATACTGACATGTACAGTACACTCAGGTGCATAAGTATTTGGACATTGGGACAATATTTAGTATTTTTGCCTGTGTACACCACCATAGCATGGTGAAACAAACAGGATGAGCAATACACAGTGGTGGCATTTGACTGAATCTGAGAAATTGATTTTATCAATTTGAATAGTTTTTTTCAGGATGGTGGGCAGACATGCCTCCCTCCCCAGTGGTGGAAGGAAAAATTACTTGAGTAATTTTATTAGAACATCCTTTAAAAAAAGAAGAAAAAAAACATTTACTCCACTACCTCTTACAACAAATACCTGTACTTCTCCTTCAGTACATTTCTGCATGGCATTCTGCTTCCTAAAGACAATGCAACCATGGGGGGGCGCAATCCAGTGTCTTCTTGTGCCAGTCTCAAGTCTGGATAAATGCAGAGGGTTGTGTCAGGAAGGGTATCTGAAGTAAAAACGTTTGCCAAATCAATGATGCGAATCACAAATATAATTTCCATACCGGATCGGTCGTGGCCCGGGTTAACAACGACCGCCACTGGTGCTGTTGACCTACAGGGTGCCGGTGGAAATTGGGCTACTGTTGGTCGAAGAAGGAGAGGAGGAAGGCGTGTTCGAAAGCAGAGAGAGAAAAGGAAAGGCAAGAGTTTAGAAGTGAAAGTAGGGACGTTGAATGTTGGGACCATGACAGGGAAGGGAAGAGAGTTGGTTGATATGATGCAGAGAAGGAAGGTGGATATACTGTGTGTCCAGGAGACCAGGTGTAAAGGTAGCAAAGCTAGAAGCTTAGGATCAGGGTTCAAATTGTTTTACCATGGTGTGGATAGGAAAAGAAATGGAGTAGGAGTTATCCTGAAAGAGGAGTTTGTAAGGAATGTCCTAGAGGTGAAGAGAGTATCAGATAGGGTGATGCGTCTGAAGCTGGATATTGAAGGGGTGATGTTCAATGTTGTTAGTGGTTATGCTCCACAGGTAGGATGGGTGTTAGAAGAGAAGGAGAAATTCTGGAGTGAGTTAGATGAAGTGATGCAGAGCATCCCCAGAGGTGAGAGAGTGGTGATTGGTGCAGACTTCAATGGACATGTTGGGGAAGAGAACAGAGGGGATGAAAATGTGATGGGCAGGTTTGGTCTTCAGGACAGGAATGTAGAAGGACAGATGGTGATGGACTTTGCAAAGAGGATGGAAATGGCAGTAATAAATACTTTCTTCCAGAAGAGGCAGGAACATAGGGTGACATAAGAGTGGAGGCAGAAGCACTCAGGTGGACTACATCTTGTGTCAACGTTGTAATCTGAAAGAGATTAGAACAGAGGACAAAGTGGTGGAACTACAACCAATGTGATCAGGGAGACAGGTAGGAGGGTACATGTACAGAACAGTGGTGAGACCAGCGATGCTCTACGGCTTAGAGACAGTGGCACTGAAGAAAAGACAGGAGGCAGAGCTAGAGGTAGCAGAGCTGAATATGTTGAGGTTCTCTTTGGAAGTGACAAGGATGGATAGGATCAAGAATGAGTTTATTAGAGGGACAACCCATGTGAGATGTTTTGGAGATAAAGTCAGAGAGGCCAGATTGAGGTGGTTTGGACATGTTCAGAGGAGAGAGTATGAATATATCGGTAGAAGGATGCTGAGGTTGGAACTGCCAGGCAGGAGGTCTAGAAGAAGACCAAAGAGGAGATTTATGGATGCAGTGAGAGAGGACATGAAGTTAGTTGGTGTGAGAGAAGAGGATGTAGAGGATAGGGTTAGATGGAGGCAGATGATTCGCTGTGGCCACCCCTGAAAGGGAACAGCCCAAAGACAAAGAAGAAGAATTCTGCTTCCTAAAGACGATAGTTTGTGGTATTTGAAGAGGGAATATTGTCACCTGCTGACAAATGCGTAATTGTCACAATCAAGAAGCAGAGAAACAGAGATTTTATTCTGAAAAATGCTACAGTGACTTAATACAATCACAGTACTTTTAATATTTAAGTACAGTGGGGCAAAACTTTATTTTGACCCCATGGTAGAGAACTGGGATGTGCAGAGAGCTGGGACCAAAGTAACAAAGGCTACCATCAGTGTCACACGTGTCCCCCTGTTTAAGACAGTACATGTCCAGACCCATCTGAAGTTTGCCAGAGAGCATTTGGATGATCCAGAAGAGGATTGGGGGAATATCATATGGTCAGATGAAACCAAAATAGAACTTATTGTTAAAAACTCAGCGTGTCGTGTTTGGAGGAGAAAGAATGCTGAGTTGCATCCAAAGATCACCACCATACCTACTGTGAAGCATGGGGGTGGAAACATCATGATTTGGGGCTGTTTTTCTGCAGTGACCAGGACGACTCATCCGTGTAAAGGAAATCCGTGTAAATGAATGGGGCCGTGTATCGTGAGATTTTGAGTGAAAACCTCCTTCCATCAGCAAGGGCATTGGAGATGATCCCAAACACATTGCCTGGGCAACGGAGTGGCTTCGTAAGGTTTTCGAGGTCCTGGCGTGGCCTAGTCAGTCTCCAGATCTCAACCCCATAGAAAATCTTCTATGACAGCGACAGCCCTAAAACATCACTGCTCTAGAGGAGATCTGCACGGAGGAACGGACCACAATACCAGCAACAGTGTGTGAGAACCTTGAGAAGACTTACAGAAAACCTTTGACCTCCGTCATTGCCAACAAAGTATTGAGATGTAATTTTGTTATTGACCAAATACTTATTTTCCATCATAATTTGCAAATAAATTCTTTAGAAATCCTACAATGTGATTTTCTGGATTTTTTTTCTTATTTTGTCTCTCATACTGTAGTTGAGGTTCACCTCTGATGAAAATTACAGGCCTCTCTCATCTTTTAACTAAATACTTTTTTGCCCCACTGTACATTTTAAGTACTGAGGATTTGTGTACTTGGCCCACTACTGCCCCTCCCCGCCTCCACCCTGAGGTTTCTGCCCCTGTTCACACTCTACTAAAACCAGTAAGGGGTGTCACACCCAGGGGAAATACCTATCCGCCCTCTTCTACATGTACAAACTCACAGGATCTCATGATTAGCTAGTGCCTCTGTGATTGACAGGGAGCCCCTCCCACCCTGAGAGCACAGACAGTTGTGTACCGTCTATGTTGTGGTGTCTTTGTGAACGCTGCTCTCTTGTGCCTCACGCTCACACTGTCATGTTCTGGTGTTGTATCGCTCCATGTCATATAATCAGAGCAGCTCTGGTGTTACAGTACGGAGCTCACGGGCCACATTTATACACATTTATCATTTATATCTATATCTATAGCGTTTAGCTTTTATTTATACAGCTGTGACTCATACTGGGTGATGATCCTGGGCACTTCACTAACGTTCAGCTGCAGGAGCACAACCTGCTCGGCATAGTTAGGGTAGTTCTGGTATTAGGAATGATGATGATTAATTATATACACTACCAGTCGAAAGTTTGTACACCCCTTCTAACTCCACAGTCGTTCCTGAGTGTTTATTTCTTTCTACACTGTAAAACAATACTGGATTTATATAAAAATCCACAATAATCTCCTTTGAACAGTTGATATTGAGATGTTTATCTGCTACTTCTGCTCTGTGAAGCTTCATAACGGCTCTAATCTGAGGTGCTGGTGGTTAATTGGTGATTTCTGAGGCTGGTGTCTCTAAATCAGTGGTTCTCAAACTTTTTCTGTCATTCCCCACTTAAGGGGGTGAGCAAATTTTCAAGCCCCACTTGTCAACAAAATAATAACGAAATCGGCCAAGTTTACTGTTTATTGAAATATCAATTTCTAAACCAATAAGATCAAACAACACCAAGTTAAAAACAGATACAATTAAAACGTGCAATTGTTATAAAAGGCTTACGTTGTCACTTATCTTTGCATAATTGACCCCATGTTTATTAGCTGCTCAGCAATCGTTTGTAGTTTTTTTGCACTGGCCAATTCTGTATGTAACTTTGAATGAAGCCATTTGTGCTTTGCTGTCCACTGATTCAGATGTTACCATGCGATTCTCCTGCTGTCTGTATTCTGCCAGCTTTCTTTGAAAGAAGTCTAGTGGCTTATTAACGTGACTGGAGTGTGTTGTCTCTAAGTGTCTTCCTAATTTGTTGGGTCTCATGCGGTCTGCTGCCAGCGGTATAAGACACAATATAAGCCCCCACCATCCCCACCATGAATCCAAGCTCAAGTTAGGCTTCATTAGGGGTGGGCGATATAACCAAAATCTTCTATCACAGTAGAAGCTATTTTCTACCTCGATAACGATATATATCACAATATAGCAATTTGTATCTGAAAATGCATAAATAAAAATTCAAGCACAAAGAAACTGTTTTACATAATGTAATTTTATATAAACTGTGAATTGCTGAGGTTTGCAGCATTTTTTTTTACTTTGGCCATATTCGTTTGGATGCTTGGATTTCAGATGATAGAAGAGGTTTGACGTGTTTCCACCACTTGTTAAAACAGTGAACTTGTGTACCTTCCAAATCACGTTCATCTCATTCGTATCACTTTTCTTCTACCCGAACCAATTCCACACCACAGACGAGGCAGCTTTTTTCTTTACAATCTCCTCGTTCTTGGTTTCGTCACATGTAAGTAAACTCACTGCTGCTGCAGCGTCTTCTTCCATTGTTGAAGTGTATGTGAAGCCAAACACATCAAAAGTGGGACGAAACCGCGGCACCCAATTGAACCGAATATCTGCGCAAATACAGCGCAGCGCGACTATCTGGATAGCGCATTGATGATCTGGTTTATTTGCGCAGCCCGGTGGATCGCGCAGCGCCGCTCGAATCACAAACCTGCGCGACTCACTGTGTTTTTATTTAAAAACTATTTAAAATGTCAGGACTGTTTAATATTGTTTCCGCCTTGCCATGCCTGTTTTTTACGTGCGCATCCCAGCGGGGTAAAATGTATTTTGATGGTCGGCGCGGTTTATTTCTGTCAGAGTCGCGCAGCGCTGCCCAGTGGGTCGCGCAGGTTTGTGATTCGAGCAGCGCAGCTCAAGTTGGTCCGACGTTAAACCGTTATTGTTGCACTATGGTTCCACTTTTTCTCCCGGCCCACAACTGATGTTATTTTAAATTTACTTGTATTAATGATCCATTTATTTGTGTGTGATTGTTTAGTTTTTTCCTATTTTTTCCATTAATTTCCACTCGTTCATTGCGCCCCACCTGTCATGTCTGTATTCCCCACTAGTGGGGCGCGCCCCACACTTTGAGAACCACTGGTCTAAATGAACGTCTCCTCCTCTTTGTGTGTGTATGTAGTCATGCACAGTGTTTGGCACAACCTTTACAGAACGTCCCTTTAACATGTGTCTCCTTAACATGTGTCTCCTTAACATTCGTCCCTCAAAGTGTTTAACTGTAACCTCAGTATTACTTGAAAAAGTTTGCAAAAAAAAGGTGCAAAAGTTTTAACACACCTATTGTTTCCTTTTTAGTAACTTTTATTTTTAGATGTGTAAGTATTTATTTATTAGTCAAATGAGGTAAATTTAGGGTTTTTCCAGAAATATGAAAAAAGTGAGAGTTAAACATTGGAGCTGATGTAGAATTCTGTTTATTATTTTTATATGATGTTTATCTCTGAAAGCACACACACACACACACACACACACACACACACATGCTGACGTCCATAACATGAATAAATGTGTATTTCTGATTAAACTTATTTTATCACATCACCCGTCTCGACAGCCTCTTCTGAGGTCTTCATGCTATTGATAATCTGATTACAGATAGTGTGATTGTAAACATGAGACTCTCTCTCTCTGTTTAATTCAGTATTTATATCCTGACTGAGCAGCACGACTCGACTATTTCTGGATTTTTGTTCTCAAATTTATTCCAGCTTTTTTATTTCCATCAGGAAGGCAGCTGGTACAGTAAATGTGTGTGATGTTTATCAGAATAAAAGCCTCTGGTGATGAATAAAATGTCAGGAGTGAATTTCTGGCTGCGCTCGTGAGCTTCACTCAGCTAATGAAGAGATGGAGAGATGAAGAGACGTCCAGGAGGAGACGCAGTTTAAAATAAAAAAGCAGCTGAGAATTAAATCCTAATAAATAAATGGAGATTGAGACGGCGTGCTGTTGGAGTTCGGAGCAGAGCCGCGCTGGAGAGAGACGGTTGTTTATTTAATTTGATTAAATATATGAGTGTTTTGATATACAAGCAGGCTTCCGGAACGAATTCTGCTCGCAATCCAAGGTTCCACTGCACTGTAAAAGTTTCATTAAATTCTGTTCAGCCCCTGAGTGGTGCAGTTGTAAAGTGCCCCCTATCATCCAGGGGGCGCTAGTTTGATCCTCAGGTGATGGTGTTATATAATACAATAATATTTCATTGTACTGCCTTTTGCTTTGATCGCGGGCGTTTCAATAAGTTTATGCAACATCAAAACATTCATTTCCCTCCAATATTTTGTACTAATGATGTGAAAGTCGGGCCGCTGTGTAAAGCCTTCTCCAGCACATCTCAAAGATTCCCAATGGGGTTAAGGTCTGGACTCGGTGGTGTCCACTTCATGTGTGAAAATGGTGTCTCATTCTCCCTGAACCGCTCTCTAACAATTCGAACCCGATGAATCCTGGCCTCGTCATCCTGGAATATGGCGCGTGTCATCAGGGAAGAAGAAGAAACCCTCCATAGATGTGATAATCTGGTGATTCAGTACATTCAGGTCGTCAGCTGACTTCGTTTTATTGCCCCATAACGTTACTGAGTCTCGACCTGAGTAACTGATCAACTCCAGATCATAACACTGTCTCCAGAGGACTCGTACAGTGGACACTATACATGATGGAGCATCACTTCATGTCCTTCCTTGGTTGTTTTCTTCGCTCGATGCAGAACAATAATTTCATCCTTCTGAAACAGAGGAACGTCTTTACCACGTCCATGGAATGTGTCTTCTGACCTGGTTGTGTACGAAATGAGAAGCTCCTCACTGCACCAGTCAGGGTTAAATATCTGGTTGCAGCTGAACCGTATCACTGCAGTAATTAGACTAAGTAATTAATTATATAATTAATGACCTATGTTTTGGATACGCATTAATTAATTAATATTACTTAAAAGTAATAAAAACTACAATCGTCTTTTTCCTGTGAATCTACAGCGCCTCACTCCAGACCAGTAGGCGGCAGTATTGGACTAACCACACATACTGTACATTTACAATATGCTCTGAAAGTGCAGTCTGTTAAAACCCTTAACCGTAGAGCAGCCTCAGTTACTCTGACGTCGCTCACGCGCCTGGCGTTTCTGCCTGCGGTACCGAGCTGCCACCTAGTGGATGTTGTTTGTTTTTCGCACCGCACTGTGTTCTGATTATTGCGTGTGAAAATCCCTGGACATCCTGAACTGAAGCCTCTCTATGAGTTGAGCTGCGGGCGGGCTGATCACATGACCATGTTCCTAATAAAGTATCGGTGTTGTTATGGCAGGTGGTGCAGCGACATTAGCGTTAGCGTGTGGAGCGAGTCAGCAGCAGGAACGCGGTGAAGACGCTTCAGAAGAGCCAAAAACACTTCACTGTCAATCTGTGCGAGTCAGCAGAGTTCTAAAGTGCTGTCAGGACACCAGGGTTCAATTACAGGAAGCTGTGTGTGTGTGTGTGTGTGTGTGTGTGTGTAAGAGAGTGAGAGACAGAATTACAGCTCCGCCCACAAGAAGCGACGTAGCGTGATCTTCCCCTCACACACTGACATTTTCATTCCAAATGACCCAGTGATTGAAATGTGACCAGCTGCAGTGTGTGTGTGTGTGAGTGTGTGTGAGTGTGTGTGAGTGTGTGTGTGTGTGTGTGGTTGTGTGTGTGCCAACTAGCCATTGATGTGATGCTCCTTCCTGCCAGGGTACAACCAGCTGCATACTAACCGCACAATGCACTTAAGGATGCGCACACACACACACACACACACACACACACACACACACAAAATACATCTTGAAGGAGTGTTTTTTTCAAATGTGTCCTGCTTTGTGTGTGTGTGTGTGTGTGTGTGTGTGTGTGTGTGTGTGTGTGTGTGTGTGTGTGTGTTTGAGAATGTAAACATGCAGAATGAAAAACAATTACAGTATATTAAAATTCTTTTGTCCAAAACAAACAAACAAACAAAGAAACAAAACAAACAAGCAATCAGGATGATTTGTCATGGTAACCTGTTTCCTTTGTTCACCCTGGTTTAGTGTTTTTGTGCCAGGGGTTTACCCACACACACACACACACACACACACACACACACACACACACACCCTCTCCTGTCGATATTGCAGATAGAAGTGGACGGATAGCACTTTTCTACAGGTGTGTAACGTCGCCCCCTAATGGTGGTTGAGGAGCGGTGTGTAATGACACATGAGTTTGGTTTTAAGTGTCTCAGAGGAAGGACATGATGTCATCCTGACACCTGATAGAGGAAAGTCCTGAGATGGGTGAGAATTGGATAAGAGGCGTCTTTGCAGGTATTTTCTGATTCTCTTTAATATAAAAAATGGAAGAAAAAGTCCTACGCATTGCTTCTCCTCTCATGTACGAGCTCTCAGTGTCTATTATCGCAGACTTTAGGAAGAAAAAGACACGTTTTATGGACGTAGCGGAGATCGCTGGTGTCTCTGGTGAGTTTGTATGAAGCCTCGCACGGAACTCGTAAATCTCACTGATTACTGCGTTATATAATTAGCTGGTAATGTTTCTCATCTGAGTGGCACAGGCCACGCCCTCAAGTGACACGAATGACTCGTTAAGGACAATGATTGAAATTTAGCCTCGTCTTTTCTGTCTGACGTGTTCAGCACAAATCAGTGCAGTTATATTTAAACTGTTAATTTAATCACTTTATTTGTTGTGTGTATAGAAGAAATAGTGTGTGTGTGTGTGTGTGTGTGTGTGTGTGTGTGTGTGTGTGTGTGTGTGTGTGTGTGCGCAATACAGTACAGTGTGTCCTATTCATAAAAATATATTGCATGACAGGATTCGATATCTCATTAATGTTAATGTTAGGTTTAATGTCTTTTGATGTTTTATTTGATGTTCGTAATAAAATGTTGCTCCGCATTTTTTTAAACGCTGAACCGCGTCGTTAGCGCTAACGTGCCTGTCGCTAGCCTCAGCGCTTCAGGGCGTCGGATTCAGATGAGTTTGAATATGAGTTTGTGTTCATGGACGCAACACATAACCTTCTCTAATGTCAGTTATTTATTTAGACACTGAACCTGCACATGTCTGTATACAGGATTCCACATGTACACTTAGACTATATAGACAAAAGTATTTGTCCAAACCTGTTAATTACTGAATTCAGGACTTGTTTCAATCAATTCCCTTGTCCCCAGTGAAGGACAATCTTAATACTCCAGTATACCAAGACATCTTGGACAATGTTACACTTGTTAGCAACTTTGTGTACACAATAAAGGCCCTTTAATAATGACTCCGCCCCAGTACGTTCAGGTTTTGGATACAATGTCACTGCAGGTTTGGCCAAATACTTTTGTCCATATAATGTGTATTTATAATACACAGGTGTCCCATAAGTCCAACACCATTCTGTAAAGAAAAACAAGTAAATCAAAGCTTAATACACACTTAATACACCTCTGATTTAAAATCATTTTAATTTCTCGTTAACTGATTTCAGATGGACGACTCATGCAGGCCGTCAGTGTGGCGTTAATCAAACCTGCTTCCTCCGTCTCTCAAACCCGCTTCATCTTTGGGTTTAAGAAAACATTTATTCCGTTATTTTTCTCCACTTGTATTTGTCTGCTCATCCAGTCGTCTTTATTTATGATGATTTGTCTTAAGACGATGACAAAAAGCCTGAACCCTCCAGATTTATTGTCGCTCTTTCTGTTCATCTGGTTGTTTAGCTTTTTATGAACATCATTACTTCTGTAACTGTACATCAGGAGGACGTCGTCTGGCCTCATTACTGTCAGGTGATAATATTTTATCTGCTGTTATACACAATACACTCGAATTAAACCAGGATGATTTTTATTTTAATTCCTTGAGATCCAGAAAGCAGGATGTGGATGATGTAGCTGGAGGTCGGGTCACGTCTTCTGCACGTGGCACACGTCTCGTCTCCTCCGCGTGCTCCGTGTCCCTGGTGACCCTCAGCTGTATTGATTGTCCTGCTTTTTTTAGACGTCCTCTCAGTTTACACCTCCGCTTTAATGCACAGATTTAGAACCAGGAACTTAGTGAACGATTGTACGGTAATATATTTTAATATAGCATCTAAATTCTCTTTTAAATCTTTTTTTAAATATGCATATGTTTATAAATATAAAGCCGTGCATTATTTATTATGTGAAATGTGAAACGGATAAACAGTGACCACAGCACTTTATTAGATTCAATTAAAAAAATACAATTATTCATATTTTCCCCTGCGCATGTGCTGCATCTTACAGCAGTTTGTTTATTTGTTACGTGCGATCACGTTTTTTTCATTGTATTTGATTACAGAATAAGTAGCGTGAATAAAATGTAAATAGTAAGTATTGTGTTGGTTAATCCACATTATTGTGGCGTTACACAGAACTCTCAAGAGGTGATTTTATTTTATTTTATATTATTTGGTTGTACATTTATCTACCTTTTTACTTTTTATATGTTTAGCCTTTTATTGTTTTGGACTTTGTCTATTTAAATTCACGAATGGTGAAGCTTTAAACAATATTTATTTGATGTTAGAAAGGCAGACATGTTGTTATGAATAGATAAAAATAAAAGTCAGTAGACTCGATTCAAAGGTACGTTATTGTACTGGCAGAAGAAAATAACAGGAATAAATTAATAATTTAAAAAGTAATAAAAAGGAGAAAAATAATAATTAAGAAAGTAATAAAAAATAAAAATACAATAATAGACTCTCTCTCCCTCGCAGTTCAGTTTAGCACTGAGTTATTGGCATGAATATTCAAAAATCACATTATTGCCAGAGCTATTGTACAGTAGAAGGTTGATTTGATTATAAATAACATCCATCTGCATTTATAAACATTATAAACATATTAAATGTTAAGAAAAACATAGTAGGTAAACAATAAGAAAAAAAGAATGACAACGAAAACAAAAGGTACAAGAACAGTAAAGTGAGGTTACACTGCGATTATTTGGGTTTAGGGATATACAGTCTCACTCTGTGTCTCACTGTGTCTCACTCTGTGTCTCACTCTGTGTCTCACTCTGTGTCTCACTCTGTGTCTCACTGTGTCTCACTCTGTGTCTCACTGTGTCTCACTGTGTGTCTCACTGTGTGTCTCACTGTGTGTCTCACTGTGTCTCACTCTGTGTCTCACTGTGTGTCTCACTGTGTGTCTCACTGTGTGTCTCACTGTGTGTCTCACTCTGTCTCACTCTGTGTCTCACTCTGTGTCTCACTCTCTGTCTCACTCTGTCTCACTGTGTCTCACTCTGTGTCTCACTGTGTCTCACTCTTTCTCACTCTGTGTCTCACTCTGTCTCACTCTGTGTCTCACTGTGTCTCACTCTGTGTCTCACTCACACTGTGTGTCTCTCAGACTCTTACTCTCTGACACTCTGCAGCAAGGGCAGCTTTTATTCTCATTAAATGTCAACATCTGTTAATTTGAGAAATTTTGGGATTGTGTGTGTGATGATTGCAGTGAAGGTGTCCCTTAGATGTTGATATTTTTGAGAGTGGAGGAAGAGGTGCAGCTCTCTCTCTCTCTGTCTCTCTCTCTCTCTCTCTCTGTCTCTCTCTCTATCTGTCTCTCTCTCTATCTGTCTCTCTCTGTCTCTCTCTCTGTCTCTCTGTCTCTCTCTGTCTATCTGTCTCTCTCTCTGTCTCTCACTCTGTCTCTCTGTCTCTGTCTCTCTCTCTGTCTCTCTCTGTCTCTCTCTCTATCTGTCTCTCTCTCAGTCTCTCTCTCTGTCTCTCTCTCTCTCTCTCTCTCTCTCTGTCTCTCTCTCTGTCTCTCTCTGTCTATCTGTCTCTCTCTCTGTCTCTCACTCTGTCTCTCTGTCTCTCTCTCTCTCTCTGTCTCACTCTGTCTCTCTGTCTCTCTCTCTCTCTCTGTCTCTCTCTCTCTCTCTGTCTCTCTCTCTATCTGTCTCTCTCTCAGTCTCTCTCTCTGTCTCTCTCTCTCTCTCTGTCTCTCTCTCTATCTGTCTCTCTCTCAGTCTCTCTCTCTGTCTCTCTCTCTCTCTCTCTCTGTCTCTCTGTCTCTCTGTCTCCTCCATGGAGCTGCAGTAATGGAGGGGTGTTATGGTCTGGATGTTTATTACCTCCCTGTGCAGTGGTGTAGAGACTGAGGGCATCTGCAGTGTCACACATTCAGTACCGGTTTCTTCTGGACTGTGTTACTGATGACGCTGAGCAGCTCCCTGGTCCTTAAACACCTCGTTGGTTTGTGTTTTATTAGCCACAAGCTAACCTTTACAGTATCTACAGTCTAACGGTAATGTTGTAAAAGTCGGATGTGATGCGGCGATGCTGCAGGAGTCACGAGCTGAGCATCAAAGATGGTGTGTTTCTGTCTGGAAACCAGTACTGTTTTAAATTCTAAACCATGATGGTCCATTTGGAAGTAAAACAGAAGCTTGCAGACTAACTTCACCTAACATGGACTAATAATGTCACGTACTGGACCATCAATCTTCATTAATGCTGAATTGACTGAAACAGCAGTAACATAATATTAACATCCTTTTCCTTAAATTCAACATTTTCCCAAATCCATCTAACTTCACTCACAGCATGATTTGGTATTTTGTTTCCAGATGTTTTTATTTTGCTTTCAGTTGTTTTGTTTTGTTTTTTTATTTGTAATTTTGTTTATGTTTTTTTATTTTGTTTTTGTATTTATTTAGTTTTGCACTTCTCTACCACCGCGCGTACAGGCAGAGTGTGGAAAGGAGGTGAAGAGACGAGTACAGGCAGGTTGGAATGGGTGGAGAAAAGTGTCAGGTGTGTTGTGCGATAAGAGTATCAGCGAGAATGAAAGGAAAGGTGTACAGGACAGTGGTGAGACCAGCGATGCTCTACGGCTTAGAGACAGTGGCACTGAAGAAAAGACAGGAGGCAGAGCTGGAGGTAGCAGAGCTGAAGATGTTGAGGTTCTCTTTGGGAGTGACAAGGATGGATAGGATCAAGAATGAGTTCATCAGAGGGACAACCCATGTGAGATGTTTTGGAGATAAAGTCAGAGAGGCCAGATTGAGGTGGTTTGGACATGTTCAGAGGAGAGATGGTGAATATATGGGTAGAAGGATGCTGAGGTTGGAACTGCCAGGCAGGAGGTCTAGAGGAAGACCAAAGAGGAGATTTATGGATGGAGTGAGAGAGGACATGAAGTTAGTTGGTGTGAGAGAAGAGGATGCAGAGGATAGGGTTAGATGGAGGCAGATGATTCGCTGTGGCCACCCCTGAAAGGGAACAGCCGAAAGACAAAGAAGATTTCTCTACCGTATTATATACAGTAGAAGTTTAAAAAAAAAAAACATTTTGTCATAGACGACCTTGTGCCAGAGAATAATAATTTAAAGAAAACGTTTTTTATCTCATTTTGCTGTGAAATTGTTCATTTTTAGTTAAAGTAGAAAACATTCATGTAATGATCCTCAGTGAGGACATGTTCATCATCTAATATATAGAAAACTCATTTTCTTAAAAATAAAATATATAATATATTGTGTTTTGTATAACAAAGCAAAGACACCTGATCTGGTAGTTGAAAAAAGTTGAGTGACTCCAGCCGTCTTGTGCGCTACGTGTTCTGTTTACCTGAGAACCTTTTACACTGGTCACCTGCGCACCTGTTGTTTGTTTGGGCTAAAACACCTGTTTAAATTGTTTAGACTGAACAAAGAAGAGACGGAGAAGGAAAAGAATATTCTACCAGGAGAAATGAAACTACAACTTCATATTAGTAAGAGTTATTAAATAGGACTGGCAGCGCAGGACTGGACTGCAGACCTTAATACACTTCCTCCATACTCATGTACACACACACACACACACACACACACACACACACACACACACACACACACACAGTTTTGGACTAAGTGCATTCACTCTGCTGAGAGTGAGATCTGTGTGCTCATTCACGAGCTGAAACACTCCGAGAGCACAATCACACTCTCACAGTTACAGATTAAACTGAACAAAGTACAAAACTTACAGAAACATTCAGTGTTTAATGTGATTACAGATAGTCCTCAACTTATGAACAAGTTCTGTTCCGGGACGTAAGTCTTTCTTGAGACTGTATGCCGATCCACGTGACTAAGTCTGTCAGCTTTTCCCACACTGCCATCAAGTGGCCGAAACGTCCCGCGAATAAGGAAATAAATCTCACGTGTGTCAAATGTAACAGTGTTGTCTCTGCGCCTTTAAATCGCGAGAGGAATCCCGGATGGCATTTTGTTAAAGAGCTGTTTTCCACTGTATTGGACTGTGAACTCTGATTTTCTGAAATTAGGATTATTCACCATCAGGACAGACATTTTCTATCATCATTCTATTTTTTGTACAATACATGGGAGCTACAGTACGTCTATGATTTGTTTGCATCTACAAATGTTCATAGAAGCACGGTCCGTTCGTATCTACGGAAAATCATAGCTTGAGTGTTCGTAAGTCAGGGACTACCTGTATTTTATTAGTGAGTCAGAGGCTATAGAGGTTTAATAGAAAACATTTGCTGTAATCTTGGACCTTAGTAAAAAACACAGGTTAAAGGTGAAGAAATAAACACTGCAGGGCCAAAAAAAGTCACCAAATGGATGTAACTAAGCTTCGTAAAGAGTCTTTCATTGGATAAGTACTGCAGTGATGTTCTGGTGTTAACAAGTTATTTACCTCGAACTGATGCAGTGAGGTGTGTTCTCAGTATGTCAGAAGACATATCCTGTGGGCGTGGCATTCCTTTGTTTAAGAAGGGTCAAATTATTGTCCTGCATCTGGCAAAGAAAACAACTAAGGAGATTACTGAAACTACTGAAATGGGGTTAGGAACTGTAAAACGCATTATTAAACCCTGGAAGGACAGTGCTGACCCGTCACCATGTTTGAGGAAGAAATGTGATCTGGAAAACATCCTGAATGAGCGTGATGTGAGATCACTTAAACGCTTAGTGAAATCAAATAGTGAATAAAAAAGTGGAACTCATGGCTGTGTTTAATAGTGAAAGTAAGAGCATTTGCACACGCAGTGCTGAGAGAACTCAACCGGGACTAAACAGCTGTGTAGCCTTAAAAGAACCACGTATTAGTCCAGACTTATCGACAAAAAGGCTTCAGTTTACTAGGGAGCATAAAAAAGGGATGATTGGAATAAGGTCATGTGGTCTGATGAGTCCAGATTGACTCTGTTCCAGAGTAATGGGGCATCAGGGTCAGAAGGGAGGCACATTCAATTCAATTCAATTTTATTTGTATGGCACTTTTAACAGTTCTCATTGTCGCAAAGCAGCTTTACACAATCAGAAGAAATTGTGAACTGCTGCACCCAACAACTCAGGACAGAAATAAATGTTGTGACATTTCATAAGTTTAATGAAACAACGGCATAATCAGCCATAATCAAGGCAAAATTTGCCTTTTGATTGACCAGTTTCCTCCCAGAGCGACTGGGAGACCTGCACTGGCTGTTCTTCATGCAGCAGAACAGACCATCTTTATATACACACACACTGTCCACACAGAAGAAGAAGCTGGAGCTGAAGATCCACAACGTCACGATCATCTGAAACTCATAACATCATAACATTTATTAAAACTGTTTTTTCCCTTTTTGTGTGTTTCAGGCCTGAACATGGCGGCTCGACGAGGATGGTCAGGTGTGTAACATTTTCACAGTTTATTTCTTAAGTTTATTATTTGTCCTTCTGTGACATTGAGTGTAAGGAAGGAGATAGATGGATAGATAGATGAGTGCTGATGGTGTGATGGGGGTGTTTCTCAACTCTTCTCATGGCTTTGGTTTCTCAAACTTGTTAGGATCTGAGGAGACAGGACAGTCCTAACCTTCCAAACCTGAAATGAATTGTTGCGGTTCTAGGACAGATCCTCAGAGAGGTAAACACTCAGGAACACGAAGTTGGAGGCACGTTCAGTCCCACTGAAGATGAGGGATTGTCTTCTTCTTATAGATTCCTGGAAGTCCACTGCGAGCTCCTTGTTTTTCTTGGTGTTGAGGGTGAGGTTGTTGATTGAACACCAAGCTGCTGGGCTTTGGATCTCCTGTCTGTGGGGTGAGCAGGGAGTAGAGCAGTGGACTCAGCACACAACCCTGTGGGACACCGGTGTTCAGGATGTAGGTAGAGGACATGATTGATCAAACTAACAGACAGACGGGTATGGGTAAAGATAAAACGTTACAGCTGAATCTGATTAAGTCTTAGAGTAATATACTGTACACATAAAGAACACAGAGAGAACATGGAACGCACACCCTGGAACACAAGGAGAACACAAACAGTATGCAGAGAGAATGTTAATAACACAGATTGTTATTAATAATTTAAAGTGACTGAAACCTGCAAAAGAGAAACTATAAATAATCAGATTCCCTCAGGACACTGCGGCAACATCTTACACACACACACACACACACACACACACACACACACACACACACACACACACACACACACACACACACACAGGCCTACACACACACACACACACACACACACACAGGCCTACAGAGAGGATCCTTAGACTCTATTTTTATCAGTTTCTTTTTTTCCCAGTTTCTCAATTTTTTTTTTCCTTTTTGTTTTTCCCACTTTCTGTCCTTTTTTGTTTCTTTTCTCACATCTATTTTGTTGTATTTTTATCTCTGGTTTGCCTTTTTTACATGCACCATGCATCTCTCTTCACTTACAGTATTATTTATGGTTGTTCTTTATTTAAGCTTTATTTTTGTCTTAATTGTTTCCTCTCTTTAGCTGTGTTTGTTTTCCTCTCTTTCTAGTGTTTGACTCTGTTAGTCACAGGATTGAGCAGCTGTGGCTTTTGGAGCAGCAGATTGTTAAGAACAGTGGGGTGTGAGCCTTAACTATGTACACACACACACACACACACACATACACATACACACACACACACACACATGTTCAGCAGAACCCTGACAGCCCTCAGTGCAGCGCTCGGTTTCACTCATCACAGGGTTTGGGTTTATTCCATTACAGCTTTAATTAATGTCGAGTCTGAAGAGAGACATAGAGAGAGAGAGAGAGAGAGACAGGGACATAGAGAGAGACACAGAGAGAGAGAGAGAGACAGGGACATAGAGAGAGACACAGAGAGAGAGAGACAGGGACATAGAGAGAGACACAGAGAGAGACACAGAGAGAGAGAGAGAGAGAGAGAGAGAGAGAGACAGGAAGAGAGAGAGAGAGACAGAGAGAGAGAGAGACACACAGAGAGAGAGACAGTGAGACAGAAAGACAGGTAGAGAGAGAGACAGAGACAGATATACAGATGCCCCGGTAGTTAGAGACAGACACAGAGAGAGAGACATAGAGAGAGAGAGAGAGAGAGAGAGAGAGAGAGATTGATAATAACTAATAAAATAAACCCTGAAGAATAAAGCGGAATTCACACCATTATAAAAAGAATTATAGCCACATTTAAGACAAACAAAAAGTAGTGCTGAGGAAGGAGAACAATCAGACATAAAAGTTTATTACTGCGTTAGAAAGAAAAAGAGAAAAGACAATAATAAGTACATACACAGGAAAAGAAAAGAGTAAACATCGTTCTTTCTTTTTTTCTTTCTCTAAGGGGCTCTGAGGTTCTCTAAGGGGCTCTGTGGTTCTCTAAGGGACTCTGAGGTTCTCTAAGGGACTCTGAGGTTCTCTAAGGGACTCTGAGGTTCTCTAAGGGGCACTGTGGTTCTCTAAGGGGCTCTGAGGTTCTCTAAGGGGCACTGTGGTTTTCTAAGGGACTCTGAGGTTCTCTAAGGGACTCTGTGGTTCTCTAAGGGACTCTGTGGTTCTCTGAGGTTCTCTAAGGGGCACTGTGGTTCTCTAAGGGGCACTGTGGTTCTCTGATGGTTCTCAGGTTATTAAAGGTGTACTTTTCGGTTAAACACACTGTGCAGTTGATCCTCAGTGTTTGGATCTGCTGGATGTTCAGGAGGACAGCAGGATTGTTTATGTCCATTAGCCACATCTTTCACTTCCTGTCTGTACTCAGAAGGACGGGGTTCGGTGAAAGTGGGCCGTAACTCACCCTGATGTGGCCATTAAACTCTTACTTTCCTGAATGAAATGCATTGTGGGTATTTATGGGGGTTGGTTTTTTAGAGCGTTGTGCCACAGTGAGGGCGTCTGTGAGTTTATTTCGACCTTCATACCTTCTTTTTGTCTCTTCTGCCTCCTCCATCTCTCTGACATGTCAGTGATGACGTGTCCCAGTGATGACGTGTCCCAGTGATGACGTGTCCCAGTGATGACGTGTCCCAGTGATGACGTGTCTCAGTGATGACGTGTCTCAGTGATGACGTGTCTCAGTGATGACGTGTCCCAGTGATGACGTGTCTCAGTGATGACGTGTCTCAGTGATGACGTGTCTCAGTGATGACGTGTCTCAGTGATGACGTGTCCCAGTGATGACGTGTCTCAGTGATGACGTGTCCCAGTGATGACGTGTCTCAGTGATGACGTGTCCCAGTGATGACGTGTCTCAGTGATGACGTGTCCCAGTGATGACGTGTCCCAGTGATGACGTGTCCCAGTGATGACGTGTCCCAGTGATGACGTGTCTCAGTGATGACGTGTCTCAGTGATGACGTGTCCCAGTGATGATGATGTGTCTCAGTGATGACGTGTCTCAGTGATGACGTGTCTCAGTGATGACGTGTCCCAGTGATGACGTGTCCCAGTGATGACGTGTCCCAGTGATGACGTGTCCCAGTGATGACGTGTCCCAGTGATGACGTGTCTCAGTGATGACGTGTCTCAGTGATGACGTGTCCCAGTGATGATGATGTGTCTCAGTGATGACGTGTCTCAGTGATGACGTGTCCCAGTGATGACGTGTCCCAGTGATGACGTGTCTCAGTGATGACGTGTCTCAGTGATGACGTGTCCCAGTGATGACGTGTCCCAGTGATGACGTGTCTCAGTGATGACGTGTCTCAGTGATGACGTGTCCCAGTGATGATGATGTGTCTCAGTGATGACGTGTCTCAGTGATGACGTGTCTCAGTGATGACGTGTCCCAGTGATGACGTGTCTCAGTGATGACGTGTCTCAGTGATGACGTGTCCCAGTGATGACGTGTCCCAGTGATGACGTGTCCCAGTGATGACGTGTGATGTCTCAGTGACAGATGCACTATATGATATATATATATATATATAAACTTAGTTACAGTATATACAGTATAGACTCATTTACGTACATGATCACAGTGATACAGTCAGATGAACAGGTACTAAACTGATGATCTGCTGATGTGTCCATGATGATGTGTGATAGATCTACAGTGGTGTGTTATAACGTGTCCACAGTGATGTGTGTTCCTAGTCTGAGATGATGTTCTGTAGTGTCTATGATGATGATTTATTCCTAATGGCGTACAGCGTATCAGTGACGCCGTGTGTAGCTTCAACTACAGCAGATTTCAACCCTACAGAATATTTCAGTGTTTTTTTTTCTTTTAAAATGTGTCTATTATAATTTCTTTCTTCATCTCGCGCTGTGTAGAAGACACTCGTCACTTCCTGTGGGAACCTCCAGCAGCACCGTGTCACCGCTCTGCAGGAGAACGCTCCCCTGTCGCCAGTGGAAGTCCACGTCCTTCAGGTCTGCTCTTTTTATCTCTTTGCTCTCTCTCGTTCCTCACGTAGGCCGCTCCCTCAGGCGCGATGCCGGGTTCGGCGGTGTCGCGTCGAGCATTTTAAACTGTTTCCTTCATGCCGAGTCTCTGTCTTCATCTTCTCCTGCTGAACCTTTCACTCGCGTCGCTCTGTGATCCATAATAACGAGTTCAGGTTTGGGATCTTATTGGACGTTCGAGCCTGAGAGGGACCTCGTCTGCCCTGGCTGATCGATTCCCATGTTTACATCCATTACCTCCTTCCTGTTTCCTTTTGTTCTTTAAATAAGATCTGACATTGTGCTGAACAACAGCTAGCATTTCAAAAGGTCTAAAGTGAGTCAGTGTCTGCTTTCGATCTCAGATAAATCTGCATAAACATCTTCATAAAGCGTGATCGACATTCAAACAGAAATCACATGATATTTATTGTGTGTTTTTTCTTCTCATCAGTTTGGAGAAAGAAATCTTATGTTTTAACTGGGAAGTGTTTTTTTGTTTGTAAAGAGATGAGTGTGTACACCTGATATTTTTGTGATCACTGGTGCGACTACATACTGTTGTGGTTTCCTTCAGTTTGAATTAAAGGAAAGTGTGTATGACGTCAGTGTGTGAGTTGTGACAGATTCTGTCGGTAGTGTTTAGTTATGCAGTTTAAGAATGAGTGAAACAGAAAGATGGAGACACGAGAGACGGACAGAGAGATGGACAGAGAGACGGAGAGAAAATGAGTTTTGAATTTTTGGATATTTTATATTTTTGTATATTAGACTAAAATAGGCCAGGTTCGATTCCCGTCTCTGTGTGCATGGAGTTTGCATGTTCTCCCCGTGCTTGGTGGGTTTCCTCCGGGTACTCCGGTTTCCTCCCACAGTCCAAAGATATGCAGGTTAGGCTAATTGGCGTTCCTAAATTGCCCGTAGTGTGTGATTGGGTGTGTGAGTGTGTGTATGTGTGTGTGCCCTGCGATGGATTGGCACCCTGTCCAGGGTGTACCCTGCCTAGTGCCCGAAGTCTCCTGGGATAGGCTCCGCCCCCGCGACCCTGAACACAGGATTAAGCGGTATAGAAGATGAATGAATGAGACTAAAATAGATGCTGGCTGTGATAAGGCATGAGTAACACTGTTAACACTCTTACAGATAAATTAGGCATAAATAAACTCAATTCACATGGGAGGGAGGGATGGAGGGAGGGAGGGATGGATGGAGGGATGGAGGGACGAATGGATGGAGGAATGGATGGAGGGATGGAGAGAGGGATGCATTACTCCTTCAGGTCCTGTCTTGTTTAATGAATTAAGACGCTTTCAGGAAGTGAATTTGCATCACAGATTCAAGACCAGTGACCCATAACCAAGAGACTGAATACACACACACACACACACACACACACACACACACACACGTCAGTACAGAACAGTAACACATCTGTCCAGTGTTTCTCCACAGCTGTATTATCGCAGCATCAGCCTGGTGCCGATCTGTTTAAATAAACCCGGACAGTGCTGGAGTTTAGAGAGCTGAAAGGATTGAAAGTGTTAATTCTCATCACTGGTTGCAGGTTCCCAGTTTTTTTGGGGGGGAATTAAATTTTCCCTCTGCAGTAATAAGCCGTGTCTCGGCTGCTACACGAGCTCGAGCTCTACAGAACCGAATGAAACTGTATTTACAGGCGACGGAGTCTCCAGTGCAGGAACTATTAATCACTGAAATGGGCATCAGTGAGCGACACAATGATTTACTCCTGCTGCTGAGGACGGGGGGGGACGAGGGGGGGACGAGGAGGGGACGAGGGGGACGGGGGGGGACGAGGGGGGGAGACAGGTAGTGTGTGTGAGAGTGTAGAGTGCAGAATACATTAGCATGGAGGAGAGAGAGAGAGAGAGAGAGAGAGTTAGTGTGAAAGAAAGAATGAAAGAAAGATGCACATAGAGAAAATGGATAGAAAGAGAGAGGGAGAGTCAGACAGACAGAAAGACAGAAACATGGTCGGACAGACAGACATAGAGAATCAGATAGAAAGACAGACAATCAGAGACAGACAGAGGGAAGACAGAAAGAGACAAATTAGATCCGTAGAGAGACAGACTGACAGACGAAGAGACAGACGAAGAGACAGACGAAGAGACAGACGAAGAGACAGACAGAGAGACAGACAGAGAGACAGACAGACAGAGAGACAGACAGGCCTATTCACTGCGTATACTATAAGTGTGATTATAATTATGAACCGTGTGAATGTTCGAGACACGCGGCGTGGACACGGCGGTTCCCTCAGTCTGGATGCTGAAGCAGATAAACGCTGAGGGAGTTCGATAAGTGTTTCATCACGGAGTGTAAAGGTGGAACTCTGCGACTGTTCTCAGGTCAGTGGAGGCCATTTAACAGCGGGTTCTTATTACACACTGACTCGAGACGTCCAGAGTCTACAGAACTGAAATCACACACGAGAGCTGAGACAGAGACTACGGGTACGGATACGTGGATACGACGCGGTTCCGGATTATCTGATCCGAGAAATCATGAACAGATCCAATCCAGTGTCATGAGTGTGGAGAGAGAGAGAGAGAGAGAGACAGAGAGAGAGAGAGAGAGACAGAGAGAGAGAGAGAGAGAGAGACAGAGAGAGAGAGAGAGAGAGACAGAGAGAGAGAGAGAGACAGAGAGAGAGAGAGAGAGACGAGTTAGTGATGCTGACACACTCATAACATTCAGGACATTAAACCGTGCAGACGTGGAATAGTTAATCTTAGATCTTCTTTTTCCTAAAATCATCCTGGTTTAACTCTGTGTTCTGGTTATCATAATAATAATCATAATAATAATAATAATAATAATAATAATAATCATTCTGATGATTCTGATGACAATGATAATAATAATAATGATTATAATAATGTTAATAATAATAATAATAATGATGATAATAATAATAATGATAATAATAATCATGATAATGATAATAATAATAATAATAATAATAATAATAATATGGCTCCATATGGACAGCCTGAGGATGTCGCTTGAATAGTTTTAGGACCGAAATTACCATAAAGAGTGTTTTTGTAGTCACTCAGTGAACAGTTAATAAACTAACGAACACACAGTTTCTCCTCAACACTCTCCTCTGTCTCGCTGATTGTGGAGACATTTCTTTAACAAACTGTTTATTTCCAGAGTTTGTAAATGTCTCTGAAGCTGGTTTGTGAAGATAAGTTGTTTTTCACGGACAGTATTTTTTTAATCTGGTTAAAATCATTCTGATTAGAGATCAGATGTTTGTTTACACGCGCAACACATTTAATCAGATTATATAATAATCCCCTTACACAGAGCGCGCTGAGGTTTGGTTAAGCTTTTCTCCCACAAATCCCACCTTCTGTGTTATGATTGGATACAGTAATTCAGTCTCTTCTGTGATTGGCTGAGCTCCTTCCCCAGCCAGACACCCTGCATGTGAACGTCTGCAGTGAAGACGGGAGGGAGGGAGGGAGGGAGGGAGGGCGTGTGTTCTTATGTTTACTCATCTGGAAAAGAAGCAAAACATCTCCCATGAGAACACGGGGGGCACCTAGTGTTACCCCTCCAGTACACACGGGGGGCACCTAGTGTTACCCCTCCAGTACACACGGGGGGGCAAACGCGTGCGGGGAGAACAGATTTACTCCAGCAAGAGAGAAATGATCAGATCTGGTGCAGTAAAAGTGCTTCATATATAAACATATTTAAATTAAGGCCATTGAAGTAAAATATGTAAGTTGAACAAAGTAAATAATAAAATTAATTAAACAAAATATCCTCTCACTCACTCTCTGTAGATCCTGTAGAGGGTCACAGGAGGGCTGGAATCTACTGTATCCCAGGGGACTCAGGGGATGAGGTGAGGTACACCCTGAACGGGGTCCCGATCCATCACAGGGTACACACACACACACACACACACACACACACACACACACTGAGGGCTGTGCTTTCGACAGGATGCAGTGGTTCTGGTTCTGACTGGTGATTTTTCCTGTTATTAGTGTAATATTAGGTTCTGTGTAAATGAAGCTAGTGTCTGTTGTTAAAAGTGCGATGCAAATAAAAACTTTTCTCTCCCTTTAAGTGAATAAAAAGCTTTTCATGAGAGAAGCGTAAGTGTTGAGCTTTACCTTTATTACAAACCACTGACACTGGAGACTCCTTACACTAACGACACAGAAACACATTAACA
Organism: Channallabes apus; assembly: GCA_030522415.1. Classification (NCBI taxonomy): domain Eukaryota; kingdom Metazoa; phylum Chordata; class Actinopteri; order Siluriformes; family Clariidae; genus Channallabes; species Channallabes apus. Next base: position 1,211,032 of record CM060117.1, on the reverse strand, counting down.
GGAAACCTGACCCGTGATTATGTACTTGTGTTTCACCTGTAACTCTATAACGTTATACAGTAGAGCTATTGGGTTTAAATCCACCAAATTAAAAGTCCAACGCATTTTAATATAAACACCAGGGTTAAGTTTGCTAGATAAGACTATGATATATATATATATATATATATATATATATATATATATATATATATATATATACTGTATATGTATTTAATACTTTAACGCCAGTGGCGGCTGTTAGCTTTTGAAACACGGGACGCTAGCTGGATAGTTTCTCCTTCCACGAGCTACTTTAATTATACGAACAAGCTAACTTTACAATGCTGAAACAAGGAGCAAAGTCAAGAACGCTATGTTTTTTTTCATTTAAAGAATGATTTGTACAAACAAAAATGGTTTATATCACCAGCAAACACTACAGAGTGCAGCAGTTCATCGTCCCACTTCACCTGCAAATCCGCGATGGACTGAACTCGAATCTCTGTAGCGCTGATGTATACTTAAGACATGCTGTCAATCAAAAAAGGGGTTCCGCCCTTTAAACAGCTCCTCCAATCATCATGCAGCAGCCCGGCGTCCTGTCCCGCCCACTGCTCCATTCACTCCTAGACAAGCTGAACTTCCCTGGAAGTGATGATTTTGGTGCATTTATCTAATTACCGTCCAGCTTTTCTGCAGTGAAAAAACCTCCTCTGTGCTTCTCCATAGCTCCAGTGAAGCTGGGCTTCAAGAGGGTTTAACGCGCTGTGCTGCACGGAAATGTAGGACGAGAAAATCACCTCAAACAATCTACAATAAATACCTGATTCTGAACGAGCTAGACATGAAGTTGAACGCGTTCTAGCGCACTTTTATTAAATGAGCATTTATTTTAAGACATAGTAGAGGAGGCGGAGCTTCCCTTGTAGTCTTAGAGCAGCCGCCACTGTTTAACGCGTATATAACATAAATATCTCTAATATTCAAACTTACATGCACAATGATAGGAGAGAGAGAAATCCATGATGCATTGAGGAATCGATTCTTTTCCCCGTCACTCTGGCCTGAGAGGAAATATTATTAGATGTAATTATATATTATAGCGTATATTAGACTGAGTGGAGAGCGGGTATAATAACATCTCATTCTTCACTCCGCTGGTGTGAGAGAGTCTGCAGCAGGAGCAGGAAGTCCTCGCGGTGTATGAATTATTCCTTTTATCCCTCGTGGATCATGTCTCAGATCCGGTTGATAATGAATCTGACACCAGAACCGTGACGGATCAGACACGAGAACGCTTTGATCAGCTCTGCCTCAGAAGCTCAGGAACTTTTCGCTTTTTTCTTTCGTTCTCCTCCATTTCACCTGGCAGTGCTGTTTCTCCGGCCGCGTTTCACTTTCTCGCTGCTTCTCAGCTTTGATCTGTTGCTGAGCTGCTGAAGCATGAAGAGCTCGTTCTCCCGTTTTAGCCAAATACGAGCTCGCTAGTGAAGTGTACTGGGTTTTAAGCCCACAGTATAACAGTTCTAACATTAGCCAGCGTGCTACAGTAATACACTTATATTTTGGTATTCTTTAGGCTAAGGTTGTAGTCTAGAGTCTAGAGTTCAGTTAACTACACACAGTGTGCTACAGTTTCATCTCCTGTGTTGTTTTGGAAATTTTGCTAATAAATTATACATTACAATCCTACAGTATGTAACGAGCATCCAGCTGGGTTTGATTAGTTACAGCATCCTAACAGTCTTTAGTTTCCTAACAGTCTCCTCCTAGTGTTATACACCACTACCGTAAATACACCGTAAATATATACCGTAAATACACGTCACTGTCGAACTTATTAATATAGAGAAATGACATTCTGTAAGGTCGAGTATCTGACGCCTTGTTTACACTAAGTTGTCCTTCTTTGGTGCTCAGACAAATACACTCCCTGTTCGGTAATCGGAGAGAGAATCACAGATGAGAAATGGAAAAAGCAGATCAGATAAAGATGAAGTTTTGTCTTAAAACTTCAGGCAGAACTGCAAAAGTTTCATTAAATTCTGTCCAGAGAGTTTTGTGTGATGCTGTGACAAAATCTGGCTGGAGAAACAGACATACAGACATACAGACAGACAGACAGACAGACAGACAGACAGACATGTTTCTGAGACTGGTTTCTGGTCCTCCAATGTATCATGCATATAGACATATTATATGAGTTAACCTGATAAACTACACTGCTAATGAATCTTTCTAAATTATGTTCTGTAAATAATATTTTTCTTCTTGTGCTAAATAACGCATTGAGCTGTAAACAAAAACATGAATATAAATAACAGCTAGTGCTGATTTGATTTGAATGGTAGTATTTTTAGCGTCCCCCTCTTTAGAGTCGCTCCTGATGTTCCTGTCTGTTGGCCTCGGGTGGCCTGTTCCCAGCAGGAGATGATTTATGAGCTGAGAGCTGATCATGTGACGCGCGTGTGCGAGAGAGAGAGAGAGAGAGAGAGAGAGAGTGAGAGAGAGCTTATTACGCAGACGGCTGTGAAGGAGACGGGCGTGTCCTGTATCCCGCTGTGGCCGTCTGTTAGGTGTACAGCTGCACCGAGCCGTGACTCTCACTCACTAATAAAGAAACGATTCCTGCTGTGACACGATGAAGAGACGACATTTCTCTAATTTAATATTTATTTTAATGTTATTTTTAATCATACACAAACATTTGAGCATCAGTTACTATACGGTCTGAGATGAGCACCAGTGGCAGGTTCCTAACACACACACACACACACACACACACAGACACACACACACACACACATAGACAAGGTGGTGTAATGGCAGTGTTGTTTACAATATACCAGCTGTAAACACGCCTTCCCTTCCCTCACCTCTCTCTCTCTCTCTCTCTCTCTCCCTCACCTCTCTCTCTCTCTCTCTCTCTCTCTCTCACCTCTCTCTCTCTCTCTCTCTCTCTCCCTCACCTCTCTCTCGCTCTCTCTCTCTCTCTCCCTCACCTCTCTCTCTCTCTCTCTCTCCCTCACCTCTCTCTCTCTCTCTCTCTCCTCTCCTCACCTCTCTCTCTCTCTCTCTCTCTCTCCCTCACCTCTCTCTCTCTCTCTCTCTCTCTCTCACCTCTCTCTCTCTCTCTCTCTCTCGTTTTCTTACAGTTGTGTAATCAGTTATCGCTCGGCCCCGCCCACTGGACCTGACTGATAAGTAATATGAAATAAAACCCAAAGATAAAGACTAATGGATTTTATTTTGTGAGTTAGTTTATAAAACAAATTACATATAAACACACAAACTGACTGTTTAAATAAAGAAGGAGACTTTTTAGGGGACACTATAATAAATAGTTGACATTTAGATGCTGTGGCAGGAGATACTCGGCCGTAATCATCTATACATCAAGGTCAGAGAGAGAGAGAGAGCTTTGAATAATTATTATAAATTAATCACAGAGAATTTAAATCCTCGTACGTCCAGAAGTTTTGTTATTCAGAATAAACGTGTTGTTTTTGTGAGTTTTAGGGTGTTTGTCCTAAATCTGTTTGTAAATTTAATTTCCTAAACACAATCCTACACAGACATGTTGACGTGTGTGTGTGTGTGTGTGTGTGTGTGTGTGTGTGTGTGTGTGTGTCCATGTGTGTGTGTCAGGGTTTGACATGAACTCTTCTGCTCACTGCCCGATGTGTCTAGTGGATTTCCGGAGTCACTCGACATTCAGCCTTTTTACTCGCCACAATTTTGTTACAAGAAAATCACAGTTTTTTCTTCCCCATGATACGTTAATGTTTGTTAGATCTAGATTTCCTTATAAATGACATCATACACTGTATCACTATAGTAGTAGTCAAGTATTCAGTACTGTTAAGATCCCAATATAAAAACATGTAAACATGAACAGTATATTCTGCTTATTGAACTTAAATTCAAGCCTCTTACCACATGACATTGAAAAATAACAGATTCAGTCCAACTGAACTCATTCTGATATTAAAAATACAGCAACTCAGAACATTTATCATGTTAGTGTGTTGTGTTCTATTATCAGGTATTATTATTCATTATGTATTATTATATCAGAATTCTGAGTTAGGACAATGGATGCACACACACCAAACAGGAAGTAAAAGCGTGTGTGTGTGTGTGTGTGTGTGTGAGACTTAGTGATGGGAAGTTCGAATCATTGTAGTGACTCGGTTCTTTGAATCTTGTTCATCAAAATGAACGAATCTTTTTTTGAGTCATTTCGTTCATTTGATCAGAAATAAATTAAAATGTTGCGTTTTCAATAAAAATACCCGCAATACGTCTACATACACACATTTTGGCTCTAGTCCCAGTTATGAAAATATTACAATGTAACTAAGGACATGAGTAACAGAATGAGTAACTCACCATCATATTGTGGCGTGGGCGGGGCCACGGGGGTTCTCTATGTGTCCACCCTGTTGGGGAAGGGTGTTTGGGTTAGTGGCTTCCAGTGGCGGTTCTACACTGAATTGCTCCCTGGGCGAGACTCCTCCTCCCCCCCCCCACACACACACACACACAAAAATTTAACTTCACATTTTGTACACACCACACGTTTTATTAAACTACTCATAACTTAAATAAATATACTGTGTACAAACAAATATTATATAAATATAGAATTAATATAGAACAAATCACACTAAAGAAAAATAACTTATTTACTTCACTGCAGAACAGAAACCACAAACTGAAACTAAAATCTGACTTTTCTGGCCTTTCTAGATGTAAAGTCATCAATAATGGCATCATATGAGATCTGCTCCCCTATTGCATGATTTGTGCTTATGACAGCGAGGCCAGTGAGCCGTTCCTGAGACATGGTTGACCTCAGGTATGTCTTGATTAACCTGAGTTTGGAAAAGCTCCTCTCTGCTTGAGCTACAGTCACTGGCAATGTAAGTGCAATCCTGAGAGCAGTCCAAAAGTTGGGGTAGATCTCAGATAGATCCTTATCGTGCAGAAAAGTGAGAAGCTCAAAGAGGCTCATGGTTTTTGATGGCAGTCATTAGACACTTTATTAATCTAATCTAATCTAATCTAATCTAAGGGAGGAACAATTAGCTCCTTGGTTAATTTACTGCCTCAAATTATATGCTTTGTCACGTAACAGAGTTATAGCAAATGGAAAATGTCTTTTAAACTACCTACACATACAGTGGTGTGAAAAACTATTTGCCCCCCTCCTGATTTCTTATTCTTTTGCATGTTTGTCACACAAAATGTTTCTGATCATCAAACACATTTAACTATTAGTCAAAGATAACACAAGTAAACACAAAATGCAGTTTTTAAATGACGGGTATTATTATTTAGGGAGAAAAAAAATCCAAACCTACATGGCCCTGTGTGAAAAAGTAATTGCCCCCTGAACCTAATAACTGGTTGGGCCACCCTTAGCAGCAATAACTGCAATCAAGCGTTTGCGATAACTTGCAACGAGTCTTTTACAGCGCTCTGGGAGGAATTTTGACCCACTCATCTTTGCAGAATTGTTGTAATTCAGCTTTATTTGAGGGTTTTCTAGCATGAACCGCCTTTTTAAGGTCATGCCACAACATCTCAATAGGATTCAGGTCAGGACTTTGACTAGGCCACTCCAAAGTCTTCATTTTGTTTTTCTTCAGCCATTCAGAGGTGGATTTGCTGGTGTGTTTTGGGTCATTGTCCTGCTGCCGCACCCAAGATCGCTTCAGCTTGAGTCGACGAACAGATGGCCGGACATTCTCCTTCAGGATTTTTTGGTAGACAGTAGAATTCATGGTTCCATCTATCACAGCAAGCCTTCCAGGTCCTGAAGCAGCAAAACAACCCCAGACCATCACACTACCACCACCATATTTTACTGTTGGTATGATGTTCTTTTTCTGAAATGCTGTGTTACTTTTACGCCAGATGTAACGGGACACGCACCTTCCAAAAAGTTCAACTTTTGTCTCGTCGGTCCACAAGGTATTTTCCCAAAAGTCTTGGCAATCATTGAGATGTTTTTTTTAGCAAAATTGA
>CM060117.1:1184044-1199044 GCA_030522415.1 Channallabes apus | reverse complement strand
AAATATAAAGGGGGTACTTACTTATGCTCTGCTGGGGTGATGTCTTCAGAAGTACACACTACTGTATGTCGCCTATCTAACTAGGACCCTAGTGTGTGTGTGTGTGTGTGTGTGTGTGTAATAGAGTTGTTGTAAAGACCTATGAGCTCAAGGAGAAACGCCATTTTTCAAAATTTCTCAAAAATGTAATCAGTTAATAAAAAAGTAAATGCAAACTATTTATTTAATCGTAAAAAAAATCCACCTGACTTGATCAGAATAAATTTCTATTCCAGTTCAGGATTCAGTACATTTCAAATTGTGATCATCCGTCACATGTCCCCAGTTGTAGCTAATCTGAGCCTAGCCTTCACGCTCCTCTACATACCCCCCCCCCCACCCCACCCCCCAGTGTGGAGAAATGGCCGCGCCCGTTCTCATTGACTTTCTGACTTCCTGTATGTTTCTCCTTGTGTCGTAGGTCTGTACATTCTGGTACTTTGCACCAGTATTGCTGTCCGGCTCCGTTGTACAATACGCAGCTAGCCGTGCCTGCGCCTCTCAAAGAGTGCAGGTAAGCGTCACGCTAAGGCGTAGCCTAACTCGGGCCATCACTAAACCGCAAGCTCGCATCGCTTAAACCAGCCGGACAAACATCTCGTGCAAACGGTGACGTGGCTAAGCATTAGCAACACGATCATCGCATGCTAACCCGGACTAATTAGCATGATCGCATACTGACAGGCATGCCTTTATTATTAGCCACGTTAGCATGTCAGGATTCTGAGATAAACTGATATTTGATGTTTTTTACGCCGGTATTTCATCTTAAATTTTATTTTTATAAATCTGCTATGAAGTTTTGTCTGGCATGGATCATTGCTACATTTGCTAACTGGTTTTTGTTTTCGCTAGGCTGCATGTGTTCCTGTTCGAAACAACGTCTGATCGCTGCCTTTTCCTTTTTCATTCCATTCTTCGTAATAAACCTCATTACACACTCCTCTAGACACAATACAGTAGTGATTAAATACGAGGTTCATTCTTTCATTACTGTCCTGCTGTAACTATAAAACTTATAAAGCATCACGCATAAGTATTCACCCCCTTATTGGTAGATTTGATTAGATGTCATGACTTAACATATTAAAATACTGAGTGGGATAAAATAGTTTGCAAAATTATTACATAAATATTTACCCCCCATCAATGTGAAACCTGTAAATTAGTTCAGTTCATGTATTGATTCCTGATTAGTTTAAATAAGTCTAATATGCAAAAGATTGGACAATATGGTAGGTAATGAATCTTGTGAGACGAGAATGTCGTTATACAAGGACGTGACATTGTCTCTCAGCTGCACTGTGTGTACTCTGTATCTCCCTGTGTCTGTATACGATAAGCATTCGGTATTACTCGTTTATCAGACGTCTTCCTGTTTAAAGACTGATCAGAGTTTGGACGTAAAATAGAAAGCTAGAGCTAAAAATATTCCAACCGTGAGTGTGAAGAGCTGATTAGTCTAAAAAAATTTAATAAAAACAAGGCATCAAGGGTAACTCAAGAACATGAAGATTAAGAACATCTTGGACTCTCCACAAAGCTGGACTTGAGGAAAGCGTGGTGGTGGAGGTGGTGTTTGCTCAGATGAAACCAAACGTGAGCATTTTAAAACCTTGAGTACGTTCAGGAGAAACCCAGCACACTGGGAACCCTCTCTCCTGTGAAGCATGGTGGTGGGAGCATCACGTGAGAGACACTCCCCCCCTCCCCCCCAACCTTACCCCCCACCCATCTTTCTCCACGATTTTGTCCACCAGCTTGATATCAGGAACATTCTGTGTTCTTTCATCGAGATTCGTAAACCGTCAGCGAGAACGCAAATTAGATCTGAATTCTAGCATCGTGTCAGATGAAGTGTGGTCACACAGCAGGGGGGAAACATCACACCGTACACACTTCCTGTTTGCTTCATCATGCATCATGCTCTCCTCCTTATGCTCCGGCTGCTCGATCATCACATCACATCGTGAAAGTAGAGATTTTATCCACCGTTCTGTACTGAATTCCTTCCAGCAGCCATTTTATGTTCTGCTCCTCCGTCAGGGAAGATAACGATCTGCACCGCTTCTGCTGCCCGTCCTCCGGGAGCACCGGCCCGTCAAGATAGCCGAGAGACGAGCAGAACCTCGGACCGGTCCTACAGCGCACGCCTCCTCCGTCTTCCTCTTCAGACACGTCTTTCATGGAGCGTTTTATCTTCGTGTGCACGTGGAGCTCGCTGGTGTCTCGTCTGAGTCTCGCTCCCGATCAGGACTTCACTCAGCTTCACTCGTTTTTAGTCTTCAAGGAGTTTGCATGTTTTTAAGAATTATTAATCACACCAATACACACACACACACACGCACACACACACACACACACATAGGGTGCTGTAGTAAGTAAATCTCATCAAATAATTATCAAAATTATATATTTTTTAAATCCATGATGCATGAAATAATGTAAAATATTATTTTGTTGAGATTTTGAGAACAGAAAGTTACTTAATACTAAATAATGATAAGAATTAATTGTGAGACAGAAATATTTAAAAGTCAAATCCGTGACTCTTTGGTGTGAATAATGATGTAGACGATACCTGATGCAGTTATAAATCTTTAATTTATTCATAACGATGTCAGTTCGTTGAATCACTCAGCACTAATTAGCGATCCACGGGGGGTGCAGGAGGCGGGGGTGCTGATGGGGAGGGGGTGTTGGGGGGGGTGGGGTTGCTGATGGGGAGGGGGTTTTGGGGGGTGGGGGTGCTGATGGGGAGGGGGTGCTGGGGGGTGGGGTTGCTGATGGGGAGGGGGTGTTGGGGGGGTGGGGTTGCTGATGGGGAGGGGGTGTTGGGGGGGTGGGGTTGCTGATGGGGAGGGGGTGTTGGGGGGTTGTTGGGCTGCTGGTTTATAACAAAGGCCTAAGAAGTGCGTCTCTCCTCTTATCCTCTGCCATGTTCTATTGACGTGTACACAAACTCTAATAAAATATTTATTTTTTAAGACCTGGTTTAGTGTTTGTCGTTAGCATTAATCATTCATGATACACTCGATGATACAATTAATAAATTTGTTAGTTGATTAATCAGTTAATTTCTTTGTTTCATGTTAAGAATCATTGCTGCTATTAAGTTAATTATTGCATGAATATTTTTTACATAATGAATTACATAATTATTACCATTATATAAACATAAACATTATTATCATTATAATTATTATTGTAACAATTATTGTCTTATCTTTTTATTAATTATTGTGCCAAATCTTTAGGGAAGTTTGTTTGCAACGTTATTTTATTATTATTTTTGTCAGTGTCATGGCATAAAGCTTGTGTGGAAATTTACAAAAACATTTATAAACATTTTAGAATTTTTTTTTTTTACATTTTCGCTCATTGTAATGTTTAATGTCTAATTCATGCATTTATTTTTCATTATTTTTTTCTACAGATTTTTGTATTTATATAATTATGTTTGATGATAATTGTATTTAGATATTTAATTTAATTTTATTTAACTTTATTAACACTTTGCTGACTGTAACTATGTATAGGGAAGTAAAAGTCCAGTATAAATAACTATAATTGATGTAATTAGCAGTACTGTTATTATAACGACATTATTATTAGTAATAATAAGAAGAAGAAGAAATAGATGACTGATGATGACATTGAGTGGCAGCTGAAGGTCAGGAGAGGAATGTGTGTGTTTTTTTTTTTTCTTCTGAGCTGACGAAGAGGCGAGACTTCACATCATCACCTTGACATTCTCACACTCAGACAGTCAGTGTGTTTCACTGGATCCTATTTTTTCGTCCTCTGCACTTATTATAGCTGTTCTTTATTTAATATAGATTTATATTTAAAGCATGGGTGATAAAAATCAGTGCATCTTCCACATCACACACTTCTCGTTGTATAAGCGGGATTTCGAGCAGGTCTGTAGAGGCGTAGTTGCTGCATTGTGCCTTGAGGGGGCGCAGTGTGATCAGGTAACTGCAGTAGTATGCAGTAGGAGATGTCCTCCAGAGAGGAAGCGCTCCGGATGAGAATGCTGCAGTGATGTAAGAGGGTTAGAGCTCGCTCCTTACCGCAGCTTATCTGCATGTTCTCGGCCCGGGTCGTCTGAGCTCAACGTTTATACAGTAAATAAAGGGCCGTCCAGTTTATTCCCCACCAGCACTCGGGATAAACAATTTATACAGAACGGACCGGTACACTCGGGTCTCTAACCTTCTTAACGCTCGCTTTATGTTTATTCCTCTGATCTGATCTCTGTGGTTAGTCTTCGTCCCCGTGTCTGATCACATGATGACCATCTGCTAACGATAAACCTGCGATTAAAGAAACTCAAGCTTATATCATTCATCAGAGAGATCAAGCTCACCGGTGCTTCTTAACATTAAAGTGCAATGAGACTTTTTGTTTATTGCCATCTTTCATGTAATATTGTTCTTGCGGTTTCTGATAAATAAATGTAGAAAACAGAAAGAAAAGTTTTAGCTTAAACGTAAAGCTGGAATATTCTTTCAGGTAAATGTGGCCTGAACATATTTATAAATTTAAATTTATAATTAATTTGTTTACTTATTTTTATACAAAGAGATTATAATCTGTGGTTAAGTACGTTCGGTTGATTTGTATGTTTAAACAGAAATCTGTGGATGCTACAGTGTATGGTTTGTCGTTTTGTTTTAATTCAACCGCTTGTAAAGTTGAACCTGACTCTGATTGGGCGTGGCCTGCTGCGGGGCAGGGCAGGGCGGGGCAGGGCGGGGCAGGACGAGCGCTCCCAGGTGAGAGATGAGCGGTTATTCTGTTTAAGTGCAGAAATAGAGGTTTATTTAATCTCCAGTTCCTAACGGGTCGAAAAAGCGCTCATGCTGGTGCAGGTGTTTTAGGAAGAACACAAACCTTATATGTAATATAATAAGTTCAAAACCACCAGAAATGAAACTAAAAGGGAAAAAAAAATCAGTTGTTCTCATTTCTGGAGTGACTTTTGATGCAGCGTGTGCTGGGTTTATCATAAAGGCTTTACAGAAAGTAGAGGAACTGCAACATATTACTGACTCAAATGCAAACATACTGTATATAAATGAAAAATACATTTAAAAAAATCGATCTTGGAGTCATTGAGGCCGTACATGAATACAAAAGAATCGTGATACATCACTGAATCAATTTCCCCCCAATCTCTAGTAAACATTAATGTGTGTGTGTGTGTGTGTGTGTGTGTGCAAATGTTTAAGTGGTGTTGTATATTTTTCTTATTTCTGTAAGATGTTAGGGTTAGGGCCTGATGTGTCCCAGGTGTGATGATGATGATGATGATGATGATGATTGTCAGGTTTCACCATCAGACCCTAAAAACAGAATTCTTTTCACTGATGAGGGATCCGGTGGAGGAGTCCGAGCGAGTGTTGGAGCACATGATTGACTCCCAGAATGCACTGCAGCGGTCCAGCACTGAGTCCTGACTGATGAACATATTGACAGGAGAAAAAAACACTAAAGTGCCGCTGCATCAATCTCTCTAGTTAAACATAAAGAGAGGGTTAAATAGTATCTGACTTCCACCAGCACGGCATTGTGGGTAATGTAGGAAACGTGAACTAAGGCAAATTTTATTTCTAATAATGTAAATCAATTTTAAAAACATGGATTAAATAAACATTAACACCGTCCTTCTCGTGTGAACGAATGAGCAGAGAGACATTTAAAATACATGATGATGTAGTTCAGGTCTCTGGTGGACCGTGATGATGAACTTGGTGTGTGTGTGTGTGTGTGTGTGTGTACTCTAGTGCTGGTTGAAAAAAAAATCTCAACATTAAAACTGACTTGCAATTAAAGGTGATTAAATTATAACAAGGAGACTAGTTGATAATATATACACAATAAATAAATATTAAATTAAGATAAATTATATATTTTTAGAATTAGAATAATAATAGTAAAAATGAATGCCTGATGCTTATTAAGCAGAACTACGGCACAGAGAGGAACTTCACTCATTCTACAGCGCGCATCTCTCTGATATGTTCCAATGACATCATCGTATAGGAGATGCAGGAGGCCCCGCCTCTCTGACCATGCCGTCCAATCAGCAGCTGTCAGCCGGTCATTTGCATGTTCAGTAGTGAAGGTGTTGCCTGGCAACCTTGAATTCGGCATGTCTGAGAGCTGAGCTGCAGAGGATCTGAGAATCTCTCCGGAGAAGCCGGGAGCCGCTCGACTGCAGAGTGGTGGTGAGGAGGAAGACGAGGAGGAGGAGGGAGTGGTGTCCTGTACGCCGGTGATGACCTTCTGCAGATGTTCACTATCTGAGAGATAGGAGTGGTGCATACGCACAGACACACACACACACACACACACGTGTAGCTTGAAGTAGGTCTGCATGTGATGGATGAAGCTCATCCATGGATCTAGGAGCAGGTGTGGAGTGGCAGTGTCGACTGACCTGGTTATAACCGTTCCTCAACGCACACCTCAGAGGAACCTGCGCTTCAGTCTCAGTACACCGAGGAGGATTCTGAGGCTGTTCCTCAGGATGGAGAGCTTCAGTGAGAAGCCGTCATGGCCGCTCGGCCCAGCAGGCGTTCCACACAACTGCTAAGTGTTCAGGTACACCCTGAGTTTGTGGTCCTTGTTTGGGTGCAGATGATGGATATGGAGATTTCTCATTACATCACATGACCACGAGACACCGGATCCCTGACCATGTCACGGTTTAAAGCTCTGTGCCTGGATTACTGGCAGTTTCTGTGTCTGCAGCCTCCCAGTGGCTTTTTTAAAAGGTAAGCAAAGTGCTGAGATGAGATTATTTTTAGAGCCCAGCTTTAGTTCAGGACAGAAATTAGTTTAATGGCCTTCGTTCGATTCGTGCCTCGTGTTGGGATTCCTGGGTTTCCTGTTGCAGTGGCTAACAGAATTATAACAGAAGTTATTATTTTATTTTATAATTGTAACGTTTTAAGCCTTTAAAATTACTTTATTTTTGTGATGTATGTTTTGTTGTACTTTTATTTAATTAAATTTTTTATATAAATTTTAGAAAATGTAGTTAAATCTAAATTATAGTTTTATTTATTTGGACTTTTAAGCATATTTGAACACTTTGTTTTACAAAACAATGAATAAATAATATTGTGGATGATCAGGGCCCGGTTTCTCGAAAGCTTCTTATCACTAAGTAGTTCTTAAGTTGTACCTTAACCTCTCTCTTAACGTTATGACGCATTTCCCGAAACGTTCTTACGCTAAGTATCTCTTAGCTAAGTCACACGTTCGTAAGGTTGGTCTGGAGTTTTTGCGCTGTGATAACGTTTCCATCTTTCCGCGTGAAAAATTAAATGTTTCATTTTTTTGCCGGTTCTCGCGGAAGCTTCGCGGAACATTAGCAGAACTTCGCGGAACATTAGCGGAACACCGGCAGGCAATCGCAGCAGCTCAACACCGCATCTCACTGTGAGTCAGGCCGCACAGGTGAGAGAGGGGTATTAGGCACCGTAATCCGCCTCGAGTGACCGCCCAACGTTCCGCGAAGATCTGCAAGGTCCGCAAGCTTCCGCATGTTCATGTTGAATTTTATTTGCGTGGTAAAATGGAAACATAATTACGGCACCAAAACTCGCGCTGAATCCTGATGAACTGCACTTACGGCCCCTGCGCGAAACCACGTAGGTGAGATAGGGGTATTAAACCTCCACTCTGTCAACTCATCGTATTCATTCCATAAGTGCGCTATACAACCCCAACAACTGACACTTCACATTGTTTCTGAAACTGGTGAAGAGTGTAAAACGAAACCTTTTGGGATGCCATTTTATATTTTTAGCATTTTGCCACACAAATACACAATGCTGCTAGTTTAATAATAAACTTCTAGGATGAAAATTCATGTACGGAAATAAATTGGATATGGTCGTCTTCACTGTATAAGCTTTTGTAAATGTGTACAATCCCGTAGTCGTGAAATTGGTTTAACTTCTTGTAAATGTGTCTCAACATGGAGCTTTCAAAGTGTGCTGATTTCAACATTAGCTAACTCCATTTTATTGCTGATTGTACCTTTTATTACATTTACATTTACATTTAGGCATTTGGCAGACGCTCTTATCCAGAGCGACTTACATTTTTATCTCATTATACATCTGAGCAGTTGAGGGTTAAGTTGAGGCTCAAGGGCCCAACAGTGGCAACTTGGTGGTTGTGGGGTTTGAACCTGGGATCTTCCGAACCGTAGTCCAATGCCTTAACCACTGAGCTACCCCTGACCCCCTTACTCTTTATAAGTGTAAATTGTACATATTATTGTAATGAGGCTTGTCGCTTGAGTGACCAAACCACAAGGAAATGTACTGCGCTGTTCAGAACAACAGAGTTTTGTGCTTTGAGTTTTGTTTTAAGTTTTTTTTTCAGTTCCCTTTAAAGTTCCCCAATTAATAAACAGACGTTATCTCAGAACAGGAAGGTCTTCCTGAATGTTCACACAATCACTCTCGCAGACTCGTACTTCACCGACGCCCTCTGAAGCCCTGCACCAGGGCTCTTACATTCATTATTACAGTACATCTCCTGACGCGGCCGCCAAAACCGCGTCACAAAACAATTGTCATCCTGGACTGTATATCTCTATGTAGTAAATGTCTATAAAGCAGGAAAAACAGCGGGACTAAAATTGAACTCTGTGGGACACCATCTTATACCTTATGTTCACTCTGTGGAAGTGTGTAAGATTGTGTGTCTTTATCACCGATAATCACAGGCTTATCAATTGTCCTGCACTTAAATTACAAATACACAGTAACCATATCAATCATTGATTTTTACGATACTTTGCTCAGGTGAAGATGTTAAACTTACAGGAGAAATGATGTCATTTTATTGCCAGGAAAAGGAAATCGGTGTAAAATATGATCACACTATGAGTCTATGCTTCATGTTGGTCCTTTTAAATGTCAACACCATTAAAATGATGCATTAAAAATATCTGGATGAAACTAGAATCAATTGTTAAACGTACATTTTCAATAAAATTTGATTTGATTTATTATAGCGCTTTTAACAAGGGTCATGTGTATGAGTGAGAAAAACTGTGTTTAGATAATGATGAGGTCGTCCCTGATGAACGAGTCGAGTGTGACGGTGCTGAGGGAAAAACTCCCTGAGATGGTGATATGAAGAAACCTTGAGAGGAACCAGACTGAACAGGGAACCCATCCTCATCTGCGTGATAACGGACAGCAGAAATTATATAACGACATCATGTTAGACTGCTGGAAGTTCAGTATAACAGATGTTGTCTTAGTTACACCAGTCCAGTTCAGCACAGGGACGAGTCAGCAGGTGAAGAGGACAGATGGGGTCTGGATCACTAGAAGCTCAGGAGCAGTATGTGTAGCTCCATCCAAACCATCATGAAGTAGAATCCAGCTGGAGGTGGTCCTTCTCTGAATGCCTCAAGATCTCCGCAGGGTCGGCGTCTGTCTACTGGAGCTGCAGATCTCCAGTTACCTCAGGATGGGTAGAGAAAGGAAAAACAGGTGGAAAAGAAAAGAATTAGTGTAGATGCCGTTCAGGATATTATGAATATTAGATAGGAGTGTGTAATTAGATGTACTGGAGTACAAGGCTATGGGATGAATTATGTGTATGACAGATTAAAAAGATGCGTCTTGAGTCTACTTTTAAACTGGTAGTCTGAGCCCCGAACACTGTCTGCCTAGGAGCTAAATATGAAAAAGCCCCGCCCCCTTTTGTAGATTTTGATATTCTGGGAACTACCAGAAGTCCGGAGTTTTGTGATGTTAAGGCGCGTGGTGGATTGTAGCGCATCAGAAGACTGGTTAGGTATGTGGGAGCTAAACCATTGAAGGCCTTGTATGTAAGTAAGTAGTTCTAGAACATGTGTTTGACTTCACTGTGAACTTCTGACTTTTTGTCTTGTGTGTCCAGAACTTTTGATTTTAAATAAGGTGTAAATAGCTTGAGGGTATGCTGATGAGAAAAATAATCCACAACATAGTGGTATGAATGAATCATAGTCCGCGTTTCCACCCGGAACAGAACAGCTGTGTGTGTTTTATTCCTCTTACATCACAAAGGTTTATATTTATAAAAGAACACACTAACTTTAATCAGTTCCGGTTATGCTTTAGTAACTTTAATAACTTTAAACACTCATCTCCTCCCCATGTCAACGTGTATGAGCTGTTACCATGGAAACGATAAAGTGTTAGAGTAATGAATCATTTAATATAAACCTGTGCTGCTGTTCAAGGTACTTAATCAACACCTTCCGGTCCAGAGTGATGTTTACCAAAGTCTTCTCTTTGTACGTCTCTACACAACAGAGATCCCTGTACGCGTAGCGGGTTGCGAGTGTAATCCAGGTTTAATTCTCTCATCACAGCAGGATTGGTGTCTCGCTCGCTCTTTCTGCATTCGCATGATTTACACCCATTACGTCTCTCCATTACAGCGACGGCAGTGTAAAGCCTGAAAGGCCTCATTATGCTGTGGAGAAATACTGTATCATTTCCAGAAACGCAGACACTTTAAGCGTAGCTCTGTCTCCGCCGGCGAGAACAACAACGCTGCTGTGCTCGGGTTCCTGGAGCACAATAACTGCGCTGTGTTTCGTTCTCCTGTGTTTGTGTTATGGGTGAATTTAACTCCAGCCTGATTTTAACCCCTGGATCCTCTCGAGCTCTGTGTTCAGATCCTCCTCCGAGGCGTGGCGTGTCTGGACCTACGCCCGGCTCCGGGTTGCTGTTGGAACATGTAGGTGGTTTCCATGAGGGTCTGACTGAGAAAAACAGGGGAAAAAAAGGCTGGAAGAAGGAAAATAAGATCACATTAGGACCTAATACGTTATTAGTCCCTTAATACCTTAATACCTAACTCCTGTCAGCTCTTACGTAACTTCTTGCTTTAACTTAAAGAAGTTTATATTTTTCTTTTTTTTTTTTTTTTCTGCTAACCTGGTCAACTCCAGACCTCCATCTCAGACCACACAAGAGGAACATCTCCATCTGTAGAGTAGAATCTCATTTTCTGTCACGAGCGTTGATGAAATCCCAGGAAAGAGGAAGCAGGTTCTAGACCAGAGCGTTGTTATCAGAGAGAGAAGCCACCTGCGTTTCAGCTTCAGACGTTCCCGTGTTTAACATGACAGGATTTCTTTCACTTGGTGGAGAATGTCAGGCGTCCTGGTGAGTGATGTTCCAGCTCTGTGGAGCGTCATGTGGAAGTACTGCATCTCCGTACGAACTAACAGGTAGGAGCTCACGCCGTCTGCGTCTCAATCTTCAAGCATTTCAGTGTTTTATGGCTTTGTTTAAGGTTCACTCTATAACGTGAGATTTAATATCATTTGTTCTGAACCAGTATAAATCATGACAAAGATCGGTTCTAAAAATGTCCTTTCCTTACTAGTCTCTCTCTCTTTTTGCTCTCTTGAAGATAATAAGACAAAAAATAAATGGCAGCTTGTTCTCATGAAATCACTAAGCAATATAAACTCCTCTGTCCTGAAGATGCTACAGCTTTACTTCTGACTGTTACACAGCGCTGACACTGGAGACTCCTTTAATTCTTAATCGTTATATTTCAGGAATGTTCTCAGAGTGTGTTCTGTACACATCCCTGTGGTTACTATGGAAACAAAGTATTAGAACGAGCACAAGGTTCCAGTCTTGCTAATGATAAATCAGATGCTATCGCCACCGTGCTTCACAGCGTGGATAATGTTGGGTTTTCAAGAGATTTCTCACATTAAGAGGATAAAATAAATACTGTCTTTTTTTTATTTACATCCACATTTTATATATATATATATATATATATATATATATATATATATATATATATTTTTTTTTTTTTTTTTTTTTTTTTTTTTTGCGTGTGTGATTCACTATATGAGACTATTTGGTCTAAGGGGGCTTTCCCATATTCCAGAGGTTGATCCAGAACTGCTGATCATATGCAGATCATGAGAAGGTTTGTCATAATTCAGTGCAGCTGTTTGAGGAATCGACGCCAGCCAGAGATACTGACCATGATGGAAAATGTGAAACTGTACAGTCCTGACCTCGCCATTTCCACATTTTTGGAAAAGCCATTAAACAGGGTTCCTTGGAGGCCGGTGTTTCAGAGTACTGAGGAAACTTTCTACCTTGATGGTATCCAAGCACTAGTGAAACACTGGGATAAGTGCACTAGCATAGTTATTCTGCACAATCAAAAGTCCCGCTTTGACTTGAATGCCCCGTGTAAATCCACTAAATCCCAATCAGCACATAAGCCCTAATAGCCCCTACCCTGTGTATGATGAGGTCTGTTACAGAAGCGTGCAGCAGCTCCAGGACTTGGGTAGTCTCCGGGATCCTGGTGTCTAATTACAGCCGAGAGATCAGACCAGGGTGCGAGGTGGAGTTTAAGTCTTTAACAGTGAGGAGGTGAATCTTGACAGTTCAGTGTGAGTTCAAGTCCCAGGTGATTCATAATAGCTTCATAATTCATAGCTAATGTGAAGTCAGAGTTTAAAAGATTGACGTCACGAAGGCCAAGAATTTACATTCGAGAAACTCCGGATAAAGTCAGGGAATGTGGGAAAGGCTCCAGGATGATGTCATCACATGGGTCATGAGTTTCACGTTAAGGCTTTTTAATGCATGAAGCGAGCTGTTGGTACAGAACATGGATCTTCCATAGGAAGCTCTAACACACACTCACACTCCTCACTCGATCTCTTCATCTTATCTCGTAAAGACTCGCCATGTTCTCCTTCTCCGTCCGCTGGTCGTCCCGGGGTTCTGCTCTTCCCAGGGAGGATTTGGGGAGGTGAGCAGGAGGATGATGAAGATTTGCTGCGGGCGACGTTTGCTCTTTTATTGAAGCTGTTCCGGCTCAGCTGTGCCTCTGAGCTGCGACCCGAGAACCCGGTGTGATCTGATCCGACCTGACGCAGGAGAGAGAATCATTTATTTACGTCGTGTGTGTCCAGTGTATAGTGTTCTCATCACGCATTCAGGGGTTGGAAAGGGAGTGTGTGAGTGTGTGAGTGTGTGAGAAACGGCTCGGCTTTGCGGAATGGAGGTTTTAATTTTATAAAGCGGGTTTAAAGATAAAAACTTTCATGTGAAGCTGAATGAACACTGAGGTCCAGTTCGGTGAGTTAAATTTCATGCATTCTGTATTTTTCTAGTGTGTGTGTGTGTGTGTGTGTGTGTGTGTGTGTGTGTGTATACCTATTTAAACCTAACAGTCATGTTCATTTTCATCTCAGTGTAATCTAACGCACAGAGTCGGGTGTGTTAGCTAAAAGAAATACATGAATTTGAAACACACCTCTATTCTAATGATTTATAATAATTAAAGTTATTTCAGTTCAATTTCTAATCAGAGTCACGGACACGAAGCAGCTTCACCCAAATGCAGAAATATATTGAGATTAAATGGAGCGAGAGAAATGTTAAGATCTAAAAGTCATTCACTTAATTCATTTGTGGTGGGTTTATTTTATACTGTGTGTGTGATTATACTGTGTGTGTGATTATACTGCGTGTGTGATTATACTGCGTGTGTGATTATACTGTGTGTGTGTGATTATACTGCATGTGAGATTATACTGTGTGTGTGATTATACTGCGTGTGTGATTATACTGCGTGTGTGTGATTATACTGCATGTGATTATACTGCGTGTGATTATACTGTGTGTGTGATTATACTGCGTGTGTGATTATACTGCGTGTGATTATACTGTGTGTGTGATTATACTGCGTGTGATTATACTGCGTGTGTGATTATACTGCGTGTGATTATACTGTGTGTGTGATTATACTGCGTGTGATTATACTGCGTGTGTGATTATACTGCGTGTGTGATTATACTGCGTGTGTGATTAAACTGCGTGTGTGATTATACTGCGTGTGTGATTATACTGCGTGTGTGATTATACTGTGTGTGTGATTATACTGTGTGTGTGTGATTATACTGCGTGTGTGATTATACTGCATGTGTGATTATACTGCGTGTGTGATTATACTGTGTGTGTGTGATTATACTGCGTGTGTGATTATGCTGCGTGTGTGATTATACTGCGTGTGATTATACTGCGTGTGTGATTATACTGTGTGTGTGATTATACTGCGTGTGTGATTATACTGCGTGTGTGATTGTACTGCGTGTGATTATACTGTGTGTGTGATTATACTGCGTGTGTGATTATACTGCGTGTGTGATTAAACTGCGTGTGTGATTATACTGCGTGTGTGATTATACTGCGTGTGTGATTATACTGTGTGTGTGTGATTATACTGCGTGTGATTATACTGCGTGTGATTATACTGTGTGTGTGTGATTATACTGCGTGTGTGATAATACTGCGTGTGTGTTTATACTGTGTGTGTGTGATTATACTGCGTGTGTGATTATACTGCGTGTGTGATTATACTGCGTGTGTGATTATACTGCGTGTGTGATTATACTGTGTGTGTGATAATACTGCGTGTGTGATTATACTGCGTGTGATTATACTGCGTGTGTGATTATACTGCGTGTGTGATTATACTGCGTGTGTGATTATACTGCGTGTGATTATACTGCGTGTGTGATTATACTGCGTGTGTGATTATACTGCATGTGATTATACTGCGTGTGATTATACTGTGTGTGTGATTATACTGTGTGTGTGATTATACTGCGTGTGTGATTATACTGCGTGTGTGATTATACTGCGTGTGATTATACTGCGTGTGTGATTATACTGTGTGTGTGTGATAATACTGCGTGTGTGATTATACTGCGTGTGTGATTATACTGTGTGTGTGATTATACTGTGTGTGTGATTATACTGCGTGTGTGATTATACTGTGTGTGTGATTATACTGCGTGTGATTATACTGCGTGTGTGATTATACTGCGTGTGTGATTATACTGCGTGTGTGATTATACTGCGTGTGTGATTA
>CM060117.1:1161544-1176544 GCA_030522415.1 Channallabes apus | reverse complement strand
AGAGGGTTGAGACAGAGACGGAGAGAGACAGAGGGATGAGACAGAGGGATGAGAGCGAGTGATGAGGTCACTGATGGAGTGAGTGTGATGGTCAGCTTTTGTTACTCTGGATGTGAGAAGGTTTATCAGCTGCAGTCTAATGAACTCGCTGGAACTCGGTGGGTGAAGCCGGATCTCACTTTGATTCTCACTTTTGATTCGCTCCGAATCTCTCCTTAACCTCTTTACCACATTAGTCGGTGTGTGTGTGTGTGTGTGTGTGTGTGTGATTTACATGCTCCATGCTTCTTTCTCAGGTCTGATTAGCAAAGTGAGCTAACTGTGTTAGCAGACACCGTGAAATTTGGAATCAACATATTTTTCCTTTAAAATGATAAATTTTCTCGGATTAAACTTTTGATCTGTCATCTATGTTCTATTCTGAATAAAATATTGACATTTGCCATCTCCACATCATTGCATTCAGTTTTTATTCACGATTTGTTTAGTGTCCCAACTGTTTTGGAATCCGGTTTGTAGGAAACCTCGACACAGGCGACTGACGTCCTTAAAGTCTTAAACAATCTAAGTTAGAAATCTTTGTTTTGGTCATTTGTTTGTGATGGGAATCCGCACACATGGCGGGAATCTTTATCATCTTTGATCTGTAGTTTTCCGGAAAGTGAATCAGTTTAGTGAGTCATGAATCAGTGATTCGGTGAGTCAAAGTGATTCACCATTGTGTAGCGTTCACAAGTCTAATAAAATTTTAGTTTGTTGTAAAACATTAGTGTTTGTAATATTGTCGCATCACTGTAGGTGTGTGTGTGTGTGTGTGTGTGTGTGTGTGTGTGTGTGTGTGTGTGTGTGTGATGGAAAAGCTCACATCCTGCTCCTGATGTTTATGAACTCTGCGTTCTTCCCCTGAGGTTCTGTGATTTTATCAGAGAACCCACGCTGGATGAAGAACAGAAGTTCCTGGGAGGAGCTCGGCCTGAAACAACACACGGGTCGCTCTCTCACACTTAAATAACAAACCGCACCACAGCTCACGCCATCACAACTGAGCTTCTCATGGCTCGTGCATTAGAGTTATATTAAACAGAATTACCCACAGACACACAGCGAATGCAGTTTAACTGCTGTTGAGGTTTTTCACGGAAGACCTGAAAGCTAATAAAGTAATCTTCACAGTTCTTCAGTGTTACAGTGATGTTTCCGTCGGCTCAGTAAGACTCGGACTTTATGTTCCTAATGTTAAACCCAGGACTAGGACAGTCCTAGGACCAGCTGTGTGGAATTCGTGATGCTACATACAGTAACACCTTCTCCAGGTTCCTGTTCAGTCGGACGCCTCAGTAATGATTACGGTAAGGATTAGAGATTAGTGTCGAATTCATTAAGGATAATTAACCGGCTCTTACTCGTGTATTTAAACTAATCATGTGGGGCTGATGGAATCCTTAAAGTAATGATTAAGGCTGCTGTCACACAAGTCTCGGGTGATTCGTACCATGTCTGGGAACGATTTTATTCCCCCCTCCCCCCCCCCCTCACCCCGCCCTCCCACTGACCAGCATTCACATTGTTATTATCATTCCATACTCGAGTACAGCATACAGCAGTTTCAATACAGCAGTTTCAATACAGCAGTTTCAATACAGCAGCTGGCCTACAGTACAGTCTGAGGTCTGAGCTACTCAATATAATATATCACTGGTCTGATCTACTCTCTCTATATATATATATATATATATATATATATATATATATATATATATATATATATATATATATACTGTATATATAATCAGTATTTGTGGTCTGATCTACTCTATATAATGTATCCGTGGTTTTCGTGCTGGAGGACTGAGGGCTTTTACTCAGCAGGGGTTCAGCAGCAGCTTTATTATATAAATCAATAAAACTTCAGCAACATCAGAACAGGATTTCCTTCAGGAATGTTTTTAAGGCTGATGCTGCAGTTTTTTGTTCCTGGCATGTGAGTGTTACAGCATGTGGTCACTTGTGCAGGATTGGGAATGCTGAGGAGGAAGTCCGGGTCATCGTGTTCATGAAATATACTCACTCTCTCATCGTCTATACCGCTTTATCCTGTATTCAGAGTCGCGGGGGGCGGAGCCTATCCCAGGAGACTTCGGGCACAAGGCAGGATACCAGTCCATCGCAGGGCACACATACACACATATATATACACACACTTACACACTACGGGCGGTTTGGGAATGGCACTTAGCCTGCATATCCAAGCATGGGGAGAATAAACATGCACACTCCATGCACACAGAGACGGGACTCGAACCCGGACCCTGGAGGTGAAGGGCGACGGTGCTAACCACTACACACTAACACTACACTTCACTTTCACCTAGATGTTTACGTTCTGGAGAGCGTTCCTAATTTTTTGAGCGTTTCCACCCTGGGTGATGTTGGTGTGGATCAGCCCACACATGAGAGCGATGGAAAATGTGGTGGAGAGATTTAGTGTGCAGTGTAGGGAGGCGCTACGTGTGTGTGTGTGTGTGTGTGTGTGTGTGTGTGTGTGTGTGTGTGTGTCGTCCTCAGTACACTACTAAGAGCTGAGAAGATGAGATGGACTGAAGTTTCCTCGAGGTAGGTGACGTTCTAACGTTTAGAGTTAAGTTCTAAACCTGGAACCTGGTTCTTGATTTAAATTCCAGATGTTCGCTTCTGCAGTTTCAGAGATTATTCCTGAATCTCTGCTCATCTAGGATATATGTTTAATATCTAAATATATAACAATATTCATCATTCAATAGATCCTTTGCAAACTGGTTCCTTTAAGTAAACTAGAATGCTCTTCTCAAACGTTCTCCATGGGTTCTTTGATGTTTCCTAACTTGATGAAAAGGACAATTGGAACCGTTTTCTTTTAAACGCACACTTCAGCTTTGTTTCTGTTATGTAGTGTGTGGTGTCAGAGAGCCATTATGGTGGGTTCTTATATACACTAATAAAGGTCTGTACACTCTTTAAAGGTTCTGCACAGAACCCCTAGTAAGATAAGAGATTGTACGTTGTGTGTGTAACATAGACCGTACTGAAGTGAAAAACCTCACAGGGTTCTCAATCTAGTTTAAGGTTCTGTTCTTTGCTGTTCTTCTGGATCTGGATGTGAACACTACAGTAGACTCAGTTTTAGCTGCAGGTCCATGTGGATCGCTCAGCCGTCTGTACCGTCACCTCGTCATTTCATGCTGCAATTCTTCAGTTCTTTACAAGACCTCAGTTAGAACAGAGAACATCTCAGCCCAGAACATCTCTCCTTCTGCAGGGAGCTACATTCTTAAATAACCACTAAAGGATAATGTTGAACAGCTACTGTAGCTTAGCGTTCTTTAACTCTAACATCACTGAATAGTTTAGCACTGAGGATGTCATCATGAAGTAACACTCTTACGCAGATCACACCGCAGATCTGTTTCTACTCAAATTCCTCATCAGCTGGACAGCTCCACCCCTGGTGGGCCGCGATGGTACTGCAGGTGGGCTCCAGTTTTACTTTTACGTTTCGGTAATTTCGCTTCAAATTGCTATAAACTAATTTAGAATTTTAGTTAAATGCAGGGTGGATACATGCAATACTTCTCATATTGTTTATTTTTTAATAAGTCAAGAATAAAGTCCAAATCAACCTGAACACCAGCCGGAGGAGGAGTGATGAAGGAGTCTCCAGTGTGAGGGAGGAGTCTCCAGTGTGAGGGAGGAGTCTCCAGTGTGAGGGAGGAGTCTCCAGTGTGAGGGAGGAGTCTCCAGTGTGAGGGAGGAGTCTCCGGTGTGAGGGAGGAGTCTCCAGTGTCAGTAGAGATGTGTTTAAGTGTCTATAATCACAGAGACCTGAAACAAGCTGAAGCAGTGCAGTGTGAGGATCAGGACAGCAGATGGAGGAGTGAGCAAACGGTCTTGTGTGTGTGCGTGCGTGCATGTGCGTGCGTGTGCGTGCGTGTGTGTGCGTGTGTGTGTGTGCATTGTGGATCGCTGTGTCATGTGCCCCCACTGTGCAGTGTTTATCTTCCTCCCTGTACACACACAGAGCCGTGGTGTTGTGCCGCAGCATCTCTGTCTCCTGACTCATGTTCTATTTGCTCTTTGCATGGTGTAAATACGCAACACTCTTCTGTTCGCTTCTGAGAGGAAACGCAGCGCTGTTTTGATTCTCTGTTGGTTTTTTTGTTAATGTTCTGGAGACTAACATCTGACTCTTTATGAGGCGCTTTATTATGAGAAGCTGCTCATGTTTGTTTTTGAGGCTTACTGACCCTCGGTGACCTGCTGAACTTTGCTCCGACCCTGACCCCGACTGACCCCGACTGACCCCGACTCTGAAACGTGATCTGTGACACCTAGACTGGAGGGAAGTTTATTCTCAGTGTAATACAGAAGAACTTCTCTGTTCACGAACTGAATGATGAATCAAATCTGACTCTAAATCGCTCAGAGGAATTACATTTAAATTATTCAGACAAATCATTTTGAATTTGAATCACTTTAATGAATCATTTGAATCATCCATATGGATTACATTTAAATTCAATCTTTATCACACGCATACAGTATGAATAAAACTTCATCTCTCGTATTGATCAGAATAAACTCTTAAATCATTTATAGATAAATTAATCTTTATGGATCATATTTGAATCACTTCGATACATTTGTAATGGTATTAGGAGCTCGTTTGAGCTGATTATTCAGATGTCAATCAAATATGAGTCAAGTTGTTCATCGAGCCTCGTGGTCACTTTGAGCTTCATTAAATTCATAAATACAAAAAAAAGTTTAATTCTATCTTAAAATAGTGAAATAGTGTATGTTCACGTACAGATGTCGCCCTTAAAACCCTGCGTGTTTTCCCGCGGGATGCCGCAATTTAGCGCGCGGCGTGCCGGGTCTTGCCGGAGGCAACATTCGGGAATTTTAAATAAATGTGTTGCGCTTCACTGAATATCCGCCAGATGGCGCATGGAAGGACTTTATCTAAAAGCCGGACCAAGTACAACAATGAATGTAAGGACGCGGATGAACAGTGCTGAAGCGAACATGAATTTTATTTTGTTTTATAATAGATCTTTCATGATGAATGAGTGTATATGTGCTTCACATTATCAAACACAGGCAAAGGAGACAGAAATTATTGAGGGATCCACTGAAAAAAGTAAACCTAGTTTAATGTGTTTTTTTTTCTCATTCCATTAGTAAAAAAAATAATTTGCTCTTTTTAACTGAAGTGTCTAATTTATGCTTATGGGTGAATCTTTTTTTTTTTTTTTTTTTTAGTATAATGCTGTTTACAGCAGGAAACCAAAGTGAAATATTTCATTTTGATCAAGGTACTCTTATTAGGTTGAGTGTGATTTGCGCATGCGCAGTCTTTAGACCATAGTTTTGCCGGTATAATTTTATTTCCGCCTCAAACCGGAGCATGACGTTGAAACAAGTAAGGAAGGATATCAGAACCTGTATTTCAGTTACTGTTAGTTAAAGCCCCTGATTAAACTTAAATCTAATCCATTCACAAAGGACATTTCTGCTTCAAACCGTGTCTCATGACCTCATGACGCAGCATTTTCACGGACTGAATCACATGCGGGTGGAGATTCTCAAAGAAAACTCCTTTAAACCAGGTAAGAAAGCAAACTCATGTCATTTCTATGTTAAATGTATCTCTTCTATGAGCAAATTCATGATTTATGTCAGGAACAACTACTTTGTAGATTGAGTTTTGTGTCCGTGTTTGCTACTGTAGCTAAAACCACCTATATTACCTGCATTAGCATTAGCTAACTAACGTGGTGATTTTCAAAAACACCGGAGTTTATACAGTAAGTCAGCGGCGCCGAAGAAAATAATTATATTTAAGTACCGTTGGTTAACGATGTAAAAATTTATAGGAAAGTGACGTAAACATAGAACAAGCTAATTTGGAGTGAGTGCTGTTTGTAGTGTACTGTTTTCTATACTTTATACACACTGTAATTAAGATTTGCTAACATAAGAACTTGAGCCAGTCCAATTTTTGTTTTTACCTTTTTTTTTTTTTTTTAAAGATCAGTAATGAGTTTCTGAGAATTATATCTGCTCCACTTCAAGCAAGATTACTGGTTTCCTTGGACAAGCAACACTACAAACTAACTGAGATCATCAGAAACTAGGGAGGAACCCGTCAGAGAGAGAAGACCAGAGATATAATCTTCATCTTCAAGTTCTTGATCTGGTATGTATGGTACGGTTCAGGACCAGGGAGGGAGCCGGAGACAGCAGAACAAAGAGATGATATTGCCAGCACCAGCACAGGGAGCACAGTTTTTAGTTTAGATCTCATGTTTACATTTTATTGTATGTTGATGGCTTGACTGTAAACAACAAACAATGCAATAAATGTATAAAAAAATATATATATTTATTGTCTCTTTCCAGGACCAGGCATATCGTTCAATTATTTTTTGGCCAAATAGGCAGTCGTAACAAGAGGTGAGGGCGCGCGCGTCATCACATGTGCTTACCCGACTCTGCGTTCACCGTAACCTTCAATATACATAGACGTTTATATTTTTGTTTATTTGTATATGTATGTTATTAATTTTACTTTTTTAGAGATTGTATGTGCGTGCACGGAGAGTATGTGTTGATAAGTTTATGTGGATAAGTTGATAAGTGTATCAGAAAGCATTAAAATGTTCATTTGAATTAAAATGACACACACACGTCTGTGTATACAGTATATCAATTACATATATATCAATTTCATTAGTTCGTTCATTCTATTTGAAGCTTCGGATGTTTTTTTTTTTTTGGTTTGGTTAGATTAGTTCTGAACTCGCTTCCGTGAAACTATCGCTAAAACAATGTACTGAGCCCTCCTGAGGATATAAAGCTTTATTATTGTGTTTGAATAAATATTCAGATCTACCACAGCAGGTAATAAACTATGATGTGTCATAACCGAAGCAAACACCACGATTATGCCTCGTTTCGTTCGACGGGAACGTGGTTCACTTGGCCGCGGTGTATTATAAATCTGTGGAATGTTTCACTGTTTATGCTCACATAAGAGGAACAAAAGCTCAATGAGGACTAAACCAATGATTTCGGTAACTCCACTGAGTGTAACATCTGCATAGTGACACTGAACATCTTCACTTTTCCGTTTACCTCTGAAAAAAAAGCTGCATTTTGTTTGTTTATATTTAGAGCGCGCACGCACACACATAGACACACACACACAGACACACACACATAGACGCACACACATAGACACACACACACAGACACACACACACAGACACACACACACACACACAGACACACACACACTCCCCTGAGCCCTCGGGAAACATCCAATCACCGTCGGTATACAAATGAGTCAAGACGTAGCCTAACGTGGTGTCGTGTCGGATTTCAGTGGTCACGGAGTGGGAAGACTTTGAAGAAGCTGCAGTGACAGCTGAACAACTTCACTTTTCCGTTTACCTCTGAGGAAAAAAAGCTGTATTTTGTTTGTTTATATCTAGAATTGTTATAGTAGTAAGAGAGAGTTATAGTTTGGTCTGTACTGTTGTTCGCACCCTTGTAGAGAATAAATAAATGAATAACACCTTCATATCCCCTCTCAAGAGTGTCATAGTCCATTGTTAGTTTTAATGATCTGGCTGAAACTAATTATCACTACATAAGTACCCTAACACCATTGATCATGAGTCTCAGCTGAACCTAATTCTATACTTGTAACAGAAAATGTAGATGCAGATTCCAAATGTGTATTTATATAATAGATAGATAGATAGATAGATAGATAGATAGATAGATAGATAGATAGATAGATAGATAGATAGATAGATAGATGTGTGTGTGTGTAGGCTCTACGCAGGGGCAAGAGAGGGCAGCGCACCCTTAAATGTCTGCACATGTTAATATATTCCTAAAATGTATGTATTACAAGTTGATGAACTGATCTGCGGTAGCGATGACGTCACAGTCCGACAGCTTTAGAATGATGTTTGATCAGGTCTACTGTATATTCTGAACATAGAACTGCAAAATGTCTGATACAGTACTTTGGGGGAAACAAAGACTTAAACTGTTAAGTAATAACATTATTAATAACAAATATGTAATAGTTTTGATATTTGAAAATTTTTTATTTTAATGTAAAAGGACTATAGATAGAGACTTATAAGCAGCTGGTGTATCCGGGTTGTTTAATGAACTTTAAGCAAAAAGACAAGATGTATTCATCTGTTTTATATAAATTACTGTTTTAACTTTGACTAGTTTTGGAAGAATAAATTGAATTGTTAAAGTCATGTTTTGCGTGTTTTAATTTTGGGGGATTGTTTGGGTATTTAAAAATTGTTTAGTTGAACCAACAACTTCAATGGGCAAAAAATGGGACACAACTTTGTTTTAAATAGTCAAAGAGTTGGGCTGAAAATAATAATAATAATAATTATTGATCATAGAAACAAATGAAACCAGTTAAACACTTGATTATATGTATTTGTGTTTGTGATTGTGACCCATAATAATTTTTTCTCAGTATAAATAAATGTTTTGGGTTTTAAGAACTCCAAAAGAGCAACGACAAGGTTTCTCACCTTCCACTCCTGGTGTTAATTGCTCTGTGTGTGTGTGTGTGTTTTTGGCGGGGGGATGGGTGCGTGTGTGTTTTCGGCTGTTCAGCAGTTCTAAACACAAGCACAGTTTTTGTCCTTAACTAAAATACTTCAATACGTTAATAATGAATTTATTTTGTTGAATAAGGTAATAAGCGATGTTTAAACCAAACCAGTAAGTTAAGTAAGTGTTCCATACATTAAAGTACTGTGTATAACCAAGTGCCCTAGCAAACACAGTTACAGTACAGTTTACAGTACAAACAGAGTGTGTGCGCTGGGGGGATTGGAAGGTGAGTGAATACTCATTTACAAGACAAAAGACGGTCAGAGGCAGCGCCGTTCTAGACCAGACAACACGGTGTTCTAGACCAGACAACAATTGTGTTGAGGCACGCAAACCCCCTGACCACAATAAGGTGGCAATCCCTCAGGGGGAAACTAAAAAATAAATATATATATATATATATATATAATTATATAATAAAATATCCTTAATCCAGATTTTATCAATGACATAACATTTATCTAAGCT
The DNA here is from genome assembly GCA_030522415.1 of Channallabes apus. Classification (NCBI taxonomy): domain Eukaryota; kingdom Metazoa; phylum Chordata; class Actinopteri; order Siluriformes; family Clariidae; genus Channallabes; species Channallabes apus. The sequence continues at coordinate 1,167,376 of CM060117.1, read as the reverse complement.
GGATGGTCAAATTCTCAAAAACGTTTAACCTAAAGTAAGACTTAACACACTATAACTAAAATATTTACAAAACTGAAAGGTTGTCTTATGAATAATAAAAAATACAAACTAAATTAAAACAGATGGGCTGTTGAACAGATCATAATATGTTTTATGTTTTCTGATTATAAATGATATATGGGTTGATTTTAGAAAGGCTAAATCAAATAGCTAGTTTTGGTCATGTCAGTCCAGTAACTATACTATGTAAAAGTAATTATAATATGAATTAATTAAGGGCAGGACCTAACCTAATGTTAATAATTTACACCATGATAACATTAGTATTCATGTTTTTGTATTTTTGTATTAACATTTTAAATGTTCAAATGAACGTTTCAGAGTATATAATTTGTCGTGTCATCTGTGATTGAGACCCATGAGTTAAATTGAAATATTTTTTATAGGTAGTAAGCCAGGTTTTAGTAACCTGCTTTAGTAATGGGCTCTAAAAGACAATGGAACATTACAGAACGTGCGAGTTGACGCCCATGCACAGATTAAAATGTTCATTTGAATTAAAATGACACACGCATGTCTGTGTGTATATATATATACACATCTCGGTGTATTAATCCGCGCGCTCGGTTCGTTATTATTTTATTTATTTATTTATTTACCACAGGACCCATGGGGGCTCCGTAGGTTCAGGTTTTTACACGAAAACGGTGTTTTGTGAATCTCCACACTATTAAAAACTGAAATTGCTAATTGTACGTCCTGAGATTAAGATGAACATTAATTGGGAGTCATGAAAGCGAGAATCACATCCAAAAAAGAAAGCCAAACTTACCTCGAACACGATAAACTCCAGCTCCAGCCACACCGTGTTGTACCTCCGTGATGATTCCCAACCGACTGATACACAGCGACTCCAAACACGCATGCGCAGTTTAATTTGCACACATTTTCGGCTTCAGTAGACACACAATACTTCAGACTGAAACACGACTGCCCCCTACAGGTAATGAAGGGCATGTTCACAGCTTCCCGCACGCAGCCGCGCAAAGCCGCGGCACGTCACGGGATCCCTTTTCTCGAAACGCAGGTTTTTAATGGCGACATCTGTAAGTGTGTATGGGTGTGTGTGTGTATTCGTGTGTGTGTGTGTGGGTGTATGGGTGTGTGTATGGGTGTGTGTATGGTGTGTGTGTGTGTGTGAATATTTTACAAACCATTTTCAGTTTTAATGAGCTGGAATTCTGACACCAGGAAACAAATATTTCAGATTTTTTTCTGAAATCTGGTTTGGTGTGTGTGTGTGTGTGTGCGTGTGCGTGTGTGTGTGTGAGAGAGATCAGTACAGTGCCGCCTGAAGCAGTTTTCAGTGCAGACGTCTTCTCGACTGGAGGAAGCTGTGAACAGAATCATGAGCTTTTCCTGATCTTTGATCTTGTCCTTCGGCTCCTGGAGGCTCCTGGAGGCTCCACATCTGTTCCAGCTTCTCCTCCATCATCAGAGCCTCGACTCGACTCATCCTCTAATTACTGTCCCTTCCTCTTGGCCCGTGTGACTCCGAGGTGGACTCGCAGTGTGAATGTGAGACGCAGAAAGCCTTCGAGCGGGTCGTTTACATCCTCCACGCTCTCCTTTTTTTCCTCCCCTAAAATCTGCCATTGTATTGAATCATGACATCAGTGCTGCTAATTGCTTCCATCCCGAGCCAGAGCTCGTTCATTCCTCCCTCCGCTTCCAGTACAAGCAAATATGAGCGACGGTGCATGACATCAGAGGGGCGACGGCTGTTATTGAGGCCTCTCTGCTCGGGCTGAGGAACACAAAGCTCTGGATTGTGAGAGCGCTGGAGGTTTTTTTTTTCTTCTTCTTCTTCGTTCTATAAACCCTGCTGGTTTGCATTAACACATCCAATTTCATCCCTCATGGACAAGGCCCCCTTCTCTTTTTTTTTCATTTCATTTTTCTAGCCGCTCTCATTTTTCTTTTTGGTCTGCTCTTTGTTTTTGTAGGCAAGAAGGCGGGAAGGCGCTCGGTGTGAGCTGGAGGGATCTTTCCTCTGGAATTCTTTCTGAACTTGAAGTCACTCATAGTTTAGCTGAAATCCAGAAAACTCTTCTAATGAAACTAAAAGGAGGCAGAAGTGATGTGGAGCTTTGGGGTTTAGTTCCAGCTCAGGCACGTGTGTGGAACTGGAGCTCAGAGACTCAGGGAGATGTTTAGCTGGAAAACTCATCCATGACATCATGGTTTGGAGACAACAGTGGCTTTTATTGTTGTCTGTTATAAGGGACAAAACACAGGCTCATAGGACCTTCAAGTGCAAAGTGTATTCTTATATTTTTAACCGTTACATCATTGGGACTGGAGTTAATCCTCTCGTGCTCCTCTGTGACTGAACATATTAAATCTTTTCTATAAACTTAATGTTCTCCTACTAGGGAAGAAGAAACCCTCCACACATGTGATAACCTGGTGATTCAGTACATTCAGGTCGTCAGCTGACTTCATTTTATTGCCCCATAACGTTACTGAGCCTCGACCTGATCAACCCCAGATCATAACACTGTCTCCAGAGGACTTGTGGACAGTGGACACTATACATGATGGAGCATCACTTCATGTCCTTCCCTTCTTACCCTGACACGCCCATCACTCTGGAATAGAGTCAGTCTGGACTCATCAGGTCACATGACCTTTTTCCACATCGCTCCAAAGTTCAGTCTTTATGATCCCTAATAAACTGAAGACTTTTTTCTGATGAGTCTCAATAACAAGAGGTTTTATTATGGACACACAGCTGTTTAGTCCCAATCCTGTGAGGTATAATCACAATGTGTGTGTGTGTGTGTGTGTGTGTGTGTGCGTGTGTGTGTGTGTGTGTAAATGCTCTTACTTCCACTTTTAAACACAGCTCTTACTGTATTTATTCTGTTGATTTTTTTTTACCATGCAACTGCATCAAGCGTTTAAGTCATCATGAATCACAGTTATGTTTTTCTGATCACATTTCTGCTGTGAAGTTGAGGGTTCAGCTCCATCCTTCCAGGTTTCTATAATGCATTGGACATTTCTTAACCCAATACCAGTCATTTCAGCTTTATCTCTTTCCTTACAGGCCCTTCTGAAACATGCCTTATTTTTGACAAGCAAGTGTACAAAGGGGGAAAAAACAGTTTATTAATCTAGAGAAAGCATCATGTTCAGGCAGTAAACTCCACAAAATACCTGGCAGCAAATAAATGGAAATTCGATCCTTTCATCCTACAGTTTTAGATTCTTTTTTCCTACCATAATTTTTGACACCTTGAATTTTTTTAACGTGAATTAATTTTACTTGCATTTTTGAGATATCGAAAATGAATTATGATCCAATATATCCAAATAACTCAAGATTCAAAGTGAACATGTCATTTATAAATTCAGCTCCAGTATCTCCTGACTTCACTTTCACACCGTACAGAGCTGAAGAAACCGTGAGAGCCGTGAGAGTAAATGAAGCCTCCTGAGCAGCTACAGGAACATTAGGACGAGAAGGAAAATACAGAAGGGTCGTGGGAGAAGAAAAGCACATAGAAGAAAAAAGTAGTGTTTATTGTGAGATGGTGAGAGTTTATTGGGGTCAGTGTACAGAGAGTCGCTGTTAGATAAGGTCTAAAATCACATCTTTGAATTAGTTGTTTTGAACCTTATCTTTGTTTTTGTTTATTTCTTTGTAAAGGATTGATTGCAAATCTCTCACTCAATCTCTGATTGATTAGAATCCTGGAGAATGGGGGCGGGGCTTAAATTGTTCACTTTTTTTTATCCCAGTTTAGTCTTTATTAATGATATAATTGAATCTCAGTGTTTGCATAAACTTTTATGTTTTATTTTAAGTGATTTTTAAGCAAAAGTGTCCTTAATGGTGATGATTATTTAGCTTTTTTCTTTGTCAAACTTTGCATCACATCTTTATCTGACAGATCCCGCCTCCTGCGTTATGATTGGTTAGAAGAATTCAGTCTCAACTATGATCACAAATCACAATTTTTTATGTGTGTATCGTATGTGTATCGTCACATGACTTGATTCGTTGTGTTTTAGCACAGTTTAGCTAACATCCTACAATAAATATTTCTTAATTATTAAATGTCAATCTCAGTGTAGGTCTGAAACGCGTCTCATTTTAATTTATTTTAAAATAAGATTGTTGTTAATAATGAGGACCATGTTGCTGAGTCTGGAGTGTGGAGTCGCTCAGGACTTGGTGAGATCTCACAGGCGCTTCATGAAGACTAGCGGCAGAATCACAGAATCACCAGTGGTGTGTAAATGGTCTTTAGTTTGAGGGTCAGATTGAGGATTGAAATCTCAGCATGAGATGCACAAAGCTGGTCACTTCATAGGTGTGTGCGTGTGTGTGTGTGTGTGTGTGCGTAAATGTCACAGATATGCACTATAGTGAACATAGGTTCACAAGACACACACAATAATACACTGATTTGTATCTTGGAGCGGATTCTATCCTCTGCATTATCGGTTAAATCTTCATGTTGCTCTGTTTGTGTTTTGGCCGACGTGCAGCTCGGCGCTCCGTCCTTACTTCGGGTTTGGGTCGGAAAGTGTGATGGAGTCGTGTGGCTGTGTGAGTATGTGTGAGTACTTAGAAAGAATTCATGTACGGATGTAGTTGTGACAGGTGATGTGTGTGTGTGTGTGTTTAAGGACAGCTGGACTTACCCACTATAGAAACACACACAGTGCTACAAGTGAGCTAAAATAGACTCGTCACTCAGACACCAGCTCACACACGTCCCTGCTGTCGCTGTCACTGTGTCAGCTCTCAATGGTTTATTTGGTTGATTGCGCGCACGCGCGCACACACACACACACACACACACACATATATATATATATATATATATATATATATATATATATATATATATATATATATATATATATATACATACATACACACACACACACACACACACGCTTCTTTTCCCCCTTTGGCAATCTGTTGTTTGAACTTGGGGATCCACTGACGCCAACGGAAGCAATCAGTTCTTCTGAAGAGAAACGTCCAGGCTACTAATTAGCGTCCGCGGCTGCCACGTCCAAGGTGTCCTTGTAAAAACCTCACCGCCATCTGGGAAGAATTTTCTACGCTCTCTCGTTTTCTACCATTATTTAGATCGATGACACACTCCTGTTTCTGACGGCATTTGGGATGAACAGCCATTCAGTCTCCTTTTGGTCTAGTCAGACCTTCTGTAGTCACACACACACACACACACACACACACACACACACACACACACACACACACACACCTAATTTCAATCAGCGTCTGATTCTGATTCTTTCCGTATAAACGTCTGACTGTTCCAGTGTTCGAGACTTCAGGACCGTGGCAGTGTGTCACAGCGACGCAGCCTCGGGTGCTGTAGCTTTTCCTTTGTTTTATTTTTATTTTATTTTTTTCAGAAAAAGGCAAAAAAATGTTTGTTTTCAGCTCTTTATAACTAAATCTGAGAGAAATGTTGACATTCCTGTGGGTTCTGTCTCATTTCCACCCTCACTGTCCGTCTGTAGAAAAGATATAACAGCTACATGCTAGCCAGCTAACATTGCTAGCTGCAGCCGTTTCGCTAGTCTCCGCGTCACAGCCGCCTGGAATCATAAGATCCACTAAAACCGCTTTCAGATTTTTAGATTGATTTAATTCAGATGTAATAAAGATATTGTGAGTGTATTTATAGTGTTGGCTAGCTTACTAGCATGTGCTAGCATAATGCCCTGTGGTTATAGATATGAAACAGTTGATTAGCATGAAGGCATGAGGGAAGATAA
>CM060117.1:1029044-1159044 GCA_030522415.1 Channallabes apus | reverse complement strand
CAGCCTGCTGGGTAAAATCCTGCTGCCCCAGAACTACCATAGTAAATAGTGCTTCAACTAAAAAACATCTTCTGGCCCACGCACAAGCCTTTTCCCCTGGTCTCACTGTGATATACTGGACACAGCGGTGTCATGTTCCCCCCCCCCCCCCCCCCCGTGCCAGGACAGATCAGGAAACAGCTTGCATTAGTGGACTCTCGTGCTTCCTCGAGTTTGGATGGACATTAAACTCGTTTCAGCACATTTGCATCCTGACCCTGAAGTCCAGGACCGATCCTAAACCCCGAGCGATCTGATCGTCCCTCCATACAAGAGATGCTTTTTTGCCGATTGCATAACGTCTGCCTGTCACGCTTCGCCCTGCCAGCTCCGCCCCAGCGCCGTGCCAGCTCCGTTACACCATGCTGTCTCTCACAAGCTGGTCGTCTTCAAAAGCAGCGATTGTACTGTAGTGTTAGTGTTTGTGGTTGTTGCAGTCACAAGGCTTCATGTCACATGACTCATGACTTTATTAAAAACGTTATTCATGTGTTGGAGAAGCTTCAGGAATAGACGAGTCATTTTCATCACTTCATTCACTGGCAGAAAAAAGGGGACAGATAACGTGAGTGGGGGTGGGGGGGTGGGGGCTGTTGGGGGGGGGGTTGTTTGGGGGGTGTTGTTTCGGGGGGGCGGGGACAAAACTGAAGACTGTGGTTAGTTCATGGTTCTAGCTTGTGTGGTTCCTGATTTTTCATAACGTTCTACATAAAGACCTTGTTTAAGTTGTTCTTAGTGGGTCAGACTGAGGAACACATGAAGGTGGTGGTGTAGAAGATCATTCTGAGGGCACTACACCTGTGATGTTACCCCCGGACCTGCGGGTACCCCCCTAACCTTCCCAGTGATTTGAGGGTTCCACCCTAATGACTTGTATTTTTTTGCCCCATGATGTTTATTGTTTGTAATCCGTCATTTTTGTTTGTTTGTGTTTATCTGTCATGTTTTGTCATTTTTACTGTCCATAACGTTTTGTTTCTATCCTCCATAATTTTATCCTCCATGATTTACCCTGGATCATTTACATTTTTACTCTCCATGATTTTATTTGAACCCTGTAAGACATGTGGGTTCCGCCCCTGTAACTGGAGGTGTTCCAATGACATGACACTAACGCCTTGTAACTTTTACCCCAATGACTCAACCGTACCCCAACAGCTGGAGGGAGTCGTCCTGACGCCTTGATGATTTTGACTCGCGTCTTTGCCCCAGTGACCGCAAGGTTCGACCCCACCGACTCAACGTCGGACATAAAACCTGGAAGATTTACTCCAAGGATCTGAGAATATCCGTCCAGTTTGTTTCCTGCGGTGTCGATCGAACCACATGTCGAGTCTTCAACAAGCCCGTACCTACAGGGGGATACAGAGAGGAGTAGAGGTTCCCTGTAGAACCCCAAAAAACACAGATCACACAAACCATTAACTCTTCCCAGAACCAACCCCGTCCTGTGATGTTGGAGAAAGATGCTAATCAGGGTTTGGAGTGAAAGCATTCAGATGCTGGAAGATCTGCTATTAATCTTTTCCGTGTGTGTGTGTGTGTGTGTGTGTGTGTGTGTGTGAGACTAATATCACCTAGCAGATGTCTTGCATTATGGCTGTAGGTCCCTCGTAGTCGAGCGTCACGTCGCTCACCTTTCTTTGGGAACATGTGGGGAAACACTTACAGATGCTAACATGCACACACACACGCACACACACACACACACACACACACACACACACACACACACACACACACACACACACAGAGCTCAGGCCTGCTGTTCATTAACAGCTCAGATTCCCAGAACTACCACGGGTCTGTTCCTGCTCCCCCTTCCCCACCCCGTCCCTCTCCTGCCATCGATCCTTTACTTATTCATCCGACTGGGAATGTTGGAAAGTTTCCCGATGTAAACCCCGTACGTTCTGCTTGTTAGGAACCCTCGGGAGCGCTTAGGGGGAAGGTGGAGGACGAGTTTAAGATTTCGCCCGGCTGGATGAACCCGATCCTGGCCTCCGTCCCGTCAGGAAGCAAACGTCCGACTGCGCGCGGCACCTCGACCTCCCAGCGCCGGGAAATGGAACAAACCCCCCCCCCCCCCTCTTTTTTTTTTTTTACTAACACATGGCCTTCCGAGCATTCCTATCATGTTAATCATTCCGGTGAATTTATTGCGTCCTCTAGCGCTCTGACTTGAGAGAGTTAAGTATTAGCAGACTCGCTCCGAGCTCCGAGGTGACGACCCGAAGTGAAGCGGCGTTTGTTGTCCGTTCCTGCCTTGAGTTGGAGAGACTTTCCTGTTATTCATCCTAATTACATCAACTTCTCGTAAACTTCTATTTTACTTCATATAAAGTCTTTTTTATTCCCCTCTGGCTTTATGGTATACAGTATTTCTGCTCTTTGTTCTGGTCCGAACACGTCAGGCTCCTCTGGAAGGAATGCAATGCGAGATGCAATAAAACTAATTCTACATACCGTTTAATTAGGTCACATGACACACGCGCACTTTGCGATTCAGTCCAGTTCAATAACAGGCAGGATTCTGGAACGTGTTCTCCGACATGCTCTCGAACCTCACAGCTGAAGTTAAGATGATATCAGGAGTGTGGAGAGACCTGACATGACGTGTGTAGCCGAGGTGTCACGTTGTCCTCTCTCTCCGTCACGTCCTCCAGCAGCTGCTCTTCCTGAAATGTTTTCCTCCTGACCTTAGCGTGGTCTCAAGGTGACTCAGGCTTTGGGGGGGAAACACACACACACACACACACACACACACACACACTCTCTCAGGGACTTTTGAAGAATTCCGCCACATTCTCCTGCACCGAGAGAAGAACCGAACAGACGCGCTGATAGCAGACGCTAAACTTCTGTAAGTAAACATTTCATTACGCAGCTATAAAGCAGATGCAGGAACCATTCCAGGGTTCAGATGAGACAGATGTGAAGTTTAATCAGTGATGATTTTATCAGTGGATTTTTATTCAACCTGTAAAAGTAGTTCAGTTATTTAACACACGTGTTTTCTGTCGTATCCGGAGACTGATGGGTCAGAAGGAGTTGATTTGTTCTCTATAACAGCAGCTCTGACGGTCCTGCACCTTCTAGTGCATTATCGTTTCCATAGTAACGGCTCATACACAAAGACGTGTACAGCACGATTCACACAAACGGGTTAAAAATAGCTGTTCTGTTCTGTAACGTCAAAGTAAGGAGTCTCCAGTGTCAGCGCTACGACAGTGTGAGTTCTTCAGCAGTTTCTCATTCACACGGCAAACTGATTTATTTTATTTTTGTCGTAGTAAATTAAAGAGAGAGAGAGAGAGAGAGAGAGAGAGACACTGAAGAGAGACAGGTGAGGGGACGAGTGTTTATAGCTGCTATAACGTAAGTGAGAACCGGAACTCACTGGATTCCAAACTTTAAGTAAAACAACCAGATGGAATTAGAGGAGGATAATCAACTTCAGCTTGGTTACAGTAACTCCATCCGTATTTTACAGTAACACACACACACACACACACACACTGTAGAAGATTGCTCCTGGGTAGGAAGAGAACCACACATGGTTCCACTGAACTGATCCAGCGCGTTGTGTGTTCTCTCTGTGTCGTGTTCTCGTCCTCTCAGCTCCTGCGTTTCATTTCCACGATCTCAGACCCAGTTAAAGTGTTCTGATTGGTTCCGTCCCGGCTGCTTTTTCTGTTTCATCACTTCTGTGTGTTTAAATGGAAACTGACTTTTATTCAGAGCGTGGTTCCTCTTCTTGAGAGCTAACAGGCTGCGGTTTGCTCACAGCACACACACACACACACACACACACACACACACACACACACACACACACACACTATAGTTCACATGGAGGTGTGTCTGATACAGTAGTGAAAATCAGTACATGTAGAGGTGGAGGTGATTCCAGACAGGCTGACCGCGCTCCGTGTTCACACCCGGCTGTAGAATCTCTCTCTCTGTCTCTCTCTCTCTCTCTGTCTCTCTCTGTCTCTCTCTCTCTCCATCTCTGTCTCTGTCTGTCCCTCTGTCTCTCTCTCTCTCTCTCTCTCTCTCTCTCTCTCTCTCTCTCTCTGTCCCTGTCGTGTTGTCTCGCCACAGAGTGTCGCATGTTGTGTTTAGAAATCAGTTGTTGGGCCACCGTCCCTCCTCCGCCTAATCCTGACCCCAAACTCAAAATGTTCATCTGTTAGGTTCAGTCGCCGCTTATTTGTTTGTTTGTTTGTTTTCTCTTTGGTGTTCTCATTAAAGCGGATTCCTGGGACGCCGTGGTTACAGCAGTGGATGATTAATCTGTCGATTCAGTTTGATTTGTAGACATTGTGATTTGTCCCAAATCGCTGGATTTCTTACTGATTTTAAAAGTATTAAAATCTACTAAATGTTTCTAATAAACACTGAAATCCTATAGGATCTCTCCTCTCCAGATACGTCATCATTTCATCATGATGAGTTGATTGTACAGTATTTGATTGTATCGCGCCCCAGGCCGCGGCGTTAGAGCGGGCGTTACAGCGGGCGTTGGAGCGGGCGTTAGAGCCGGCGTTGGAGCGGGCGTTACAGCGGGCGTTAGAGCTGGCGTTAGCGCGGGCGTTAGCGCGGGCATTACAGCGGGCGTTGGAGCGGGCGTTACAACGGGCGTTACAGCGGGCGTTACAGCGGGCGTTGGAGCGGGCGTTGGAGCGGGCGTTAGAGCGGGCGTTACCGTGTGTCCTGAGCGATCGGATCGGTCCACGGCTCCTTCACTCCACTTAATCACAGACAGAAATGTCCCAGAAATCCTCTGACACCAGCACACACACTCTCTAACGGGTCATCACACGGTCTGCTGATGAAACTGACAAACCTGGCAGAGCTGAGGATGAAGAATGAAGCTGCTGTTACAGGATCAGATTTCGAGATCAGTCTCGCTGTGCTGAGGGCGGATCATCCGGCCGGGGTGGTGATGGGGGGGTGATGGGGTGATGATGGGGGGTGATGGGGGGTGATGGGGGGTGATGGGGTGATGATGGGGGGTGATGGGGTAGTGATGGGGTGATGATGGGGGGTGATGGGGGGTGATGGGGGGGTGATGGGGGGTGATGGGGGGGGTGATGGGGTGATTCATTAGTCGGGTCCAGCAGGTCAGGAGATAAAAACACATTCGTGTTCAGGATAATCATATACAAGAGTCACGGTTCAACCAGAGGGACACACGAAACACACACACACACACACACACACACACACACCTAATCACTCTATGCCGATGCTGTAGATTAGAAATGTACGTTTCTTTTCCACTTCACTGTACTGATTAGGAGGAAATACGGCAGGAGGAGTGTGCTTGTTGATGAAGGCGTGTGTGTGTGTGTGTGTGTGTGTGTGTGTGTGTGTTCAGCCTAATTAATGCACAAGGAGTGCTGATGACATGCTGACGTGCTGCGAGGAGACGACAGACACACGGAGGGAAGAACAGAGAAAGACTGTCTCCATGTTCCTCTCTCTCTCTCGTCCAGGCTCTGAGTCGGACCTCTGGAGCTCAGCTGTGTGAGAGTGTTTCAGTCTGAGGATGACATCATCATCTGTCAGATTAATAGGTGGAAGGTTAGAGAGAGAGAGAGAGAGAGAGAATAATGTTTGTAACACGCCAGGCATTGGCACAGAGAATATCTGTCCAAATTTGTCACACGATTTAAATCCTTGAATCTCTTTCACACACACACACACACACACACACACACACACACACACACAGAGAGAGAGAGAGAGAAGGAGAGGTAGATTAGGAATGAAGAGCCAAAGACAGAGAGACAGAGAGAGACAGAGAGGGAGACATTAAAATAATTATTTTACACATTAAATAACTGAAATCCAACATATAGAAAACTTGATAGAATCTTAAAACATAGTATAAAAGATTTGAAAACATGTTTGCAAAACAGAAAGAGAGAGTGAGAGAGAGAGAACGGGGGAGGGGGAGAGACAAATAGATAAAACAGGAGAGAGAGACACACAGAGAGAGAGACAGGGTGAGACGAGACGGAGAGAGACACAGAGAGATGGAGAGAGAGATGGAGAGAGAGAGACACAGAGAGAGAGAGACGAAGAGACAGAGAGAGAGTGAGCTGTGCATCACAGTTTGATGTGGCAGATGGTGGAGGAGATTCAGTTCCTCAGCGATTATGCAAGATGTGTGAAAGTGAATTGCAGAGAGTCATAAGTGCCTTATCATTCTAATACCACACACACACACACACACACACACACACACACACACATAAGCATCAGTGTTCAGTGCATTGTTCGGTATCTGAATGTATGAACACAGTGCTCCCCTCTGTGTGTGTGTGTGTGTGTGTGTGTGTGTGTGTGTGTTTTCTGTAGTTTACATCACACCTTCGTGCCCTTATTTCACCTCCAGCACTTGGTGTCTGTTTGTTCCTAAACGATCCTGCAGAGCCACGGTCTCACCTGAGTCTCACCTGACTCCACGGTCTCACCTGAGTCTCACCTGACTCCACGGTCTCACCTGAGTCTAACCCTGACTCCACGGTCTCACCTGAGTCTAACCCTGACTCCGCGGTCTCACCTGAGTCTCACCTGACTCCACGGTCTCACCTGAGTCTCACCTGACTCCACGGTCTCACCTGAGTCTCACCTGACTCCACGGTCTCACCTGAGTCTCACCTGACTCCACGGTCTCACCTGAGTCTCACCTGACTCCACGGTCTCACCTGAGTCTCACCTGACTCCACGGTCTCACCTGAGTCTAACCCTGACTCCACGGTCTCACCTGAGTCTAACCCTGACTCCACGGTCTCACCTGAGTCTAACCCTGACTCCACGGTCTCACCTGAGTCTAACCCTGACTCCACGGTCTCACCTGAGTCTAACCCTGACTCCACGGTCTCACCTGAGTCTCACCTGACTCCACGGTCTCACCTGAGTCTCACCTGACTCCACGGTCTCACCTGAGTCTAACCCTGACTCCACGGTCTCACCTGAGTCTAACCCTGACTCCACGGTCTCACCTGAGTCTAACCCTGACTCCACGGTCTCACCTGAGTCTAACCCTGACTCCACAGTCTCACCTGAGTCTCACCTGACTCCACGGTCTCACCTGAGTCTCACCTGAGTCTCACCTGACTCCACGGTCTCACCTGAGTCTCACCTGACTCCACGGTCTCACCTGAGTCTCACCTGACTCCACGGTCTCACCTGTGTCTCACCCTGACTCCACAGTCTAACCCTGACTCCATAGTCTCACCTGAGCCTCACCCTGACTCCACAGTCTAACCTGAGTCTCACCCTGACGCCACGGTCTCACCTGAGTCCCACCCTGACTCCACGGTCTCACCTGAGTCCCACCCTGACTCCACGGTCTCACCTGAGTCCCACCCTGACTCCACGGTCTCACCTGAGTCCCACCCTGACTCCACGGTCTCACCTGAGTCCCACCCTGACTCCACGGTCTCACCTGAGTCCCACCCTGACTCCACGGTCTCACCTGAGTCTCACCTGACTCCATGGTCTCACCTGTGTCTCACCCTGACTCCACGTCTCCTTTCACACGTCTGTATAAACACGACACACTTCTCGTCATCACTTTCAGACATGTTTATTAGACACACGGTGTGTAAACACTTAGCTTTCAGTGTTCAGTATACAAGTGTGCACCAGTCCACTCAAAACTATACTTAAGACATATAAGCACATTATCAGTATTTATTATACGTGTGTCAGTACGCTTTTAGAAATATTTATTGGAAGTGTTCGAGTCAAAGCGGGACTTTTGATTTGTACAGAATAACAGAATCCAGTCCTGAGTGTAAAAACTCCCTTTATGTCTCTATATAATCCCCTGATTCACTAATGCACTTATCACAGTGTCTCACTAAAGCTTGGACACCATCTAGGGAGAAAGTTCTCTCAGTATGCCGGAGCCGCGATCGGACTGTCTGTCTGATTCATGCCTGAAACACCGGCCTCCAAGGAACCCCTTTAATGGCCCAAATATGTGGAAATGTCTGGGAGGTGGGGACTGTACGGGGGCGTGGCAATAACTCCCAGCTAAGCTCCGTTCGCTCCGCCCATTTGTCCATTTATGGATTAAGCATTTCACTGCATATCGTACTGTGTATGACTGTGTGTGTGAAAAATAAAATTAGAATGGTGATGACCGGAGCTCCTACAGCTGAGCCTTAAAACCGCTCTTCAGTTACCCTGTGGGCGACGCCACCGCGGGTTTGTCCAGATCTTTTTATACAGTCTGTTGTCAGCACCGAGGTGTTCAACTGCTCCAAAGCCTATAAAGCTTTATATTTATGTTAATTCTCCATATACAGTAATAATTAATGAGGGTCTGAAGGTCGTTCAGGGCGTGGCTATAAAATTATTTCTGGAAGTCATATATAATTGTATTTATTTATTTTTATTATAATTATATGTTTTTAATAAGAATAACCTTGGAGTTGATTTAAATACAAAAAAAGACAAAGCCATCAAGACAAGGCTGTATATTAGTGTCCTGCAAGCATGGACGCAGTCATGAAAGGGTTAAGGGCATTTTGGCTCTGGGGCAAGTAGGAGTGCCTGATTTGCATTGCAGCTGAGGCGGAGTCGTCTAAGGTTTCAATGTGAAAGTTCCTTGTTTACACAGACATGACGCTCTGAGCCCGAAGCCTGCTGCCAGATCAGCATGTTAGGACATCAAGCGTCCCGATTTAGCTGTTTTTCGGAGAAGGTGTTCTTCTCCAACATGAACTTAATGCAGATTTGAATAAGCAGAGTGAGGTTCAGAGCGAGGCTGAGACACGATGTGAGTGCTCTGAGTAAATGATTGCTCCTGGGTCTGGTTTCATCACAGCAGACCTCATCAGGATTAGACTTTGGACATTTTTCCCTTCTTCTTCCATGATGGCTGATAGATTATGGAGGAAGAGCTGCGAGTTCTTTGGTAGTCGAAGTCCTTTTTTTGGACGGCGAGTTGTGGAGAGTAAGAGTGAGTGAGTAGAAGTTTAAATCATCGTCTTCAGAAGGTCATCACATAGTCACATGATGAAGCTGTGAGGACTCACATGTTCAGAGTGACTACACATTTCATTTCTGAGATTATAAAGAAGCAGAATGACGGTTTGCTCTAATGTTTGTTGTTCCCAAATCATAAACCAGGCGCTCCCCCAGGTCATAGAAGAAATGTCCTTCTTTCTTTTATTCATTTATTTTGCTATTTAAATAAATGACTTTTATACTCTTATCCTCATATATGTACAGTAGTTTGTTGTTGTGCTATTTATCTATGTGATGTTTTGGTCTTTTTGTTGCATTAGTGTAAAGTTTAGCAATAAAAAGCAGAAATATCTTCCTGTCCATCTATTTCTGTTTGTTCTGTTCAGTCGTTAAACTTCAGCAGTCAAACAAAAATTATATCTTTATATACTGGAATATTTGTTGAATATTTATTGTAAAGAAGGAGAAGAACCCAAACCCTTAAAACTGTCTCAGGAATTGTATAATATCCATTGTAAAAACCTTTGACCTTATATAGTTTTTCACTTATCACTTCCTCCTGTCTGTTTGAGCACTGCTGCAGAAAATACTCCAACAGATACTTAAAGATCTGACTTATTCTTTGCCCTTTTACAGCGTGGAGGGGGAGGTCCAGAGCAGTGAGCCATCCTCATCCCTGGACCACGGTAAAGGTTACGGCCCCCTGACCCACAGCTCCTCCATCAGCCCAGATCATTTCGAAAGCTTTGGATACGGACAGAACGCCCAGGCCGGTCCACAGCGTCCACGGAGGCCCAAACTCCAGCACTCGCAGTCCATCCTCCGCAAGCAAGCCGAGGAAGAGGCCATCAAACGCTCGCGCTCGCTCTCAGAGAGCTATGAGCTCTCTACAGATCTGCAGGACAAGCAGGTACGGCTGTAAAACCACTTGCGTGCGTCTTCATAGATTTCCTCCTCCTCCTCCTTCTTCTTCTTTTTCCCAAACAGTTTTTTTCTGTTCTTTCAGGTGGAGATGTTAGAGAGAAAGTACGGAGGGCGCTTCATCAGTCGACATGCTGCTCGCACCATTCAGACGGCATTCCGGCAGTACCAAATGAACAAGAACTTTGAGCGTCTCAGAAGTTCCATGTCTGAGAATCGGATGTCGAGGCGCATCGTTCTCTCCAACATGAGAATGCAGTTTTCCTTTGAGGGACCTGAAAAAGGGCCGAGTTCATTTTTCGATGGGAAACACTTATCTCTGACGGAGGAAGGAACTCCGACAGGATCCGTAACGAAGAGCGAGTGTGGAGAGATCGTTCCCATACACGTGACTGCACCCTCGCCTCAGAATGACCTCAGTGACACTATTACCGAGCTCGAGGACGCGTTCTCTCGGCAGGTCAAATCGCTGGCCGAATCTATCGATGATGCTCTGAACTGTCGTAGTCTCCATGAAGAAGAAGAGGACCAGGAACCGGAGCAGGTGCAAGACATGCAAGGTGATTTGTCCTATCGAGTGGAACCGACTAACGGCTCAGATCAACGCAAGTTGGACGAGATGATGGCTTCCTACGGCGGCGTGACGCTCTTCATCGATGAGGAGGATCTTTGTCCTCCTGTTCAGCTCTCACATACAGTGGACCCACCGTCCAGCATGGAGTCCGATCCGCACACCTCCCAGGACTTCTGGCCCATGGACGCCAAGGACGACAAAATGGACACCGATACCAGCTGTCGGAGCACCCCGTCCACGGATTGTCAGGAGCCACGGCTTCGTATCGACCATCTCCCGCTGCTGACCATCGAACCCCCCAGTGACAGCTCTCTTGAAGTGAGTGACCGCTCGGAGATCGATTCGGTCAAGAGGCAGAACGTTTACGAGCGCACCGCAGCCGGACCTCAGGCCAGTCCAAAACACATCACGCACAGTCTACCTCCCAGAGTGTCCTCCCTCTCCCGGGACGAGGATCCCATCAGGCATCGGCACCGGCAGCTGGAGAGCCATCTGGCCATCAACGGGAACCGACAGAGCAAATCAGAATCAGACTTTTCTGACGGCGACAACGACAGCATCAACAGCACAACAAACTCCACCGACACGATCAACTGCAGCTCGGAGTCGTCTCGGGACAGCATGAGGGAGCAGACGCTCAGCAAACAGATGTACCACAAAGAGACACGGAACAGCTGGGATTCTCCGGCTTTCAGCAACGACGTCATCCGCAAGCGGTACTACCGCATTGGCCTCAACCTCTTCAACAAGTACGTATTTTATTTCTTGTAGTCGGAGCAGGAAAAATTGAAGGACTAAACGGGGTAAATAGAGTAGATCTGGGATACTTTTAAGAAATTCGTTACCTTGATGTGTTGTGTTTTTTTTCCTTAAAGAAAAACTCCACCCTGAACCACTCCTATTGATAATACGTGATCTTGAACCATGTCCAAGAGTTAAAACATCTTTCACAGACATGTTTCTTCATTTTCACTTTGATTAAACCGGTTCCTTCCTTACCCACAATGCCTTTTAACAACCTGCTGATAAAAGTGCAGTACGATTTTGTCCTTGCTTCATTTCCCCCTAAAGCGAGTGATGCGACGGTAGTTTAGTTCTTCAGTCCGTCCGGCTCTCTGACATCCGTTCTGTGCGTTCTGCTGGATTCTGCTCATAGATCGCTAACTAGCCTGAGCCGTAACTCAGTGTCGTTTAACCGCAGTGCGTTCTGGTACTTAGAGTTCAGCATTTGGTCTGATGGTCTCCACTACTTCATACTTTTATTTCTCATTAATATAGAAGCGGTTACTCTTTTGTTTTTAAAGTTATCTTTTATCACATATGTTTGAGAATTTTAATGCGTCACTATGAAAAAATCTGTTATTGTAGCTTATACAGGAGTTTTATTCTTTCATGGAAAAAACAAACATCTGAAAGTCTTACTTTCGGTTTACTGTCCTCGGAAAAATGCAGCGAGTGTAAATAACATACTGGAAGTATTCTGATCACAACGAAAACAAACATATATTCCAGTCTTGACAAGTCCTCCAAAAGATCTCGCTATTCTTTAATGTGGAAGGTTTTTATAAACGAAGAGTGACTGGTTACTGGAAACTGGGGATCATTTAAAAGTTAGAGAAAACCAGACATCGTTATACGCATGGCTCGTGATGACTAAAGCGTAAAGAAGTCAGAGTCCGACTTCCAGAGGCTGGCCAGTTTATTATGCCTTGGGTGAAAGTAGGTTGGTACGGTCCGGTACTGCGTAGCAGTAAGAGTTTCAGTGGCGGTAGGTCGTACTGGAAAGAGGTGTGACAAGACCCACATTCACACCCAGTCACAGAAGCACTTTCAGTAAGAACACACATCTGATAACGTGATGTCGTCTTAAACAACACGCCGTCTCCGCACTAATCACTTCTAAGTCGCTCTGAATCGACTCTGAACCATCCATGTCGTTCTGTTCACGGCTAACGCTTAGCTACAAAGCTAACTAGCTTCTAACAACACAAGGCTGAATCCTAAATCCCTCTCGAACCCCTGATCAAGGGTACTACGTGGGAATTATACACTCTACATAGCACACTAGTTTTCCATTTAATGCTATTTGGGATTCGTGGCAAGTCTCAGGTACAGTAGATTACATTTAGGTTCGACTTTATAGTCACTGCACATGTTATGGTAAAGGCAGTGAAATACACTTACAGCCAGACGTACATTTGTCACAGTGTGAAATAATTAACAAACAGTAAACAGTAAACGGAGAAGGAGTTATACATGTGGAGCGTTAATGATCACTTATATATAGAATATAGAAAATACAAACAAGAGCTTAGACACAACCAACACAAGTAAGAATAGTGCGTATGGAGTAGAGTGTACACTGCAAGTGAGTGAGAATTGCACTAAATGTATAAAGTGACTAACAGTAACTCTAATCTGCTGAACCTGCTGAAGTTCCCTTCTCACTTTGTTTTTAAAATACTCTGTTGAATCACTTTCACGAGCTCATGGAATACCACAGTATTGACTAACCACATGTCTGGGAAACAGAAGAAACACTTACAGTAACAGCTCTGTTAGTGAGGCGACAGCGTCGGGGAAATAAAAACATCCTGGCAATAAAATGGAAGTGGGATTGTTTTCTGGCCCGAGAGATTTTATTACGTTCCGTTTATTACAGACATCAGACTGACTGGACGGAGTTCATCAAACTGCCCGCGCTGTCTTTACTGTCAGCTTTCTGTACCTGAGCTCACTGTAAGAACACAGAGCACACCGCACCGCTGCTGTTCCGCGCTCTGATTGGTCAGAAGGTGTTGATTAGTTCTCTATAACAGCAGCTCCGGCAGTAGTGCAGGTTTATAGTAATACATTAAGGTTTCCATAGTAACAGCACGTTCACAGAGCACGCTCCACTCATCATGAACTGATTCAAAACAATCACAAACATGGGAGGAATGTGTGTGTGTGTGTGTGTGTGTGTGTGTGTGTGTGTGTGTGTGTGTGTGTGTGTGTGTGTGTGTGTGTAACATCAGGGTAAGGAGTCTCCAGTGTCAGAGGTCAGAGGTGAAGCTGTAACTGTAGGCTTTGGCACGTCTTCAGGACGGAGGAGTTTGTGCTTTGTGGTTTCTCAGTGAGAATAAAGAGAGACGGTGATGGAGTGAGTGTTTAAAGACGCTGAGACGGAAGTGAGAACAGGAACATTAAACATCACTGTAAGGGTGTGAAGTGCGTTGTGTTTTTATGATGTTTAGAATCTGGGATTTGATGGATGTTTGCTTGGCGTAAGTGGGATAAAACACTCAGGGAGGAACCTGGGTTCTTCTTCATCTTTACATGATGCTGATTTTCTTCTATACTTTTCTTCTAAATCACAAATACATACTCTGAGTATTTCTATAAGATTTTTGTTCCATAAGACTCCATTATTTTCACTCAGTCAATACAAGTGTGTTGATTATTCTTGCGCACTCCTACTCCTTCCTCTGCTGTCACCCCATCCCCCCCCTCCCCCCCCTCCCCAACCCGTCAGTGTATTTCGGTGGTGTGCTCAGTCTGTTCTGCGTCCTCGCTCCTCCACGTTCACGCTTACGGGTTTCCCAGAATGCAGCAGGTTTTCTGCGCGGCCGCTCCGTCACCCACTCGCACGGGGAGCGCTTGTGTAAGAAACAAAAACATCTCGAGTTCATTTGTGTTCCACTGAAGGTTCATCAGCAGGACTTTGAGAAGGAGACGAGGACGGAGGACGTACCATCACGTCCACTGCAGGGACACTTTATTTCCATAGCGTGTTTAATACACAACCATTTCAAATGAAAATGAGAAATTATAAAGAGAAAAAACTGGTTGTGGTGGTTGTGTGGTTGTGGTGCACTCTAACAGAGGAGCAATATACTTCATTTTATATAAAAAAAAATCTATACGTATATTAAATTACTTTAAAGCATCACTTTAGGCTTTTTTGTGAAATTCCCTAAATTGATTTGCTGAGTGATCAGGTTTCAGTTTCGTGATCCAGAGGTTAATAATCGTCTTTATCTTCCTCTTCCAGAAAGCCGGAGAAAGGTATTCAGTACCTGACCGAGAGAGGGTTCGTACCTGATACACCAGTGGGCGTGGCTCACTTCCTGCTCCAGAGGAAAGGCCTGAGCCGGCAGATGATCGGCGAGTTCCTGGGGAACCGACAGAAACAGTTTAACAGGGACGTCTTAGAGTGAGTGTGTGTTTATTAATCAGAGGCTAAACATCGTGTGTGTGTGTGTGTGTGTGTGTGTGTGTGTGTGTGTGTGTGTGTGTGTGTGTGTGAGAGAGAGAAATGTTCCTGGTGTTCAGAGTTGAGTTACGCAGCTGACGTGAGTTTAGATTAACATCACGCTTGTGTGTCGCTTCACACCTTAAGATTTTTCTTGAGTAGAATCATCTGTAGATCAGTGTGAAGGGGCATTTAAACACACACACACACACACACACACACACACACACACATTATGGGGAATGTATAAACACCAAATGTCTTTGGGCTGTGGGAGGAAACCGGAGGAAACCCACCAAGCACAGGGAGAACATGCAAACTCCACACACACACACAGAGGCCGAGACGGGACTCGAACCTCGACCCTGGCGGTGACGACCGTGCCACCATGCTCTAAAGCTTTTTTTGGAGTTTAAAAATGTACTGATCTTCATTAATGAGTAGAGATTTATGTACAGTATGTGTTTCGTTTTGTCCTTCAATGATATTCCACAGTGTGTGTGTGTGTGTGTGTGTGTGTGTGTGTGTATACAGCAAACAATGATACATATTGTAGTTTCATCAAACAGTCAGGTGGTGGCGCTGGACTCAACACTGCTCCTCAGTCGAGCCAGAAATGTGCGCGTAAGCCCAAAATCAGAATCAACGTAACTAAGATAAGACACGCCCCCTGTTTTAGATAAACTCCGCCCCCACGTGTGTGTAACGCGTGTCAGTAGTTTATGACTCTGAGCTCCGAGTACAGATGTGTGGAATTAAATCCTCACCACATGTGCGTGTAATCTCTGTCCGAGGGGACGTTTTGCATCCAAAGTCTAACTAGGACAGCGTGTGTGCGTGCGTGCGTGTGTGTGTGTGTGTGTGTGTGTGTGTACGTGTGTGTGTGTGTCAGCGCCGTGTCCTCTGAGCAGCGCTGCCTGTCTGCACACACTCCCTCTTTTATTGAATTAAACAGCATCCAGTTAATTAAGTACAAATGATTCTGCGAGTGAATTCGTCTCCTCAGCTGGCAGCTGTTCACTGGCTTTCGGTGCTGCTCGAGTTTCACACGCGCAGATGTTCAGTCGCTCAGCAGAACCGCCGCAGTATTCCCAGCAGATACGAGCTGGACGAGAAGAAAACCACAGAAAGAAAAGAATCGTTTTGTTTTTCTCCTTCATCATCATCATCATCATCATAAGCACGCGTCTCCGTTCTGTCTGGTGTTACTGGAGCGTTCAGCAGAACCGCGCTGAGGGACGTATTCAGGTCAGCGCTGAAGCTCTCATCTGCTCATGTACCGCTAACTGATCGTATGGTGTTTGTTCAGCTGTGTGGTGGACGAGATGGACTTCTCAGGGATGGAGCTGGACGAAGCTCTCAGGAAATTCCAGGCACACATCCGAGTCCAAGGGGAAGCGCAGAAGGTCGAGCGTCTCATCGAGGCTTTCAGGTGAGATCACTAAAAAAAACTTCAGTTGATCCGAGATTAACTTTAACTCCACAAGTTCTGAACTTGTTTTTTCCTCCATCAGCCAGCGGTACTGCATCTGCAACCCAGGCGTGGTGCGGCAGTTCCGAAACCCCGACACCATCTTCATCCTGGCTTTCGCCATCATCCTCCTCAACACAGACATGTACAGCCCCAACGTGAAGCCCGAGCGCAAGATGAAACTGGAGGACTTTGTGAAGAACCTCAGAGGTGAGCAAGAGAGTGAAGGTTTCCAACACAGATCTCCGGTCTCATGTCTGCAGGTCTGCTTTGAGGTGTAGAGTAGATTGATAAGGAGATGGTGTGGCAAACTCATCCCTAGTGGAAAAAACGTTGTTTAGAAAGCACGTGCTTCAGACATGGACGTTCTCCAGCCGTTCAGTTATTTCCAACTTCTGCTGTTTGTTGAATCTTGTGGAATGACCAGGAGTGGACGATGGTGAGGACATCCCGCGGGACATGCTGATCGGGATTTACGAGCGGATTCGTCAGAAGGAGCTGAAGACCAACGAAGACCACGTCTCTCAGGTTCAGAAGGTGGAGAAGCTCATCGTCGGGAAAAAGCCGGTAATTGTGATGGTGTTGTTTATTCAGAAGGTTCATATCAGCTTTAGCTCTAAAGTAACTCCTTACCTTCATCTAACTCCAAACCTCAGGATTTGAAAAAAAAAAAATGTTTCTTCGCCATACGGAAATCACGAGTATAAATCACAACGCTGCCACACCTGGTCATGAATGGGAGTGCAGTTGAGCAAAACTAGTTGAGATCTCAGGGTGGGAGGGGCTTACTACTCTCTCTCTCTCTCTCTCTGCTGTCAATCACAGCACCACTAGCCAATCACAGGCACCTGTGTGCTGATGTATGTGGAATAGGAAGAAGCAGATTATAGTTTCACTTCGCTAATTTTCTCTTCACTCGCTCTTACAGATCGGATCTCTCCATCAGGGCCTGGGATGTGTAAGTGTACTCTCTCTCTCTCTCTCTGTTTCTCTCTCTCTCACACACACACACACACACACACACTCTCTCTCTCTCTGTCCTCCTCCCTCTCTTTATTGCTGCTTTATTGACATGACAAATATTTACATTTGTGATCTCTCTCTCTCTCTCTCCGTTTTATCCATTGAAAATCTAAAAATGTCATGATGTAAAATGTTTGTGTGTGTGTGTGTGTGTGTGTGTGTTTAGGTCCTATCCCTCCCCCATAGGAGGTTGGTGTGTTACTGCCGGTTGTTTGAAGTTCCCGACCCGAACAAGCTTCAGAAACTTGGCCTTCATCAGCGGGAGATCTTCCTCTTTAACGACCTCTTGGTGGTGAGCGCCGTAAACACTCACTCTCTCTCACACACACACTCACACACACACTCACTCTCTCTCACACACACTCACACACACACTCACTCTCTCTCACACACACACGGTTCTCTCTTGCTCCTTCCTGTAGGTAACTAAAATTTTCCAGAAGAAGAAGAACTCTGTGACGTACAGCCTCAGGCAGTCCTTCTCTCTGTACGGCATGCAGGTCCTGCTCTTCGAGAACCAGTGTAAGAACCTTCACACAGGAACCCGGTCTTCACAACCGCAGCGTTAGCATATCAACACACATTACAACCCATTAAATCCCATTAGAAGTGGCGGCGGTGTGACAGCAGTAATGTAACCTCTCCGTCTTCATTTCGCTCTTTCTGGCCAGCTTTCTGTTTTTCTCTCCGGTTCCTGAATCAGATTAGCCGTTTATTATTTCCTCCTCTGATCTCAGTGCTCGACCGCGGCCAACGCTAACATTCTTTCAGCTAACAGCTAGCCAAAGCTAACACTATTATATCAGAGAAAAGGCTCAAGGTTTCATTTATGTTTCATAAAAATCACACTGGAAACAATAAATGACTGGTGTTTGTGTGCGCGGCTAAATGCTAGCAGCATGTGAGGAAGCTAATATAAACTAGCCATCAAAGGATATTAAATACAATTAAAATATTATTTGTCGCAGCCAGAGCTGATGGCGGTGGAGACTCGATACTAATGAGCTTTTAAAATAATTAATAATAATAATGATAAAAGATTTTAGATATGTTAGCTTAAACTGTTAGCGCGGTGCTAGCATGCTAAAATCAGCTGGAAAATGTAAACACAGGATTACGTTTGATGTTGCTACAAAACATTTAAAATTTTTTAAACACAGACCTGTAACGGTGAAAAAATATTAAACCTCATAATGAGTTTGTTTACAAAATAGAGTGTGTTGTGATGTTTACACACACACACACACACACACACACAAAACAAATATCAGACAGATAAAATTGCACTAAAAGTGAATTAATGAATGAATCTTTAAGCATGATGTCATCGTGAGCTGCTGTAACGGTTAGCTCAGACGGCTAAAGTCAGACGCTAATCAACGCTAAAGATACTGATGCTATGATACATTTATTAATGCTGTTTAATTCTAGTGTAAATGTGTGTGTGTGTGTGTGTGTGTGTGTGTGTGTGTGTGTGTGTGTGTGTGTGTTTGTGTACGTGAGGAGATAATTTAATCACAGCTAAGAATGTCATTTTCACAGAGCAGACGGTTAATGATGTAACCATAGCAACAGCTTTATAATAGCGACAGTGCTAACAATGTCCTGGTTTTTTATTTCTTTTTTTTACCTGACGTGTTGCGATCCGTCCTGAGTAACAGTAACGAGAGGTGTATGATGAGGTCACGTCAGTCTTATGATGTGGAGGTGAATGAACACTGCATGAGTGTGCGGTGATGTAAATGAACCTGTATATATATTTATAATAAAGATGGCGCACGTGATGATGTATAATGAATATCCGTGTTCTTCGGTGTTACGTTAGATTATCCCAACGGCATCCGGCTCACCTCGGCCATCCCGGGCGCGGACGTGAAGGTCCTCATCATCTTCAACGCCCCGAACCCTCAGGACCGCAAGAAGTTCACGGACGACCTGCGCGAGTCCATCGCCGAGGTCCAGGAGATGGAGAAGTACCGCATCGAGTGTAAGCGGCTTCTCACTGAGCAGAACAAGCAGGAGGTGAACCTGCACAGGGTTAAAGGTCAGCGTAGCTTACAAACAGAAAGATCTGAGCTTCAATCCCAAATCCGACAGAAGTCCTGAGTGGAGCTCGAGTTTAATTTCACGTCTCAGAGCCGCTGAGGTCCAGGAGAAGGTAGAAGGAGAACATTTCACCATCTGCATCCACAGCTACGGTTTCCATAGTAACGGTTTCACGATTTGTGAGTTTGCTATAACTGAACCGAGCCACTTAATCCTTTCAGGTTAAAAATAAATGACAATAATATCAGCATGCTTTAATTAATATTTTTCGTTTATCTTTTTAAAGTGTGTTTCTACTGAAGAGTTATTAATGCTGAAATATATTGGCGTCAATTAAATTCTATTTATTAGACAAAAAGCAAAACAAATATTTGTCTTTAATATGGTTCAAGACAAAATAGTTTTCTTATTTTGTATATATATTACCTACTTATTCTATTTTTTTCTTCCTGTGTCCTCTTTTCTAACATTTCTAAACTTAAACAGAAATAAGAAATCTGCTTTACACTTCTAATTTATAATATTTTATAATAACTCTGATTAGTCAATTGCAATAAAATGTATTTATATTTTTCTTTATATGATGTAAAATGTTGTGGAGCAGTTTCACGCATTTTGTGTGTTGATGTTAAAAAAAGATAATATTTGTAAATTACATAAGAGGTAATTACATAATTCTGGATAAAATAAGTTCAGTTATTTATCATTATAAATCTCTTCCACTCAGCAGCTGAGCAAACTATTACAAGGTTTAACACAGGAAGGATTTCAAGGACACATCACGCCCCCTGGGGGACATTTACTGCACAGCAACACAGTTTATTCATCTACAACTGATCAGAAATCATTTTAAATGCATTATTTACAGTTAAGCTCTAAATAATTCCATTTCAGGTCATTTTGTATAGAAAAACTAGATTTTGTAATATAAAAATATTTCTAAATGTTTGAGCAAAAAATGAACAAATGGATGAACAATTAATCCTTTGCTGGTATGATTTAGATTATATATACTGTACATGACCTTTTATAAGCACTTCACTTCAAATTCACTTTAAAAACCTGGAGAGAAGGAAAAAGTTTGGAAGAAAAAAAGATGGAATGTAAAGTAATTTAAGTGACTTGTGTGGCAAGAGTTAATTATAAACAATGTTTTAAATCAATTTTAAAATGAATTTGAAGGTTTTTGGACAGTTTTATATCAGTTCAGTTCAGGTTTATTTTGTGTTACGTCTCTTATGCTCATTAACGCTCTTTGTTCTTTACGTTCACAGCCGAGCTGGAGAAGCAGAAGGGCGTGGTCAGGCCCAGTATGTCCCAGAGCATGTCCGGTCTGAAGAAAGAGGCGGGAAACGGCACCATGAGCCGCGCCAGCCTGGACGACACGTACGCCATGGGGGAGGGGCTGAAGCGGAGCGCGCTCAGTAGCTCCCTGAGGGACCTGTCTGAGACAGGTGAGACACTGCAGGAGTGTGGACATGGAGATCTCTAGCACTGTGTGTGTGTGTGTGTGTGTGTTTATGCAGGACACACTGATATCAAATTATTCTCGCAGGAACGTCTGTGTCGAGGTGACGAGAGAAAATGTGATTTTAACGAATAAACAACGAACAAAGTTTCCAGGAAACATCAAACGCGTCCGAACTGACGATTCATCCATAAAGAATAACTTCGTCTTACATCTTTATCTGGTTTAGATTTAAAATCTTTACTAATCCAGAACAAAGATTGTAAGATTGTAGAAATACAGTTAAATTCTGTTATTTTTTCTGCCTCTCTAACTTACAACCTGTTACTTATACATATGCATAAATCAAGCTTTATTGCTCATTAATATTCATCAGCTGGCACAAATGACTTTACACAACACTAAACACTGAGTGCGTAAATAAAGTGTGTAAGAAATGAAATAAACAAGCTCATAAACAAACAAGTGAGGGAATAAACAAATAAATAATTTAACAAGTGAATAATCATTAATAAGAAAATAAATAATCAAGAAATTGAATAAGTAAGTTAGTGTTTAATAATCATAATAATAATAAGTAAATAAATATGTAATTAAGCACACAAATAAGTAAATATGTAGATACTTACATAAGTAAATACAAATACATATGATTTTGTAATAAATAAATATAGAATAATATATTTAATATATTTAATAATTATATAAATTATATATATATATATATATATATATATATATATATAAATAAGCAGAAAATAAATGCATAGGTTGATAAGTAAATAAATAAATAGGTAAAGAATACAGAAATGTGAGTTAAATATGTAAATGAGTAAATAAGCATAAATTAGTAAGTCATTAGTTATGCACATAACTTATTAAATAAATTATAAGCGATTAAATAAGCACTAAAGTTAATTAATAAATCCATCATTAAGTAAATAAGTAGGTAAGTAGATAGATGGACAGTTGAGTCGTGTTAGAAGTCCAGTGTTCTGTAACACTCACTCGGACGCCAGCCTGATGTTCCTCTGATGTTCCTCTGATGTTCCTCTGATGTTCCTCTGGTGTTCCTCTGATGTTCCTGCGGTTATAGCCGGTGACTTTTCTGCTGTGGATTTGACTCGATTTGCCGAAACGCAGCTCGCCCTTATCCTGTACCGTCTCCGCGTGCTCACGCTCTCCTCATGTTGTCCTTATAACATCCCATGTGTTTGGACTGTGTGATGCCTCATGGTTATTGTTGTTGTAACTGCTGAATCATCAATCTCATACATCAACGACCCAAACTCCAACTGACCATCATGTGGATCTGATCAAAGGCACTTGAGGTGATGTGGCGCTTGGCTCTAACATGACACACACACACACACACACACACACCTGCAAACAGGTGGATTTCACATTTATAACAAAGCCAAGATAAAAACTCCTCTCGAAGTGCCGTTAGTGTTTGATCTCGGTTCAGTGTTTGCGGTCAGTTGGCCATCAGCGATGATGGAATGAAATCCATGAAAAAAATTAAAGACATTTTATATTGTAGTGAAATTACTAACATTTACATCTCAGAGAAATGTCATGTCATGGTGTGTAAAAAATACATTGGAACTCTTCCTCCCAAACTCCACCCCTTTTAAACTCCACCCCTTTTAAACTCCACCCCAAAGTCTCCACCCTCTGTAAACTCCACCCCAAAGTCTCCACCCTCTGTAAACTCCACCCCAAAGTTTCTTGGTCCTGGTTGTTCTGCACCACTGATGAAGTCCTCCATTATCTGACGCTTGTGTTACGAGTTATAACTAGTCGTACATTAAGTCGTATCTTAAAGGTTATCCAAAGCTACGTGTCGTTCCATGGTGCTTTACCCCAGTCCACACCAAACGACTGTCCACTGCTCCCAGTCCGGTTCCTGATACATAAAACATAATCATCCACCACCTCAGATTACTAGATCTCTGTAGACTCAGCTCTCACTAAATGGATTCACAGTCCAACTGTACACAAAAACAAAACAAAACAGGAAACGTAAAAACGTACAGAATATAAATGGTTCTGTAATTGGGCAGAGTGATGCTGTAGAGTCTCAACACAACATACAACAAAATATTCGTATTTAACGCCTCAAACTGCAGCGTCGATTCCTAAAGCAATATTTTGAATATTACTAAACTACCTCTAGTTATAGTTTTCACTACCTGTAGTTATGGTTATAGCTAGTGGTAGTTATGGTTATAGTTAGTTGTAGTTACTAACAAACCTTCTGTTGATGGTAATTTGCAAAACAATGATTCAGGACTTGTTTCTGCAGTTGTGACCATTCTGTCGGGGTGCCAATAATTATTGTTTCAGTTACAGAGAAACAGTAATGATGTTACTTTACGCGAGAGTGAGACGGAAGTACGAAGGCGAACGTGTGACGTGAACGCACGTCTCTGGGAAACATGTGTTTTGGGGGAAGGAGCGGTGGTCGGTTAAACAAACCAAACCCGCGACTAACGTGCACGTTTCCCAGAGACGCGCTGAGAGATCATTAAAATGTGACTGGTATTAAATCCTAAAGCACTTTTGCTGGGTTCTTCCACACCGAGAGTAATGTCACTGGCTGAAGTCTTTATTATAAACACAGTCCGATTATAACGGAACAGAGATCCCGCCCAGTAATGACGCCACCATCATGAACCAATCGTAACTCTATATATAATTAGACACATATTATATTAGATATAATCAGTGACGTCTCGATCAATCAGACCTGAATCGAGAGTATTAAAGCCCACCACACTTGACCTCTGACCTCATCCATAATGAGTGCTCACGTTTACCCAATAGCTTTGTGAAGATATATATACATAAAATTTCAACATTCAGATCTGAAATATTGCAATTGATCTAAACAGTGCGTAAGTTTGTGCACCCAGGAACCGATCAAAACTCTCAAGCGTCATGCGAGTTTGTAAAAGTCAGGAGTAAAGTCAATCACTTTTTTTCCACAGTCCTGCTAAAACACCACCCTCCCCTCCCTCACCTTTGACCTCTGCCCCTGATCCAAAATGATCTTCCACAAGGCTTTCTGTGTAGCTCACATTTTACTTTTGACGCTTCCTATGATAAAGGGGCATGTCTAGCACTAGCCCCGCCCCCATACTGATGTGATGCCCATCTCTAATCTGTGGTATTGCATGTCTCGGGCAGGCAAGCGCGGGCGCCGCACCAGTGCAGGATCGCTAGACAGCAATATGGAAGTAAGTAGGAAGCAGCGTATGTCCGGTTTACTCTGCTCATGATGTGCACTGTTTAAAAATAATAATAAAAAATGCAACGCACAAAGCAAGAGCATTAACCAAAAACTGAACGAACCACGGGCAACCCCTAATCAGCGAATGGTTTCATTTGTTATGTTCCTGCACCCTCTGACGCTTCATAACCCTTTACATTCTTTAAGTTCTTTTGGGACTATGGATGCCTAACCTGCCTGCCTGCTCACCCGCATGCACGAACTGCTTGCAGAACCCTGAACATGTTCCTCCGTGTTCCTGCGTGTTCCTCAAAGCAAGCATGTTCTCTACTAACCCCCGCTCCTACTCCAACATCTTGTTTGCTTCCATGTTCATCTGGTTCCTCGTGGCGTAGACGTCGAGCTTCATCCACACGCCAGGTTCACGCTAGCAAGCGACAAAAACATATAAGAGCCTTTATCTCCAGCCTAAACCTTATTTTCATTTTGTTATTCTGTTTGAGTCACTTGCTAAGCTTCGTACTAGCATTCTAATCAGATTAGTTTAGCAACGTAAACATTACAAGTTGGACTTTTATGAAAATGTACGATCGCCAGTCTCTGTGTCGCGCTGCTAGTGTGAACAGAGATAAAGGAATTAGCCTGTTCTCAGCGACATGCTAATCAGACCTTTTCAGCGTGTGAGGATTCAATGTGGATTTCATTAGCATTAGCATTAGCATTACATCTTCACCATTCATATGTTTCTGTATCAGATGTTAGACAAGATATGGGTGGAGTGATGAGGAATTCGTTCCAGTGTGTGAAAGTTGAAAAGTTGGGTAAAGACACACAGGAGTGTGTGTGTGTGTGCGCGCGCGTGTGTGTGTTGTGTGTGTGTACAGGATGTACGAGCAGATTTTAAATAAGAGTCCTTGACTGATGAGCAACAGGACAGTCTTTATGATCACAGCAGCAGTTCTTACACACACACACACACACACACACACACACACACACACACACACACACATCTCCAGCATCAAGGTGAGATTCAACACTGAAGCAAAGTTTCCTGCCTTTTCTTCTTCTTCTTCTTCTGCATGTCAACGATCTGCTCCCATCATCCTAACGAGATGCATGTGAGAGTTCTCCCCAGGCTTGTCCTACAACATCTTATCATGGCTTTGAGATAATTCAGTGCTTAAAGAAGGATTCCACCTTAAATGATTTATGAATTACAAACACAAACCTCATGTTCCTCATGGGTTCTTTGGAAGTTTATTTTGCTTGGACCCCTCTGGGAACGAAATTCAAGTGGAACCTTTTAATGGTTCCTACTGAAGAACAAACTGAAGAACCTTAAATGGTACCAATGAGGCTGCTTTCTATGAAGATATTTTTTGCAGAACTTTGCAGAACTTCAGTTAAATTGTAAGAATCGGGAATTGATGGGTTCAGGTAGAGCAACGTTTTACAGAACAGTTTTCTAGTAAAGTGGTTATTTACAGATTCTTCAGGTGGTTAAATGTTCCAGTATTTCTACTCTAGATGCTTTAAGATAGGTAAACATGAACAAACCACTCTTGAAGAAAAAAGTTACTTAAATAGTTCCTTAAAAAAATAGTTGTTCTACATTCCTAATTAGGTATTCCTACATCAGGGTTCCGCTTAATGGACAAACCAAGAAAATTCCTTTACATAAAGTTTTAGGAAAACCAATTCATTCATAAGATATAGTTGTTGTATATATTTTTTTTCTTATGGTTTCCATAACAAACTCTTTAACTGCCATCATTTAGACAGCAGACCCAGTAGAACCCCTCCAGGAAGCTGTGATGTCTCAGCGATCCAAAGAACCCCTGAGGAACCCTTTTTAAACAGAGTCTCGTCCATCTACAAAGAGCTGAGCAAGCATAGAAGATCCTAAATTAGTAAACGTTTGTGTGTGTGTGTGTGTGAAACAGAGAACCCTCTATAAGAGAACCCGAGTGATCAATAGTGAGATCTTAGCTCATCAATATAGAGAGCAACAGAGAAGTTTCTCCAAACTCGGTTCCTGCTGGAGAATCTCGAGCTAAATGATGAAAATGTGGTGGAATTCTTCTTTAAACACTTCTTCTACACGTCACCTCGTCACACCTTCCTCCAGCTGGACCTGTTACACCCAGGTTTACTCTTAAATGTAAAAAAAAAACAAAAAAAAACGCTAATTTAAGAGTTGATGAAGTTTTGAGGATTTTTTTTTACATTAAGTCTCTATTCTCTGTTTAAATGTATAAATGTTTGATCTTTTCCACTGACATGGTCCGGGAGCTGGTTCCATGAAACCAGGAAACTTTAAGGGGAACGTTAGTGTTGTCTGAACACACGCTCCTCTGCCAGAGATCATACTTATTCTCACAGATGTTGCAGCTGAAAGAAAGAAAGAAAGAAAGAAAGAAAGGCTAAATAATAATTTATTTCCAGTAAAAGTTCAGGGGGGAAATATTTAATTATACAAAACCAGATGTGAGTTTCTTATTTTCCCCATCGTGTAAAGTTCTTCTGTTGAGAGGTTTACAAGTTTCCCACATTCAACTCCGACTTCCTCCAACATTCTTAGCAGAAACAGTTCCTTCATTTGTCAGATTGTCCTCCTGAGGAACCCTGGTGTTGAACCCAGAGCTGTATGTTTAAATCCTGCTCTCGTCTCCTCCGTAAACACCCGATTTGTTGTTTCAGTCATTTTAAAACAATAATCTCCAAAATAATTCAAGTCAATTCAATTTTATTTGTATAGCGCTTTTAACAATTGACATTGTCGCTAAGCAGCTTCACACAATCAAAAGAATTATTTATGTTTGGAAGAAATAATGACCACAAAACTAAATATACTGGGGTTTATTTAATATTTAATTAAAAAAAATCCTTTACGCGGTTTTAAAATTAAATTAGAACGTAAACCTTGAAATGCTAATTCTATTGAAATCAACTCAAACCCTGACAGATTCCTGGGGGAAACTCATCACGTCTACATTCTTTATAAAGAAGCCTGAACCCTTCTCCAGCATGGCCACGCCCCTGTGAGGGCCACGAAGCTCCATAGCTCCACTGACGATCCAGTTCAACTCACGTCTCTTCACTCACGTGACAAACTGCGAGTCTGAAAGACGAGTGGACTCGAGTACACTGGACCATTTAAGACTCCTGAAAGTGTTTACTTTAACATCCACACAAAACACAAAATCTGTATTTTTAAGATAAAAAAAAAAATCTAAAAACTGGAATTTTAAAGTAACTTAAAATTTTTTATATTTTATGCCTATCGCACTGAAAACAAATTAACATTTTTTAAAGTCTCAAAAGAAGTTCACAATTTTTTTAAATAAAATCTCAAAACTGGAATTTTAAAGACAAATAAAAATAAATAAATAAATAAAATAGTAAACATTTTTATCTAGAAAATGATATTTTAAGGTAACTTAAAAAGCTAATTTTTTTACACTAATAAAGTTAAACCAATTAATGTTTTTTTAAAATAAAACAATAAAATAAACTGGAATTTTTTTTTATTCTCAATTTAAATTAATTGGGAAAAAAAGACAAACCTTTTATGCCTTTCATGTTCAAAACTCATTAGACGCTTGGTTTAAAATATGTATAAATGTATTAAACATGAGTATGTTATGATAACATCATTGAAATAGACATAGATAGAGAAAATTCATATTTCAGTTGAATTAAATCTTCTTTATATAGCGCCTTTAACACGTCATTGTCACTAATATTTAAATGGTTTCATCAGAGAATTCAGTTCAGACGGTTCGAGTCCCGAAGAGAAAACACTTCACGTCTTATTTCAAAGACAGTCCTGAACAAATCCGCTTTATTTCTCTGGGGTGTTTAGACCTGAAACTGGTTTCAGATCCGTTGCCATGTTGGTGGAAAAGCTGTTAGAGAGCTATTCTAGCAGATTTTTGAGCCTTTAGCTGCTAGCCTAGCGTGAGTTCCATGAGGAGTTGGTGTTGTTGTTGTTGTATGTTTGATGATGTGATGGCGTTCTCTGGACTGTCTGTGCCCCCCGCAGGGCTCCATCATTAGCAGTCCTCCTCAGCTCCCCCGGAGAGTGCTGTCTGGCCGTGAGTGTCCTCCTCCTCCTCCTCCTCCTCGTCCTCACTACTCCAGCACCAACCCTCCCTCCTCCTCTTCCACGCTGCTGGGATCACTATTCGGCAGCAAGCGAGGAAAACCTCCTCTTCATCCTCCGCTTCCTGTTCCAGCCACCTCCTCCTCTTCCTCCTCCTCACACCACCCTGTCCACCCCACCCTCATCTCCCACAAGCCCCACCCCACCAACCTGCACCACACCGCCCAGGCCCACCTCGAGGCCCACTGCTTCCAGCACTGTTCTCTCCCGCAGAACCCTCCGCCGTATCAGCACCACCATCACTACGACCCGCCTCCCGTCGGGCTCCGCTTCCACCGTCAGCGCTCGGGTCACGCCTCTGCACCGCACCTCCCCCCTCAGCTCGCTCACAACCACCTTCATCAACACCAACACCATCGTCATCAACACCACCATCAACAACAGCACCAACATCGGGAGCAGAACCTGGCGTCGTCGACCGCGTCGTGTCCCGTCAGCGCCAAACCCAAACACTGTGGAATCAGCACGGTGGTCTGAGCGAGGGCACATCCGGAACCGCACGGGAAAGGGATTCCATTTCTGAGACGCTGGTCTGGGGTTTGGAGAGGAGATGGCTCCAGAGGTTTCTGAGTCCTCCTGGTTAGAAGCTCGGGCTGAAGAGCGATGGAGGAACACAAGGAGGACCGTGACGTCTTCTACGAGGACTACGTGAATCTCGGAGATGATACTCCAGAGTCACAACACAGAACCTCACACGTGTTCTTTTTAGGTTCTAAAACCACGATTAAGCCGAAGCTCTAACGTCATGGCCGAGCTGGTGGTCTCACGCCTGGTCGTCCCGACGCTGTATTTATTGTGGATAAAGGAAAAGCTTCACATGTTGTCTTTAGCGCATCATTTATAAACGTGCCAATAATCACTGTGTGTGTATTCAGCTCTGTGTAAACTGTATCCTGTGTGTGTTCTAGTGTTTAGTGTAAAACTGCATCCATTGTAAGATGTTCTATATACTGTAAAAAAAATCTATATATACATATTCAAAGAGTTTTTTTTTTAAATATTATGGTCAAATAGAAATGAAATATATAATGTAAGCGGTGCAGTCGAGGTCGGACGTACTGTATAGATGTTCGGAGAAATATTTTGGAAATTTAGACGCCTTTGCAATATTACATAAAAAAAAAACACAGGTTTTAGAAAGCAGAAGCAGCTGCACTGAACTATGAAGCTATATAGAGAAAGTGTACTAGCGGCCTGTTAGCGCTATGGAAACGCAAACCAGGAGCTAAACGGCACTTTTACAGAGATCTAGATTTAGTTTTAGATTTAGATAGAATTCCAGGCATTTCAATTTCAAAGTGTGAGCTTTCGGGGTTCCTCTCACTGAGCACTTGTCGAATATTTTTCTTTTCTTATCTAATTTCCAGAGAACCCAGAAAGTGATTAGTATTTTAATATGAAGTAATCTTTCCTTTTTTTCCTCAAAGAAAATGATGCAATTAGACTAGTTTCCGTGAACGTTAAGGTCAAGCTGTAGATTAGATCATTAATGTCTGCACAAATTCTACAGAAGTTATGCACAAAAACATAAAGAAGGCCAGGTTTTTACTCCGATGTGCAATATGTTTAGAGCTCAGGAGGACGAGGCGTGCCACGAAACCAGAACTAACCGAATAAATGAATAAACCGTCAAAATTCTCCAAAAATATTTTATAAATCATTTTGTTAATCTTTAAATTAATGCACTCATTTTATTTATTTACTCTTCTTGTTATTCTATTTTTTATATTTTCTTACTGTAATTATTTTTCTTCTTAGTTTTTCTTTACTTTTCTTATTGTAAACATTTGTAACTTTCCTAGTCTTTTCCTTTACATCCTTTATAGAATATTTTTATATTCTTGTTTTTCCATTTTTCATTTCTTTCTGTTATTTTTTTTCTATTTTCATTTTATTAAATTAACTGGAAATGTAACGTGTGCGCTAATTTAATGATTAATTATTTGATTTTATGATTGAGTTTATGATTTGATTTATTTACTCATTCCTGTTTTAATCTGTAAAATTATTTTCCCTACATTTTTCATTTGTCTAATTGTTTTTTCTTTTCCTCTTTTCGCACAATGTCGTGGCGTTCCTCGTCCTCGGGATGACTTTTTCTTTTTTTTTTCCTTTTTTTCCTTTTTTTCCCCACACTAACATTGTCGCAGTGGCTCATAAATAAGTGAACCACTCGCGGGGAATTTAGTCAAATGTCAAATGTCACGTGTGACTCCTGTCTGATTGTTGTTTGTTTGTTTGTTTGTTTGTTTGTTTTTGTGTCCCAAAGAAAAAATCTAAATCAGTGTTACATTGGCGGATTAGTGCAATCGTGTAAAGAAATAACTTCATTCTGCAGCTTGTGTTGTTTCTGTACGAGATTCAGGTGAATAATGCGACAGTTTATGCAAATCTCTTTCCTTCCAGACGACAGAGAATTTTTTTACAGAATGTATTTCAGGCGATGAAACGCAGAAGCACACGAGACCCGTCTCAGACACACGCGGGAAAATCAATACAAATGACCGACTGTTTGGTTCTTTTTGTTTTGTTTTATTTTGTTTTTCATATAAAATAACAATAATTTTTTAAAGCTGGCGGATTTATTCCTCGTAACGAATCGGGCTGTTTTGGGGTTTTTCTCTCTGCATCATCATCTGGAGGAAGGCGTGAGAAAAGCATGTTGATGCTGATGCGGCTGTTCTTCAGGTGTGAGAGTTTACCTGAACACTGCACGGCACCGAGACGTCTCGTTTCACTGTGAGCTGATGGACACTCGAGCTGGACAAGCCTCTGGGTTTCCCCCTCCTCCTCCTCCTCCTCCTCCTTTTGTTTTTTTTTGTAGTCTCGGTGTTGAATTTGCTGAAAGTGCAGCATGCTGATCATCTTCACATATTCACTGTAGGAAAAAAAGAAACGTGAAAGAGGAAGTGAGATGTGAAAAGTGAGGACGTCCGGCTGTTAGTGTGTGACGAGGACTGAGTGTGAGGAGCCATCAGTGTAAGTGAGAGAGGAAGACTATGATGATGATGATGATGATGATGATGGAGGTGGACTTGCTCACTGCCTCTCACACTGAGCCACCGGACCGATCCCGTCCCTCAGAGAGAGAGAGAGAGAGAGAGAAAGCGAGAGAGAGAGAAGAAGAAGAGAAGCAGAGGCAGGTGGAGGTTTTAGGGAAAAGGGAATGCTCTCATTTTGATATGCAGTCTGTTTGTAAGTGCTTCAGATCTGATTAATGTCAAACTGTGACAATGTTGAGAAATAAAACAACGTTAAACATCACACAGAGACTGCGCTTTGGTGTTTTATGAGGGTTTGGTGGAAAATTACAGGCTCCGCCCACAGGTAAATACATTTTTAAAAATTGTTCTACTTGGAAACCTTTCTGGTATTTCCTATTCACTTTGTAAGAATATAAATAGTGCTAGAGAGACAGACAGATAGATAGATAGATAGAACTTCATGGTCATTGTACACTACAGGGCCTGTATTCACAAAGCTTCTTAGAATTCTCTCAGAGAGCTCCTATCTTATCTTAATAAGTCCTAGCTGGGAGTCCTAGACTAAAAGTGATTTAGAAAACTTCTTAGAGCAACTCAAAAAGTACAAAAACTTTAATCTTAGTGAGTAGGTCTGGTCGACCCCGTTGTTAGGGATGATGCAGCAATTCAAGGACTGTGATTGGTTGATAAAAAATAACCTCTGACCTCTGCAAAGGTCTTGAAACAGACTCTTTGTGAAAAGAGAATACAGTGGAACCTCGGATTACGAGCGTAAGTCGTTCCGGAAGTGGGCTCATATTCCAAAACTCATAAACCAAATTTAATTTTCCCATAAGAAATAATGGAAACTCAAATTATTCGTTCTACAGCCCCAAAAAATAAATACATAAAAATAATTAACACAAAATATTAAGTAAAAATATAACTAATTAAAGTGCACTTTACCTTAAAAAAAAAAAGTAAAAATAAATCCTGACGGATAAGTGTGTGTGTGTATATGTGTGTGTAATGATGAGATGGACAAACTGGTCGATGCCCGTTTTTTATTTTCTGCATTGTCAGGCTATAGTACAAACTTTCGGGTCGATCCCGCACTTAAATCCAACTAAAGAAAATGGTAAAAGAGAAAACAAAACCCAGGCTCTATATCCTAGCTTACATCTCGCATTCGTCTTCACACACTCCGGACTACATTACCCACAATGCATCTCCCGCACTGGAATACATTTCCGTAAACAGCTGAAAATCAGCCTCTCTCTCCCGCAACACTGTTTTGTCGAAAAAATTACCAATAAACATCGCTAATGACACTCGTGTGAACGCAAACTAATGGAATCACTGCTGTAAAGTAAAACAAACAAACAAATGAACCGCACTTTACCTATGAAAAGAATCGCGACAGAGCAGAGTTTCTGTGTAGAGCAGAGAGTGTGTGTGAACCGGCACAGTGTCAAATTACACGCGCGCACACAAGCTCACACAGGCTGAAACAGAGACGGAGAAAATGTATCTTTAATCTCTGTATTGAGAATTTATTTTGCTTTACACGCACGCTGTACACACGTGTGTTATAAGAAACAGTACACATGCTGTACACACGCGCTTACAAACATAAAATAAAATGTATTTAACACACACGTGGTCACAGTGTTATAGTAAACAGTACACGTGTGCACGGATGTTGATTATACCAGTAAGAGACGAGCACTAAGACCCAGCAGGGGAGACGATTACCCACAATTCCACAGCGCAAGAGAGAGAAAAACTGTTGGCTCAGAAACAAAAACCTTTATCTTAGTGAGGGGGCGTGGTCGACCATGTTGCTAGGGATGATGCAGCAATTCAATGACTGTGATTGGTTGATAAATAATAACCTCTGTAAAGGTCTTAAAGTGGACTCTTGGTAAAATAGAATATATGATAATAGAATAGACAGTGAAATCATAATGTTTGTATATAAAGAAATTGTATAATCATGACTACAGGCTACTTTATGCAAAGTTTCTTTTATAGGCTAAACATCTTAAAGATAATTCAAATAGCCAAATGTTGAAAATGTGTCTACTTTTAAAGAAACCAATTTCCACGTAGCAGTTACTATATTTACGTTCTTATATTTATTTACCAAACTGATTTTATTACTTTTTATTACTTTTATTACTATTAAATGGCTCAGCTTTTACCAGTGTACATGATCGCAGGACGGTCTGTTTAAGATGCACTTTTGGACGGTCTGTAGCCAACAATCCAAGAGAGATGGAAGGAAGTAAAACAACAAGAAAACCAGAAGAGCAGCGTTTTTCTTTTAGCTCAGTTAGTTGAAGAAAATAAAGCAATTTTAAAAGTTAAATTTGGCTCCGGTGTCACGGCTCAAGAATAGAGGCAGACCTGGGAGTAAATATCTCAGCAGATAAACTCGTCTTTCCCTCTGGTTGTGCGCACCAGTGAGGAACGTGTAAAGCGGTGGTACTGTATGTGTTTCAGTCTCGACCCAGGAGGGAGATTATTGCAGCACACAAACGGGATTCTTCAAGCACAGGTGAGGGATTATTGCAGTGTATTCCTACAGAACTATACACCTAAGCTACTGTGGTTTTAGGTGTTGGACCATCCGCTAAACAACTGTCTCAGGTAGCGGAAACTGTATTTAATGTACTTGGACACTCAGAAATATCTGTCACTGGGCTGACGGAAGGCACGGACGGCTCAATGATCCAGATACGACAAAGGTAGGACAACATTTTAAAAGTATACAATAGGCAAATAAATATATATATATTTTCATTCATACTAAAATTTCTATATTTTCTATATTGTACAGAATATTTTTATCCTACCTAAATGTATTTTATATTGTATTTATTTTTATTCATATTTATTTCCTATTAATAAGCTTTTATTTTTAAGGTCACGGGCGGTCGTATAAGCATTTCACTGCATATCGTACTGTGTATGACTGTGTATGACTGTGTATGACTGTGTATGACTGTGTATGTGACATTTCAAATTCAAGTTTAATATATAGACAATGTGCCATGTTTTGTGTACTCGCATGTGAACAACAAACAAAACAATAAACAAAAGAATTGTATTCTTCATGTTTTGCAGCATGGAACCGTCAGAGGAACCGTGAACGTCGCAGGTGCGCGACCCTCGGCCAGCGTATCAGATAAGCCAGCCTGCTGCAGGAACCTCAACAGCACCCCTGCTGGAGAGAAAAGTGGAGATGAAAATTGATACTCTCACACAGCACAAAAAAGTATTACAGTATAAGCTAAAAATTGAGCTGCTAAAATATAAAAAGAATTAAAAATAAAAAGTGGTCATTTGTGTTCAACTATAGTTGTTTGGATTATTTGTTCAGGGCTACAGACAGCAGTTACTGTCACTCACCTAAATGCTCATTTGTAAATTGAGCTCTGTGACGAAGCCCACTCTGGGACATGTCTCTCCCCTGGGTAAATCTTCATCATATTCATTACCATCACCTTCATCACCGTTGCAGACCTGAGCTGGTGACAGACGCACTTCTCCATGCACCACATAAAACCTCCTGTTCTGCTGGACAATACCCCGCTCTACTACTGAACGTGTTTTCTCGTGGGCTCTAAAAGAGAAAATATCAAAAGATATAAGTTAAGGTGGCCTAATGTACTCAACAATAATGTGGATATGTTGGATTAAAGAGCCGTCTCTTGTTTGTAGAATATTCGAGCACAATTGTAACTACACTTTATTTTCATACCCAGTGGTTCACTGTTAGTCTACTGTTTAGAACCTGTTGTAGTTTAGCTGTGGTCCAGGTCTGGGTGGAGGTAAGGTGTGAGGAGTCATGGAGCCGCTGTCCCCTAACAGAGTGCAGAGTGGCAACGTCCAGTGGAAATGAACTGAACTGTGTCACTACGTATATGAGACTCTGCTGATGGAAGTCATCACTACGTGGAGTGGGAGATGTGATCGCATCTCTAATGAGTTCGACCACAAACATGATCCCATCATGGTCCAATCTGTAGCGTTAAATTAACTCACGATCATTCAGTGTTTGGAGAATATTTCTTCTGTCCGCTATTTCGTCCTCTGCTACAGAAACTCTTGAGCCTCTTAAAAGTCCTCCTCTCTACTCTTAACAAACTTTACCTTAGCAGCTGTTCTTAGGGTTAATATGTTTTGTGAATCCTGGATACACTTCGTCCCCTGGTGAAGTCCTCTCTGGACCCTCTTCAGTTTGCCTATCAGCCGTTCATGGGTGTTGATGACGCCATAATACACCTGCTACATCGCACCTACTCTCACCTTGACAAGCCTAGGACCTCCGTAAGGATGATGTTCTTTGACTTCTCCAGTGCCTTCAACACCATCCAACCAGCAGTACTGGGGGAGAAATTAAGGAACATAAACATTGACACCCGCTTGGTTTCCTGGATCATGGACTACCTGACCTGTCGCTCCCAGTATGTCCGACTAAAGAACTGTGTGTCAGAGACTTTGATCTGCAGCACTGGAGCTCCCCAGGGGACGGTACTGTCTCCGTTTCTTTTCACCCTCTATACATCCGACTTTAGATATAACTCAGAGTCATGCCACCTGCAGAAGTTCTCTGACGACTCTGTGGTTGTTGGGTGTATAGAGGAGGGTGACACCTCGGAGTACCAGTCTGTTGTGGATGACTTCGTTTCCTGGTGTGAGCGTAATCACCTACAACTCAACATCAGGAAAACAAAGGAGATGGTGGTAGACTTTAGGAGAAGCAAGACCCCTGTGACTCCTATATCTGTCAAGGGGGAGATAGTGGACATTGTCTCCGATTACAAATATCTGGGAGTTTATCTGGACAACAAACTTGACTGGTCACTCAACACAACGGCACTCTACAAGAAAGGTCAGAGTCGATTGTACTTTCTTCGAAGGCTCAGGTCTTTTAACGTCTGTAATACCATTCTACGGATGTTCTATGAGACCGTTGTGGCGAGTGTCATTTTTTACGCTGTGGTCTGTTGGGGTGGTAACATTAAGGTGTCTGATAAGAACAAACTGGACAAGTCAATTAAAAAGGCCGGATCTGTGCTAGGCATGGAGCTTGACTCGGTGGATGTAGTAGCAAAGAGGAGGATTCTGTCCAAAGTACAATCCATTGTGAACAGTCCTTCTCACCCGCTATACAGTGTTTTGGCTGAACAGAGGAGCAGTTTCAGCCAGAGACTGATTACTATCAAGTGTTCCACTGAGCGTCACAGGAGATCCTTTCTCCCAACGGCCATAAAACTTTA
The DNA here is from genome assembly GCA_030522415.1 of Channallabes apus. Lineage (NCBI taxonomy): Eukaryota > Metazoa > Chordata > Actinopteri > Siluriformes > Clariidae > Channallabes > Channallabes apus. Next base: position 1,122,620 of record CM060117.1, on the reverse strand, counting down.
CAACTCTTCTCTGTAACTCATACACACATGTATGTGGATTTTTTCACTGACTGGTATACAACAGGACACTAATACTTACCCTTTTTTTTTTTTTTTTTTACCTTCCTTAGTTAACAACTGTGAGCACCTGTAACCGAGCATAAGCAATTTCCCTTTGGGATTAATAAAGTTCTTTGAATCTTGAATCTTGAATCTTGAATCATTTTTATCTTTACTACGATTTAATCCTAAATTTAAAGGGAAATTCTAAGAAAATGCCGTAATTCTAAGATTTCATCACTAGAAGAAACTTTTAGACTTAAGAAGCTTCGTGAATACGGGCCCTGGTTCTGCTCACGGTGTGATAATTAACCTTGGACTTTGCCCTTCGGTGACGTCACACTGCCATGCCCACACACACTCTGACCACTAGGGGTCAGACCACAACACAACAGAAACCTTGTATTTTTCAGGCTTCATCTTTTAAAGCTAAAATTATTCAAAGTCAAAGCAAAATAATTCAGCTTTATTTCTATTTTTTCTCAAAACTTTTGCAATAAATCACACAAGGAAATGTGTTAAATATTCATCAAATCACATGACAGCATTCTGATGCTTACCTTTTAATGCTAAGCTACGAGACGTAGGATAATGTTAGCATCAAACATTCAGAGTGAATTTTAGAGCGAGAGGTTATAAAGACATAGAAAATATAAAGATTTTAATACAATCAGTGAATTTATTTAAATATTTAAATGTCACTGTCATTAAAACATTGCTGTAATGTTGTACACACTCCTGTTATAAAAGTCCAGGTGCTCAGTTAATCTCAATAAAAAGTCTTAATAGCAAGATGGATCAGATCTATACATAGTGTTCATGATGTGAGTAAATACATAAAGTCTTATAACCCAACCTTATGTCACTCGCTTGACCTCTGTGACCCCTGAAGTTAAAAGTGTTTATAGAAGTGTATCTGTATGTCAGCGCGGCCCTTACGCAGGTCTTATGGAGCTCCATGAACTGTTCTTCATTTATTGCTTCCTTTCTTAAAGCTAAAATGTTTCCTGCTGCAACTTGAAGCTTTTCGAACTTCTGCTGTTGGAGATAAATTTATCAGCAGCTCACAGACACACGTGATAACAATAATAACGTCCTCGCTCGTCCACGTCCCCTGAGCATGACGCGCAGAGACGACGCCCAGACCCCAATAACCGGAGTGCACTCGTGTTAGACGTCGAGGATGAAGAGCGGGTAATTAGCTCACATGCTACCTGGAGACTTGATAACTAGCTAACGGACACCTGGTTCATAAGTGTTGCACGAAGCTTCATAAAACTGAGATGAAATATAGTTTCAATATTTTCTTGTGATTTTTTCAAATGTAATCTAATTTAATTGGTTCTCATATAACGATATTATTGGTTTTCTAACTGTTTCACACTTCAAGCTGCGAGTCGGCGTGAGCGCGATCGGGACGAGACGACAGGAACATCAGCTCAGAGACGTAACCAGAAAACACTCCGGCTGCTTTACCGAGCAGTGTGTGTGTGTGTGTGTGTGTGTGTGTGGGAACCGATTCCTCACTCTGACGACGATGACATTAAACTGGAATCTGTGTTTATTCCCACATGAAGACTGAAAGGTACGCTCTCACAACACTAGTTACTTTATTTCAGTTTGTCTCGTTTGGTTTCTTTGTATTGACTCTGAAGAAAATTATTATTATCAAAGTCAAAACATCTATACATAATTTAACATTTTTATAAGTTTCTATAACTATTTATGTCTATTTTAACACTTTATTTGCCATCAGGGAATTTATTAATAATACTTAAATTCTGAATACAAATATTTTAATTCTGAAAATGAAACTACAGTTAAATATTCATGTCGGTAATCAGATAATAACGTCTCATTAAATGTTAAGGATTGTTTCTTTAGATCTGTTAAAACATATAATTGTTTATTTAAATTTTAACCCAAAAAAATGAAATTAAAGAGTTAATTACCTAATTACTTGAATAAAAAAATATTTGCCCATATTTTTATATATTTATTTTACGCAACTAAACTGTGGGTAGAAACAAGTTGTTTTTAAAACTGATGCTGATGCGGTTCTAGTGAAGAAAATAAGTCTGAAAGTTTCTTAAGAACATTTTCTAAAAATAATAAATAAATAAATAAATAAGACCTTGTGCCTTGTCCTGTAATACTAACACACACCGTCTCGGGAATAGTTATGGATAAAATAATTCTTTAAATGTACTTGATTTTAATGTGTATCGGCCACACCTCATCAAAATGTGGCCAAATAACACAGTTTCCGCCTCCTAAAGTATTTCATTCATGTTAAACTTGTGTGAAAGAATCATGTTGACTTAAAATCACTTTATAATTTACTGTAATAGCAATCAATTGTGTAATTGTAATGTAATTTAATTATGTCTATGATCCTCCATTATCACTGAAAAGTCTAACAATGTCTTAGTGCTTACGTTATTCAAATGTTTAATGTAATTTTTATTTAAAAAAATTAATCAGTCAAATTAATTTTATTAGGTTAATTTAACTTATTTACTACAGTGGCGAAATAAATTAATAGTGTCAGTACAAAACGTCTCGGGTTACATTTCTGTAACCCTGTTCCCTGAAAGGCGGGAACGAGATGCTGCGTGAAAACGCTATGGGAACCAGTTTGTCGCGTTGCCGGTCGTTGAAGCATGCTGTGAAAACACGCCAAAGTTTTTGGATATATATAACCTCGACAGGTGACGTCATCTGATTAGATGTAGGTGGAGGTTATAAAAACAGGTGAGCCGGCAACGACCTCAGATTAATTTGTCTGAACAGCCGTCCGGTCACGTGGTAGTGCGGCATTGCGACGCAGCATCTCGTTCCCGCCTTTCAGGGAACAGGGTTACAGAAATGTAACCCGAGACGTTCCCTAGCAAGGCTACACTCGATGCTGCGTGAAAACGCTATGGGAACGAGAATACCAACGCCGCCGCACTACAGGTGTCTGGACCCCAAGGTTGTGTAGCGTGTGCGCACAAAGCCAAGAAGGTCTCAGAGCTATGCCTGGGCAGCTAACTCGGGGGCAGTGAGCCCGGAGTAGCATGAACATCCAGATTTATAAATGTAAGAAATGTGTGCGGGGAGGAACCAACCCTTCGCGCCACACAATTACTGCAGGGGATACCTCCTGCTGGTGAGACTGGGATGATACCCTGGTTGGGTGGGCCCTGCTTCCCAGAGGCGAAGTGAACCCACGCGCCTCATAGGAGAGGGCAATATGCGTCTCCCACCCAGTATAGTGGCGCTCTGACTCACGCCACTAGCTGATGCGGTGGACGTGAATCTGAAAAGCACATACTGGATAGTAAGTGAAGTTTCTCCTGCTCCGAAGCTGTAAAAGGCGGAGGACAGAAGGCTTCAACAATGCAGCTAAGAAAATCCTGAGGGTACTAGGGCACAAGCCCAAGGACAAGCTTTTACTGCAGAAGCTCCAGCACTGAAACATTTTGGCAGTGGACTGGGTCTACCTGCTTGGCACACACTTGTTGCAGGGGAATACCTCTTGCTAATCCAATAGCTGAGGCGATCCCCTGGTTGAATGAGCCCTGATTCCTAGAGGCGAAGTGAGCCCACGCGCCTCATAGGAGAGGGCAATAGCATCTCTCATCCAGAGCATGAAGAAGTTGCTCTGACCTACGCCACTAGCTGATGCGGTGGACGTAGATCTGAAGAGCACAAGCTGGACACAGCAAGTGAAGTCTCTCCTGCTCCGAAGCTGTAAGCGCGGAGGACAGAAGGCTTCAAAAACAATAGGGTGCCTGTTGGGTTTATAGTTTAGCTTTTGGAAGATAGTTGAAAGAGGATGCAGTTACGCACGTCCTGAAAGTGCTAGGGCATAGGCCCGAGGACGGAAACTCCAGCACTGAAACAATTCGGCAGTGGACTGGGTTTACCTGCTTAGCAGACACTTGCTGCAGGGGAATACCTCTTGCTAGTGCAATAGATGAGGCAATCCCTTTGGCTGAAAGAGCCCTGATTCCTAGAGGCGAAGTGAGGCCACGCGCCTCATAGGAGAGGGCAATAGCATGTCTCATCCAGCACATGTAGAAACTGCTCTGACCTACGCCACTAGCTGATGCGGTGGACGTAGATCTGAAGAGCACAAGCTGGACGCTACAAGTGAAGTCTCTCCTGCTCCGAAGCTGTAAGCGCGGAGGACAGAAGGCTTCAAGAGCAATAGGGTGCCTGTTGGGTTTATGGAGCTTTCTGAAGATAGTTGAGAGAGGATGCAGTCACGTACGTCCTGAGAGTACTAGGGCACAGACCCGAGGAGGGAAACTCCAGCACTGAAACAATTCGGCAGTGGACTGGGTTTACCTGCTTAGCATATACTTGCTGCAGGGGAATTCCTCTTGCTAATGCAATAGATGAGGCAATCCCCAGGGTTGAAAGAGCCCTGATTCCCAGAGGCGAAGTGAACCCACACGCCTCATAGGAGAGGGCAATAGCATCTCTCATCCAAAACATGTAGAAGCTGCTCTGACCTACGCCACTAGCTGATGCGGTGGACGTAAATCTGAAGAGCAGTAAAAAGGCGAAGCATATCTTAGAAGGCAAGAGGTCCGCCTTGCTACATGAACATCTCTCCCTGACTACTTCGGAGTGGGGTTACCATTCCCCGTGTGTCAGAGATAGACTGGACAGTACTACTGCTCCCGCATCCATGCTGGAATGTAAATCGCTCTGAGGGACAGGAACCTGGTGCGCTAGCTGTTAGCGGCGCGAGCACAGTCCGCCCTGGCGATAATATATGAGACTGCCATAGTGTTGTCCCCCGCACTAGGACATGGCAGCCTCTCAACTGCTGGAGGAAGTGCTTTAGGGCCAGAAATAGAGCCATCATTTCGAGGCAATTGCTGTGCCATGCGAGAAGATAGCCTCTCCAGCTCCCTTGGGCTGGACAGTCATCAGAGACCGCACCCCAGCCTATGAGGGAAGCATCTGTCGTTAGCCTCAGCGACGACAAGATGAACTTAGAGTGGGACCCAGAGTAGAGACCGGGGTCTGAACCACGTAGAAAGGGTACGAAGCACCTGGCGCGTAACCCATATTGGGGATTGGCCCTAGTGATATCCCCTGGTTCTTAGCCACAACTTAGAATGCTCTCATGTGCAGAAGGTCCAAAGGTGTCACCGTGGATACAGCTGCCATGAGAGCTAGGATGTCTGAAAGTGATGGTCACTTTCTGGTCTAGCTTGTTCTCCTTGAGGGTGTTGAGAATGGGTTCGATACGAGCGGGAGACAGCTGTGCCCGCTTACGACGGAATCCCATATAGCACCCAATGTGTTGTCCTCTGCACAGGAAAGAGCACGCTTTCGTGGCGTTGGGTCCCAGTCCTGAGGACAGAGATGAGCTAGGACGACATGCTGATGTCGAAGCACTAGCCACCGGATGCCCTGGGACTCCCGTAAGAGCCAGGGCTAAATCCGTGCATTTTGTGTGTGTGCGGGTGAGCTAGACCAATGGAAGGACCCGATACTGGTAAGCTTCGCCCCCGAAAGCGAACCTCAGGATCTCCCTGTGTTGTGGCAATGTTTCTGTATGAAAGTAAGCGTCCTTAAATCGATTGTCAGAAACAATCGCTTGGTAGGGTTGAGAGCAATCACCTTTACAGTCAAGAACTGAACTGTATTCATTGATTTTCAGGTAGCGGGAGAGCCCGCAGAATCTGAAATATTGGACGCAGCCCCCGTTCCTCTTGGGAACCAAGAATACCGACTGTAGTAGCCTGACTCACTGTCTGGTGGGGGAACATGTTCCATGGCCCCCTTCCCCGGCAGCCTGTCAGCAGATGCGCACTTTCTGGTTTCATGGAAGTGGAGGCCACGCCATTGAAAACACAGAAGGTGAAGTGAGAACTGAATCCTGTAGTTCCTCTCTCCAGTGCTTAGTACCCAAGGAGATATACTTGGCAGTAGCTTCCACGCTGCCAGTTTCTCCTAAAAGGGCAAAAGTTTCGGCAGCTTGGTTAAACGGGGGGGGGGGATGTTAGATGTTCGGCATCCTGAAGCATGGCAGGAAAAACCGAAGAACTAACAGCCTATTGGAGACTGGTGTTGCCCGAACACCAGTGGTGGCGGAGCAAAACACCGACCTCCTGGGGGTGCCAGGGAGAACACATATTCGTTAAAAAGGAATTCTGGGTGCCTTTCCCTATTGGGGGGGCCACCCCCATTTATTTTATACACGCATATGTATATATATATATATATATATATTTTTTAAATCAGTCTGACCTCCTGTGTGCAGTGCAGCACCAAGCTGACCCACTGCCTGAAAGCTTTTCCCTCTAGGGCAGATAAAAGTCTACACAGCTAGAAAGGAAGTATAAGCTTACCAGGGAGGATGATGTCCCAGGAGAGAGATAGCCTGTGAAGCGTCTCTGCTATCTGGGCGTCATCATACAATGCCGCGTTTCCATATCGACTATATTTAAATAAACAAATAAGTCGATGGCATGAAAAACACAGCATGAATACAGCCTACTCCATGAAAGGGTTAACTCATATGAAGAGAGCTGAGAGGGGGTGGGGGGGGGAGAGAGCGCGTCATTGAGGCTCCGCCCCCCGGCCACCCGACAGAAGCTGCCGTCTACTGCTTGTTTTAGTGCTTAAGGCTATTTTCATCTCCGGTAAAAAAGAGAGGAATCCTCGTGATGACAGCGCGGAAGAAAGGAGTTTTCTTACCTCCGTCTGCCGCAGCTCTGTCAGATGCACGAGTTTTAAGCCAGGAACGCGCGGCGGCTCGCAGCTTCTCACGGAATGCGCGGCGCGCGCAGCACTAGTCGAAGCAGTGTAGAGATCGCACTCCGATATGGATTATCACACACGGAGGGATTTAAACTCGTCAAATCGGTGAGTTAAACACCTTCCTATTTTGCTGGTTTATCACAAGCACGCTTCACAACAAGGCTGAAGACAAATGATCTGAGGTCGTTGCCGGCTCACCTGTTTTTATAACCTCCACCTACATCTAATCAGATGACGTCACCTGTCGAGGTTATATATAGCCAAAAACTTTGGCGTGTTTTCACAGCATGCTTCAACGACCGGCAACGCGACAAACTGGTTCCCATAGCGTTTTCACGCAGCATCGAGTGTAGCCTTGCTAGGGAACAAATTTTTCAGTTGTAAATTAAGTTGATCCAACTCAAGTAAATTTACATTTCCAGCCCTGATCAACGGAATCCTGTGAAGGAAGGAAGCAGAAGACAAACAGGATAAAACGGAGATTTTTATTTTATATTTAATGTTTTACACCAGCAGCAGCTTACAAATGAGGCCTCAATTTGAAAAGATGTACAAAACATAAAACAGCAGAAATAAGGTCACTTTCAGTCACAAACTGCTGTGAAGAAATACAGAGATATTCAATTACAATTCATGATACTTAATTTAGCAAATGAACAATATTTATACTTTGTTCCTCTCGCTTCACAACTCATGAGAACCGACCGGAACCAGAACCGAACCGCAGATTAAACACGCGCATATAACCGTCGGTATTTTAAGTGTCATTAAAAATACAAGAAATAACTTAAACTAAAATAACGTGATTAAACATCGCTAAACAACAGAGACATTTATGTTCAGTATTTCGTTTCTATTTATAAAGATGGGAATTAATTCCTGCTGAACTTTTCCACACGACCACCAAACGCTTGTCTTCTAAACACACCGTGTTCTCGTCTCGCCAAGTTTCCAAGATCTCTTTAGTTTCTCTCAACATGAGTCTATACATATACATATACATATAACATCTAATACATGTTAACTTGTTGAATTTCATGAAAATACAACATGATTTATTCATGTTTATCTTGGAAACATGATATTATTATGTATTAAACACATATTATTATATATTTTTGTACATGTAACAGGCAGCCAGGTTCATTTCTTTGAGTGTATCTACAGTGTGGTTGATTAGTTGTCTGTAACAGCAGCTCTGACTGTAGTGCAGGTTTATGTTCATGTGCTCACTCTGATACGTTATACACAGTGATGTGTAATAATAAACTAAATTCATTTGTGTAACATCAGTGCTTTTGCTAAAGTGCTGTGATGTGAGAGGAATAAAGCGCTTGTTATAAGATCAGCTTCATGGTGGCATCTCACACAGCTCTTCCGTCCTCAGGATGATCTCAGGTTTCGCCGTAGCTGCGATTCTCCTCCTCGTGAGAAGTGTCTCGTCTTCCTGCAGCTGCTCGAGGTCGCCGTCTTCAGGCCTGAGTGTTAACTGCAGCTCTCAGGACCTGGACCGAGTTCCCGACGTCCCACCGATCACCACCGAGCTTTATCTACAGCACAACCACCTGGTCACGGTTCCTCCAGGATTCTTCGACACGTTACTGAAGCTCCGTGTGGTGGATCTGTCGGGGAACCCCTTCCACTGCAGCTGCAACATTCAGTACCTGAGAGCCTGGCTCCTCAACAACCCAGACGTGAGCACGGCTCATCCTACGTGTTCGACACCGCCGTCTCGGGCACGCAGAGCCATCGTGAGTCTTGGCGACACCGAGTTCTCGTCCTGTGCGAGTGAGCCGTGCCCCGGCGTGGGGTTTAACCTGGCGTTAGGGCTGATGCTGTGTGTGATCCTGGGCTTGTTGCTGTGGAGTCTCCGCCTGGCCAAAGGGCTGCCGTTTATTCTGGGCATCGGCGAGAAGCACGACAGCCTCCGGGCCGAGACCCTGCGCTCGCTCAAACCCAAACACAGAGCCAAGGCCAGGAGGAGCGAGGACCTGGGGACGCCGCTGCTCGACATGGACATCCTCCCGCAGATCATCGACACGCTCCACAGACAACACAACATCAAGATTAAAGAATTGTGAATCAGACCTTTCAGTTCTGCTCATGTTTAAAGCTCACACTTTTCCTAAACTAAAATCTAAATGTTTTTTTTTTCCCTACGTCATCCAGATTAGCAACATCAGGCTTTGCAAAATAAAATAATAAAAACATAACAAGCCTGGGGAAATCTTTAAAACTTTGCTTTAAATTTAAACTGTAAAAATTATCTAATCCACAAACAATTGGATCCATAAACTTGCACACAATATAATAATAATGTCACAAATAGTTTTTTTTTTCTTAACTCAGTCATATGCTGGCTCATGTGGTTTCTAAACAAATTTATAATTATGAAACATGGAAAAAAACAAGTGTAACACTTTTTCAATGCTTTTCATATTTTAAACTGTAAAAGTTTAGTTTTTAATTAAAAAACTTAATGCCTTTCATTCCTAATTGTTTAAATCATTGAGCGCTACTTCTTACACAATTAGCAAGAAATTAAAAATGTTTACATTTAAAATTTCTTACAATACTTTTACACTTCCTCTAATTTCATTACATCATGTTTTTAAATAGAAATATATCATTCTAATCAATTTGAGAAATCATCTTATTTGCATCTCCAAAAGGCTGAGCAGACAAAGTGATGTTTTAATACTGTAACTGCTGTTATTAACAAATATATATACAGGTCTTTCTCAAAAAATTAGCATATTGTGATAAAGTTAATTATTTTCTGTAATGTACTGATAAACATTAGACTTTCATATATTTTAGATTCATTACACACAAACTGAAGTAGTTCAAGCCTTTTATTGTTTTAATATTGATGATTGTGGCGTACAGCTCATGAAAACCCAAAATCCCTATCTCAAAAAATTAGCATATTTCATCCGACCAATAAAAGAAAAGTGTTTTTAATACAACAAAAGTCAACCTTCAAATAATTATGTTCAGTTCTGCACTCAATACTTGGTCGGGAATCCTTTTGCAGATTCTTGTGTCTTGTGTCTCTCAACTTTCTCTTCACAATATCCCACAGATTCTCTATGGGGTTCAGATTCAAGATTCAAGATTCAAAGAACTTTATTAATCCCAAAGGGAAATTGCTTTCAGATTCAGGTCAGGAGAGTTGGCAGGCCAATTGAGCACAGTAATACCATGGTCAGTAAACCATTTACCAGTGGTTTCGGCACTGTGAGCAGGTGCCAGGTCGTGCTGAAAAATGAAATCTTCATCTCCATAAAGCTTTTCAGCAGATGGAAGCATGAAGTGCTCCAAAATCTCCTGATAGCTAGCTGCATTGACCCTGCCCTTGATAAAACACAGTGGACCAACACCAGCAGCTGACATGGCACCCCAGACCATCACTGACTGTGGGTACTTGACACTGGACTTCAGGCATTTTGGCATTTCCCTCTCCCCAGTCTTCCTCCAGACTCTGGCACCTTGATTTCCCAATGACATGCAAAATTTGCAACCTGTAGCCCATTTCCTGCACACGCCTGTACACGGTGGCTCTGGATGTTTCTACTCCAGACTCAGTCCACTGCTTCCGCAGGTCCCCCAAGGTCTGGAATCGGTCCTTCTCCACAATCTTCCTCAGGGCCCGGTCACCTCTTCTCGTTGTGCAGCGTTTTCTGCCACACTTTTTCCTTCCCACAGAGGTGCCTTGATACAGCACTCTGGGAACAGCCTACTCGTTCAGAAATGTCTTTCTGTGTCTTACCCTCTTGCTTGAGGGTGTCAATGATGGCCTTCTGGACAGCAGTCAGGTCGGCAGTCTTACCCATGATTGCGGTTTTGAGTAATGAACCAGGCTGGGAGTTTTTAAAAGCCTCAGGAATCTTTTGCAGGTGTTTAGAGTTAATGAGTTGATTCAGATGATTAGGTTAATAGCTCGTTTAGAGAACCTTTTCATCATATGCTAATTTGTTGAGAAGGACCTGTATTTCCTAAATCAAACTTTTCAGCTCAGGTTCAAGCACTTGTAAAGAATAAAGAGAACACGCTGACTCATCCCGATCCTCCTCCAGCTTTATTGATAGTTTAAAATTACATTTTCTATGTTTATAGGACTTCAGTTGCATCTTTTCCTTCTGACTTAAAAACAGAGTACAAGCAAAATGGTTTTATTTTACAGTAGTCCAAGTGATATTGTACAAAAATAATATTTGATTTCTGTGAAAAGATTTTTCCTTTTGCAAATTACTGATAAATCCACAAGCTTACTGGTCTTGATAATTTAAGACAGAAATGACAAATTATAGTTTTGGAATCTTTTCAGGCATTTATAAGCAAAAAAAATAATTCAAAATAAAGTCAAAGAAAAAGAGACGATTCCTCAGTAATTCAGAATTCTGTTATGAGTTATTAATAGAACATTTCCTCACAAGGTAGCGCTTAAAGTGTGTATATGTGTGTAAGTGTGTGTGTGTTTGTATACAATTTCACCATCACACGCTTTAAGCAAACTCATTATTTCCTGCTGATTTTATTCTAAACACAAATCCGTACGCAGAAGTCGAGGCTTTCCCGTCTGCCGTCTCTCGAAGGCTCCCGTGAAGCGAGCGCGTGCCGTGAGGTCCCAACATAAACACGCCGCACTCCGCACCGCACGTCCGTTGTCACGAGGGCGCGGTCATGGGGTTTTTATTTATTTTATTATCATTTTTTAAACAAAGCATTATATTCTTACACAACACCTCTACCTGAACCAAACACACATCTGATACTGAATGCAGAAAGATTTTTAAACCCCTTCTTTCTTAATTTTTTTTTTCTTTAAACATGTCGAGCAGCTCACGGGCCGGGACAAGCCTCCGTCTGCCCACCTTTAGCCAATGAAGAGAAAATATTCCCAGAAAATAATATAACCATCAATGTGGAAAAGGAGGGGCCGATGAAGGGGGCGGGGCATGTTTACGCCGAGGCCTCGATGGTGCACTCCCGCGCCAGGTGACCCGTCTTCCCGCAGTTGTAGCAGTTCACCTCGCTCGCCTTACTGCACTGCACCGCCACGTGGCCGATCTCACCGCACCTGAAAAAGGAAGAGTACTCACGTCATCATCATCATCTCACACTGCCATTCACACAATTGTTAAAAGCGATAAACAAATAAAATTTGTCATTGTCGCAAAGCAGCTTTACACATTACACCCAGGGGGGAGGGGTTTTGTGCGTGTGTGTGTGTGTGGGGGGGGGGTTATCTAATTTCGAGCCCCAGCACTGTCAAGTTGTCAATGTTGTGGCCTTGAGGAAGGGCCTTAACCCTGTCTGCTCCAGGAGGCGTTGGATATGTGGGGGGAAAAACCATATGACTATTAAACCATATTACAAATTAATAGTGTAATAGTGACCATTATCGGCAGCATAATAACAGCTATTATTAACAACAATCATATAATACTAATCATTTGATAAGTATGAGTATTACTAACAGTACAGTCGTAACTAATCAGTGGGACGAGTAGCAGGAATCGAGCTCCAGAACTCAGAGTAATGATTAGCATGGTAGAGGCCATTACAGTGAGTTTATCAGCAGTACTGAGGCAGTAAGAGTAATTATTAACAGCACAATTTATCACCGTCATAATTACCATTACTGGTACAAAAGCAGAAGTGATAAATATATTAGCAGGAGTACACTAATAAATCAATAATAATAATAATAATCTGTGTTCACAAAAAAAAGAAAAAAAGTGTGTATGTATATATATAAATAAATAAATCTAAATAAGTGTAAGCATCCTGAGCGGTAGCTGTGATTATTAAGAGGCGTACATGATCACAGTGTGTTACAGTTAGCGGTATGCTGAGCACTGAACTCGTACCGGTAGCACTTGACTTTGTCACAGAGTTTCTGGATGTGTCCGAATCCACCACAGGAGTAACACTTCTGCTCGTTGGCGTGGTCGCAGTCTCGGGCCACGTGTCCGGCTTTACCGCAGTTATAGCAGCACTGCTCGCGCTCCTTCTTCGGCTCCTTACAGTCCCGGGAAATGTGCCCGCTCCGGTGGCAGTTATAACACGCTGAGAGAGAGAGATATTAAAGGTAATGACTATTTCAATGACTATTATTTTTACTACTCTACTAATAAATTCAACTTTCATATTTGAGATTCATAAACTGATTTATAACAGTTCGTAGTAAATGCATTTTTAATCAGCACTTTTAGTGCTATAAATTACTATTACCTACAAAAGATTACCGTTATTACTATGAACACTATTTAGACTATGTCGGGTCGTTGTCGTCTCACCATCCTCAGTCTGTTCACAGTCGCGGGCGATGTGTCCCTGCTCTCCACAGCGGTAACAGAACAGATCTGCAGAATAAACACAGGCAAATAAATACCGGACACTTGAGTGACCCGCTCCATCACGCTCAGGGGTGGAGATGACCTGATGCTCTTCCTCACCTTTTCCTCGACCTCTGCCCCGCCCACGGCCACGCCCCGCATTGGGGCAGTTCTTCACCCAGTGTCCTGAGCGACCACATCCAAAACACTCACTGCTGCTCATATCCATGATCTGAAAACAGAATTAAGGAATGACAATAAAAAAAATTAATTCAAGGGCACGTGAAGGGAGTGGGGTGTAAACCTGCTGGTGTAAAATGAGAAATACTCAGATATTACACAGTGTTACTGTCCGCATGTGATCATGTGTCAACACTCCAGAACTATACACTAACTACTCAAAGCTTTACCATAAAACGCTGTGTGTGTGTGTGTGTGTGTGTGTGTGTGTGATACAGGTTCGGGACATCATGCCTGTGTGTATGAAGCTTGCACAGCTAACACATGGGTAGCACATGTCATGTGAATGGTCACACACACGAGGACTCAGATTTCAGCTCCCTTTCTGACGCAAAACCAAATCTTCGTCAGTGTGACGTCATAGATACGAAGCATAATTGGGAGAAAACGTGATACTAACCAATAATAAATACATTAAAGTCGTTATTGCGGTGCGGAGAACTGGTGTATATAGAGGATTTAAATGTAGTCTGAAAAACATAGAACCTTAAACAAGCACACTGTAAAAGCCGAAACCTGTAAACTAGTTTATTTATTAGAGTAATTTAATGTTAGAATGATTTACTCCTACACTGAGCATGCGCACGGCCTGGGTCCGCTCGTGCAGCCAGCACGCGCGCGCTAAAACCGACTAGCACAGCACGTCAGCACGCGACCTCGGCGTTTATTTACTTCCTCAATTTCTTTGAATGGGTTATACCGATATCACGCTTCTAAACAATTATATTTGAGTGAAATAGTTCATTAAAATGCGCAGCTGTGTGAATACTTTCCCGCGCAGCCTGGAGCCACGCTACACTTAGGCCACGACTAGCCCACCTGCTAAGCTAAACTTTACCTAAGGCAACGTTTTCGCTTCACTTCTACTCCATCCTACTACTAAAACAAAAACACTTAATATATAGACCGTGTATTACACTTAAAACAGATTAAATTCTTCTTATACCAAGCATTACACGTGTTAAGACTCACCTGCTGATCTCCGCTGCTAGCCTTGTTAAGCTACGTGACTCGCTGCTCTGTGACTCCGCCCCCTCTCGCTCGCTCTCCGTCTGCGCCGCATGAGATTTGCGCATGCGCACGACTGTTCGCAGGCCCCACATATGTCCGCGCAATCAGGGCACGCAGTCTGCGCATGCGCGTAGGCAAGACGAGCGGGCCAAATATAAAATACGCGGTCAAACCGGAAGTGCGTCAACGGCTAATAAAATAACGCGCGAGCCTGGCCACCGCCCCCATGAACTGTCCAATCAGATCTCAGCATCTCAGACCGTCAAAAATATACAGTGTATGTCTGTTATTCTGATGATAATAAAAATAATAATAATAAATACATATATAATATACAGATTTTTTCACATTTATTGCATATATATATATATATATGAACGTCAGCCATCTCACCTTTCTTCTATACCATATATACAGTATATATAGATACACAGTATATGTAGGTATTTTGGTCTGTCCACATGCCATTGGACGACAGAAGCTACTAATACCCTACTTGCTCAATGTAAACAAACACTTGCACAAACAGATATTAATTAGATTTTTATTTTTATTTTTTTGACTGGGATTAGTTCATATTTTCTCTTTGTCTGAAATAACAGCGCTGAAGTGGTATAAGTGAATTTTAACACGCTGGAGTCGTTTTAAGACAAAACTTCATCTTTATCTGATCGACTTTTTCCATTTCTCATCTGTGATTCTCTCTCCGATTACCGAACAGGGAGTGTATTTGTCTGAGCACCAAAGAAGGACAACTTAGTGTAAACAAGGCGTCAGATACTCAACCTTACAGAATGTCATTTCTTTGTGTTAATAAGTTAGACAGAGAGTTCTGCTGTACAGAAAGACACACAGACATGTACAGTACGTGGACTTCAACCTCAAATAATAATAATAATAATATCACTGATTACATTAAATGAAGCAGGTCCTCAGGCTGGTGGTTTCGGCTGTACAGGGGTCTGTGGTGTGTACCGGAAGGCAGACAGGTTGAAAACGCTGTAGCCGGGGAGGGTCAGGTCTCAGCGCTAGAGGGAGTTCTGTAAATTTCTTGATTCCCTGTGCTGTCCTTATGATGATGGGCTGGAGTGTCTTCCTGCCCTCTGAGGTGCAGCATCAAGCCCACACGATCATGCAGTGTGAGATTACAGTGTTACTCATAGAAAAAAGTTAAGGCACAGAGGCAGGTGGAAGGTGAAGGTTACATGTGCTCCCTCTGTGTTGATTTGTAGAAGCCACACGGTTTAGTATTTTAGCTGCATCTTGTCCATTGCATGACTGTGGGTAAAAATATACCAATTGGTGTTTTCTATTGATATAAACCAAGTGCTGCATCTAAATAATTTCGCAAAAATAAGTGATTTTTAAGACACCAGACTGGATTTTGACATACTGACACGCTGCACATCACTACACTTCTCTGCATGTTTTCTAATAAAACACAGATTTCTGCCTTTTTCTCTGTTCTCTTTTAAATCACACGATGATAACAAAAATTTCACATTCTTTTTCTTCTTTCAGCTGCTGCCATTAGGAGTCGCTATGGCGGACCATTGCACATCTCTGCACATGCCCAAAACAACTTAATCTGACTTCTCTAACTTTGTCCCAAAACAGTCCTACCTGCACTGTCCCTCTAATATACTCATTCCTAATTCTGTCCATTCTTGTCAATCCCAAAGCAAATCGCAGCATCTTCAGCTCTGCCACTTCAAGCTCTGAAATGATTATTGTCTGGTCTTATTCGTCTGGGTCATACCATAAGAAGAAACTAATCAGAATTCAAGTGATTTTTGAACTTTTATCCTGTTCTATTGCAGTGAGACACTTTCAACTCAAATCTATCAGAACAACAATGAATTGCCCCCTTGTGGCGTTATGTTGCATTGCAGCGTAGTTTAGTACATTACTAAACTTCAAGTTGGCTTTATTGTCACTTCAACCCTATACAGTTAGTACACAGTGAAACGAAACAACGTTCCTCCAGGACAAAGGTGCTACATGCAACATACATTTACAACATAAATTAACAGAAACACTAAACTAAACAAGCTACGTAACTAAGAGGCCGAGTCGGCTGGCTAGCAGAGAGAAGACAGATAGACCTAACATAAGTTACAACATAAATTAACAAAAACTTACTAGCTTAGTAAGACTACAGGTTTTACAGACAACATAAAGTGCACGTGCAAATGTGCAAACAAGAACTTCTGACTGTTACAGAATATTGTACAGAATTAAGTAATTTAAAAAAGCTAGTTGTGTAATATTATAGGGGAAACCTGCTTATAAGAGCTAAAAGAGGATCTGGGCTTTAATCAGTAGGATTGAATTCTACTCATGTACATTAATTAAAATTTTCTGAAATGTTTTTGTGAATGTTTTGATCTCTTCCTTAAACTTCGCTGATAAGCCGAAACTCAGCTTCTTATGTCAAAATACATAGACAAGACATAAAATGGTTACCATAGAGACCAGGAACTAATTATAATTATTTTGGGTTGATGTGGTTTAGAACGGAGCCGAAAGTAGTTCCTTTTTTCCATAAGTGTAAAGTGTAAAGATAAGAATTATGGTTGTTTTTATCTGTACAGGAACATTAAAACAAAAGCTTGTGCCACTGTTGAAGTTGTATTTTAATTATTTATTACATCTATTGTTCAGGAAGGGTTTAATTCACTTATTAATATAAAAAGAACTTCATTGTTACTGAGACGGCTCTTATCTTATAATATAACATAAATAGCATATGGACAGACAGCTTCAGGCAGAGAGACAGACTCCTTCACACAGCCAGACAGCCAAAAAGACATGTTTATATAGACAGAAAGCACCTTCACTCAGTCCAACATATAGAAATACAGACATACGGATAGACATCTTCAGACAGACAGGCACCTTCACACAGACAGACAAACGTACAGACAGACATACAGATAGGCTCGATTACACAGCCAGACAGATAGACACCTACAAACAGACATCTTCACAGAGACAGAAACATTCACTCAGCCAGTCAGTCGGCCAGACACATTCAAACAGACAGACAGACGGACCCACACTGGCAGGCAGCAAACTTTACCTTTATGTGCAGGAAGAGGTTAATTCACTCTTTAATATAAAAAAAAACCTCATTATTACTGAGACAGCTCTTATCTGATGATAACAACAGACAGGCAGACAGACGCATTAAAACAGACGGAAACTTTCATAAAGTCATTCAAACAAACATCTTCACATAGGCACCCTCACTCAAACACACACAGACAGACACCTTCAGTACACACAGACAGACATATAGACGGAAAGAGAGACAGACATTTTCATACAGACAGACAGATAGACAGACACTTTCACACAAACACGCCGACATTCAGACACACACTTTTATGCAGACAGACATATACACAGACGGATGGTTAGTGAACAATAGACAAATAAACAGACAGACAGGTAGAGACAGACAGATAAAAGAGCTAGACCATCAGACTGATGAGTGTGTGTGTGTGTGTGTATATATATATTTATATAGTATAGATACAGACTGTCTCTTTCTGTCACTCTGTCTCTCCATTTGAAAGAGCTTAAATGATGATGACGTCACCGCGGCTCAGTGGTGTTTTTTTTTTTTTTTTTCCAGAAGTTACTATGGCGGTTCTGAAGTTTTCAAACTTTTCTTGGTGAGTTTTACTTGTCACTTGTTTCTGACTTTCCTGACGTGTTTCTGCTTCAGTTCTTCACTCGGGTGTTTTCCGGGTCGCCCGGGTGTCTCTGGGGGACTTTATTAAAGGAGTCTGAGTGTAAAACACAGTCGTGTCTGAGGCGAACTTTTCTTTACATGGCTAATAGTCCGGAGTTAGCTTAGCATGCTAATGTGCTAATGTGTTAGGCAGTGTGTGTGTGTGTGTGTGTGCAGGACAGTCTGGTGTGTGTGAGGAGAAAGATGTTTTATTCCGTCAGAAATGTGAATAAAATACAGTTTCAGTGTTTAAACCGCGTGTAGATAACACACTAGGGGTTTGTGTGAGGTGTTGCTCGGGCTAGCAGTGTTAGCAGTGTTAGCAGTGTTAGCTTAGCCAGGCTAGCCGGCTCAGTGTAAACACGGGGAAAGTGAGGAAAAGTCCACAAAATACCTTTAATTTAATAATAAACTTCATCTGTTCGGAGATTAAAAGGAGGAATTAGACTTTATTCTCCGACTGTTAAACCTCACACACTCGCAGTTTAATCTGAGAGGAAGTTGACTTTATTCACACTTTGACAGAAGTTTATTTTAATATATATAAATAAATAAACTGGTTAAAAAGTCAAAGCTTCATCTGATGAACAAACAAACTAAATAAACACGTGTGTGTGAGTTTATATCATCATTAAATTCCTAAATCATTAGCATTTGGAGTGTAAAATAGAATTTGGGCCTGAAACTGTACTGATCTGTCTGACCTGCTGCAGGCGCTATAGAGCAAGAGCTCACATTCATTAATATAAGAAAATCATCTGTACTGAGACGCGTCTCATCTGATTATAACATCAGACAGACACCTTCAGAAGCTCACACAGTCTGTGTTTCATTGGATATCATTCTGCATATCGCCGGCGGTGTGTGACAAATACAATTAGATTATTAAATCTTCAGACCGGTGGACAGACAGACAGCTTCAGACACACAGAACCGGGACACAGACCTCTAGAGAGACACTTCTTTAGACATTCAGGAAGACATGTGGGGGAGATAGACAGACGGACAGACATCTTCAGTCACTTAGACGGACAGCTTCAGACAGACTGACTGGATCGCAGACGAGCAGCTTCAGACGGGCTGGATCACAGACAGCTTCAGACACACATACAAGTAGACAGAGCTTCAGAGACCCAGACCGGGAGACGGACATCTACAGTGAGACACGCAGGAAGACAGACATCTTCAGACACTCAGGAAGCCTCTCTGGGAGACACAGACGGACATCTTCAGACACTCAGAGACAGCTTCAGACTGACTGGCAGGCAGACACATGGATAGACAGAGTGGTCAGAGAAACATACACAGACAGAAAACAAACTGTCAGAGACAAACGAAAAAGTTAGAGAAAAAATTAACCAGATAGACAGACATATAGAGGCAGACAGAAGAGGGCTAGCTAAAGAGAGAGGACTACACATCAGCCTCTCTGTCTCTCTCTCTCTCTCGCTGTCTCTCTCAAGTATAACATTCTTTTGCATAGAAATGTACATTTCTACACAGGAAGTGGGAGGTGTTGAATTGTATGTGTGTATATATATATACACCTTTGTTTTGAGCTGTTTTGTTGTAGCGAGGTCATTGTAGGTTTCTAATCGAGTGTTGTGTTGTGGTAGTTTTGCTCACATCGCCCCAGCTCTGTTTAAACAGAAAAAAACCCTTTCTTTATGTCAAGTGTTTGGCTAGTGTTTGTTATTTCATTAACATGCCTTTAGCACTGTCGCCTTGAACCTCCAGGGTCCGGGTTCGATTCCCGCCCAGGCTTGATTCCCGTCTCTGTGTGCATGGAGTTTGCATGTTCTCCCCGTGCTTGGTGGGTTTCCTCCGGGTACTCCGGTTTCCTCCCACAGTCCAAAGACATGTAGATTCGGCTATTTGGTGTCCCAAATTGCCCGTGGTGTGTGTGTGTGTGTGTGTGTGTGCCCTACGATGGATTGGTGTACCCTGCCTCGTGCCCTAAATCTCCTGGGATCGGCTCCAGGTCCCCGCGACCCTGAATACAGGATAAAGCGGTATAGAACATGAGTGAGTGAGTGAGTAACATGTTTTTAAAGCTGTTTATTAATCTTATAATTGGAATTGTTTGTTTGTAATTTTTTTTTCCTGCTATTGTTAATTCTTGCAGATTTTTTTATTTGCCTATTTACACTTTTTACTGCATTTTATTTCCATAATTCTAGGCATTTTCAGCTTCTTTAACTTTATGATTAATTAATTACTGCTTTGTTTTTGTTTATTTATTATAATGAATGAAATAGTGAGGGGAGCTGGGACACGCAGATCGCAGAGGGAACACATTGCTGATCAATTTAACAGTGTGCAAGTTTTCACTTCTGGTTCTAGTTCCTCATTCTGAAGCTTGTTCCGTGTCGTTCTTCTCTGCGACAGAGACTTGTTTAATGGCTGGAGGAGAGTGCTGCGTGTCAGTGCTGCGTGTCAGTGCTGCGTGTCAGTGCTGCGTGTCTGTTCTGCGTGTCTGTTCTGCGTGTCAGTGCTGCGTGTCAGTGCTGCGTGTCAGTGCTGCGTGTCTGTTCTGCGTGTCTGTTCTGCGTGTCAGTGCTGCGTGTCTGTGCTGCGTGTCTGTGCTGCGTGTCTGTGCTGCGTGTCTGTGCTGCGTGTCTGTGCTGCGTGTCTGTGCTGCGCTGTTCTCCCAGTTCGTACAATTATGCTTTTAGTTTTTTTTAAAGAATCCCACTGTAAAAAAGTAAAATATAGTTGAAAGTAAGGATGAGCGGGCCTAAACACCTGTTGCCACCCGTGTGCACCGGAAAGACGCGTTAAGATCTCCAAAAAGCCATCACCGCTCAGGTCATAACACTTTGAGCATGTAAAGACCTCTAAAAAGCCTCGGATGCTGATGTCACTTAGTGCCACCTTTCAGCATGAGTTTAAGGCATCGTCACGCCTGGACGTGTCTTTCATGTCAGACAACCCAAAATATGAAGGTCCTGATCCACGCTCATGGCCCAGACTCGCAGGCGTCCTAATGGCAGCGGTATTTCAGCATGTTAAGATCTTTAAAAGGGCCTGGATGTTCAAAAACAATAGACTCTCGCACACGGACATCTGCACTTTGAGACATCAACACGATCAGAGCGAGGTGATGTCATAGTGATGTCATAGTGCTTTGAGCCCTAAAAGAAACACGGCAAGGATTTAAATATCAAAATAAAATATATTTATAAATAGCTCCATACATTATTGGGAAATTATATCAAACCTATTTTCATTTTTGCTTTTTTTTTTTTTTTTTTTTTTTCCCTTTACAGGAAACCCCGCCCTCTTTGATTATCCTAAATCTTGAATATTTAAAAGTTCAGTAAATGCTTCAGTGTGTTTCACTATTCATCGGGTAATCGTGTTAAATAAGCACATTCTCGATATTGATCAAAATACTCGTAATTATGATTCTTGGTGTAATTGATCGCAGCCCTGGTGTAACATCATGATGTAATGCAGTTACACCAGGGGGAATCAATCTGCATTATTTCTACAGTGTGTTTAAATATATAAGCTGATCAGCCATAACGTTATGACCCCCTGCCTCATACTGTGTGTTACCCTGAACTCGTCTGGCCCTCTGAAGGTGGGGCGTGTCAGGGTAACGGGAAGGGCAGCACCCGAGGTTTCCAGCAGAACCTTCTCTTCCATCGCTACATGGTCCAGTTCTGAAGCTCACATGCACATTGTTGTTGTTTTGGTGGAGGTCGTCTAGACTCGATCAGTGTGTTACTCACGTCACCCGTCAGTGGTCATAATGTTATGGCTGATCGGTGTGTTATCTCCATGACTTTTTAAAATAAATTCTCATTGTTTTGTTTGTAATTTCTGTAGTAATTATAAACTGGTGTGTTTTTATACGTGCTGAACCTGTACAGACTGTAACCACTAATTTGACATTTTAAATTTGTAAATGGGCTTTTTTTATTTACAGGATAAAAAATGCGATATGTTTTTGTTATTCAGAAAAAAAAAATGAAGCGTGTGTTTTTTTTTTTTTTTCTTTCTTTTTTTTCGTTTTTTTTTCTTTCATAAAAATTTTGTTAAAATATTTCGAAAATTTTCTCGTGAAGCAGGGCTGTGTGTGAGACACCACATATATCGACTGCATGACAGTTTAGCTTTTTGGGTTTTTTGTTTGTTTTTGTTTGTTTGTTTGTTGCCGTTGACACATTCACATTTGATATCCTGTTTATTTAATATTGGCACCCTCTTGCCTTGTTTGAACTGCTCATCACTTCCTTAGATTTTTCCTGGAAATGAAACTGATCTAACAAAATAATAACGAAACTCTGATTGTTCAGATTTGGTGTGTGTGTGTGTGTGTGTGTGTGTGTGTGTGTGTGTGTGTGTGTGTGTGTGTGTGTGTGTGTGTGTGTGTGTGTGTGTTCACCCCTTTGGTGTGGGTGCTCTGGTCTGAGCGCATGTGATTGATGTGGTCTCGATGTGATTCCAGGTGAACTCTAGTGAGAAGTTGAGTCAGCTCTGAATAAACTCACTGCAGGAAGTCACACACACACACACGCTCACACACGCTCACACACACTCCGACGCAGCATTTATTATGTTTGATGATCTGGAGTAAGGCGGTGTGTGTTCTAGAGATGACCCGTGACGTGTCCCGTCTGTCCTGTGGTCTTTCTGTCCTCAGGTTATAAAAATAAGTCTTGAGCTACGTGAAGGTGAAGGAGCATGTGTGTAAAAAAAAATCCAATACAAATGCAGAACTAATGAATCGAGTCGGTGTGACTGAGTGGACAGTCGGGTCGTTGAGTCTGAACTCGGCCTTTAGCGTTGTACCGTTTGAACCTCGGGTCGTTTCCTCCACAGATTTCGTGGGCGTTTGTTCTGATGGATCACCTGCAGGGAGCGTGGAAGACCTTCAGTAACGGGCTCGGGATGAAGGAGTCGGCGCTGGAGAGCCCGTGTGTGTCCCCGACCGCCGCGCAGGACTTCCCCTACCAGCGCGGCATCTCAGACGACTCCAAAACCGTCGAGTCCAGGACCAGCAGCACCATCCGGGTGTACCTGCCCAACCAGCAGCGCACCGTGGTGAGTCCCGTGTGTGTGTGTGTGTGTGTGTGTGTTGTAATTGTGTATTTGATGTGTGTGTGTGTGTGTGTGTGTCTTCAGGTGAATGTGCGGCCGGGTATGACCCTCCACAGTTGCCTTATCAAAGCACTGAAGGTTCGAGGACTCCAGCCCGAGTGCTGCGCCGTCTACAAGCTACATGCAGGACACTGCAGGTCAGAGCACACACACACACACACACACACACACACACACACACACACACACACACACACACACACACACTCTCTCTCTGTAGCAGAAGTGCGGTGAGTCCATTAGGACGCTAGAATCATTTACCAACAGACAGAACAAACACATACACTGAATCAACACTATTTTGTCTCTTAAAAAGCAAGCGCAGCGTTTAAACTATACAAACTACATGTAGTCCCCGACTTATGAATGAGTTCTGTGCCAGGAGCACGTTCATATGTCGAATTTGTTCTTAAGTCCGACAAATGTCAAAAATGTCACTCAGATGCTCGAGCCCTCATGATCAGAACTGGCTGGTCTTCAGGTTGATCAGACGTGACCGATCAGTGGATGATCCATGATTTTGGAGTCAGTGTGGCGAGACATGAATCGACACACAAACAAAGACGCAGTTCATCACGAATCGATTCCCCCATAACCCCCATATATCTTATATATAATATAATGTATATAATAATATATTTCCATTTAAACTAGAACAGGCTGATTATTCATATAAATTGAAACAAACAAACAAACTGCTTCAGCCAGGATAAAGAAACAAAAATAATAAAATAAATAAAGAGTGAGCAACAACAGAAACACATTACTCTGGCCGGAACATTGTTGAGTGTTGATGACGCCCTATGACAGGCTCTAGAGGTTTCTAGAAAGGGGTAACTACTTTTCCACGGCACTGCATGTAGTCAGATTGTCCCCTGGGGTGAAACTGTGCAGGTGGAGTTACAGCACTTACACAATCATATTAACTTTACACTCATCTGAATAACTTTTAATAATTAACTTATTGTTCTTTCCTTTGTTTCTTTGTTTTACAAATACAACCCAATATATGTTCATTGATACCTTTTTATTTATGTTTATGTTTGTTATATTTTTATACTAGTATGTAGCGCAGCCACATAAAGGGCTTTTTCTTATAGGGGGCAATAAAAGGGAGTACGCTTATAAAGGGAAAGCAGCCCTGCCCCATAAGGGTCCTTTAGGGGTTTCCCTTACTCCGGACAATAGCTGGTGGTCCACTTAGGTTCTCTCGCGTGTGACGCGTCCAGTGGATTACGTTTCCCTGTTGTGGGTTTATCGTTACTGGAACGCTGCAATACCCCTCTCATTCAACTTCACATACCGGTGAGACCGAGCCACCTCTCCCAGCCTCATACATACACAAACAATAACAACTCGGACTTGGACATTCCATTTCATTCATACTTACACAAACACACGGATAACTTTTGTATATATTTTGTATACATTATTGATTTTCGGTGCACCTGATTTGTTGGTTTATTTATCACTTAATACACTTTGGGTTTATTTGGAATTGTTGTGTCGCGTCTTTTCTTGGTCCGCTACGCTTGCGCAATACCGGAAGTTAGGTTCAAGAGCCCGTATAAGTGTAACCAGACTAAATATCGAATCTGAGCGTTACAAGTATGTGGTTTTAAAAATGAATCTCCACTTGAATGATCCAGTGTATTATGATGTGGTGGTATGTGGTAAGCTGCTGGATCCAGCCTTACTGTACCTGACTGTAATGTTGGAGTCGTCAGAGCGGAACTGGAACTTTCCTTCACACCAAAGGCAGAAACTGTTCATTTGAAGCATTTCACAGCATTTACTTCAAAAGCTTTTTCTTATATTCGTGTAACTTTCATGTCCACCTTTTTTCATTTTCCTCGTTTTCATTCATTAAATTATTATTAATTTGCTCAAACAACTTCGCTGCATCGAGGAAGGCTCAATATCTCTCCCTCCGTAAATTAAAAGTGAAGGGGTTTAGAGACAGCAAAACATCTGCATGTGCGGTAACATAAACACACTGTTAGCTTCTCCGGTATATTTGTAATGTTGCTCGCAGCAGCGTAACAGCTCGTTAATTCATGTACTGATGAGATAGGCAAACTGGTCGATGCCCGTTATTTTATTTGCTGCATTGTCAGGTTATAGTACAACCTTTCAGGTCGATCCCGCACTTAAATCCAACTAAAAACTACTGAAAACAAAACTTAGGCTCTCCACTTACATCTCACATTCGCACACACCGGACCTCATTACCCACAATGCATCTCCCGCACTGGACTACACTCCCGTAAACAGCTGTCGTAAATCAACCTCTCTCTCCTGCAACAACACGCTCTTTGTCGGCGGCGTCCGTGCGATCGACAAACTCATCCATATGATTAGGAAAAAGATGCAATATTATGGTTTCCGTCATTTTTTATATATTTGTGTCCTGACTGGGCCGGACCACCGGGAAAACTCCCGGTACTTCAGACGGCCAGTCCGCTACTGTGTGTGTGTGTGTGTGTGTGTGTGTGTGTGTGTGTGTATATTCAAATGAATATCAAAATATCAAATGTAATTGTGTTTAAAAATCGTATCACCGTAATTGATTGAAAAAAATTATATCGCGATATACATTGATATCGAATTATTGTCCAGCCCTACTATGTGGTTTAATAGTTTTTTTTAACTCCTCTTTGTAATTGCAGTAAAAAGTCTCGCATGGACTGGAACACCGACTCGACGTCACTCATCGGAGAGGAGCTCCTAGTGGAGGTTCTAGATCATGTTCCTCTGACCACACACAACTTTGTGAGTTTCTGCAGATGTTTCGGTCAAGTGTAAAACCCGATGATGTTGATGATGATGATGATCCTCTGTTTGTGTTTGAGGTGAGGAAGACGTTTCTGAAGTTGGCGTACTGCGACATGTGCCAGAAGTTCCTCCTGAACGGTTTCCGCTGTCAGACGTGTGGGTACAAGTTCCACGAGCACTGCAGCACCAAGGTTCCCACCATGTGTGTGGACTGGAGTAACATCAGGCAACTGTTGTGAGCATCACCTGCACCCTCACCTACACCCTCACTGCCACTACACCCTCCCCTACACCCTCACTGCCCCTACACCCTCCCCTACACCCTCCCCTACGCCCTCCCCTACGCCCTCCCCTACGCCCTCCCCTACGCCCTCCCCTACGCCCTCACCTACACCCTCACTGCCACTACACCCTCCCCTACACCCTCACTGCCCCTACACCCTCCCCTACACCCTCACTGCCCCTACACCCTCCCCTACACCCTCACTGCCCCTACACCCTCCCCTACACCCTCACTGCCCCTACACCCTCACCTACGCCCTCACCTGCACCCTCACCTATGCTCTCACTGCCCCTACGCCCTCACCTACACCCTCACCTACGCCCTCACTGCCCCTACACCCTCACTGCCCCTACACCCTCACCTACGCCCTCACTGCCCCTACACCCTCACCTACACCCTCACCTACGCCCTCACTGCCCCTACACCCTCACCTACACCCTCACCTACACCCTCACCTACACCCTCACCTACACCCTCACCTACACCCTCACCTACGCCCTCACCTACGCCCTCACCTACGCCCTCACCTACGCCCTCACTGCCCCTACACCCTCACCTACACCCTCACCTACACCCTCACCTACGCCCTCACTGCCACTACACCCTCCCCTACGCCCTCCCCTACGCCCTCCCCTACGCCCTCCCCTACGCCCTCCCCTACGCCCTCACCTACACCCTCACTGCCCCTACACCCTCACCTACGCCCTCACTGCCCCTACACCCTCACTGCCCCTACACCCTCACCTACGCCCTCACTGCCCCTACGCCCTCACTGCCCCTACACCCTCACTGCCCCTACACCCTCACTGCCCCTACACCCTCACCTACGCCCTCACTGCCCCTACACCCTCACTGCCCCTACACCCTCACTGCCCCTACACTAACCTACACCCTCACTGCCCCTACACCCTCACCTACGCCCTCACTGCCCCTACACCCTCACTGCCCCTACACTAACCTACACCCTCACCTACACCCTCACCTACGCCCTCACCTACACTCTTACTGCCCCTACGCCCTCTCCTACGCCCTCACCTACGCCCTCACCGCCCCTACACCCTCACCTACACCTACACCCTCACCTACGCCCTCCCCTACGCCCTCACCGCCCCTACACCCTCACTGATTTTATTTCATTAAGTGGGACATTGTACAAGAAAAGTAAAAACAAAGCGCTTTACAATTTGATAGTGAATGTATTGAATGTAAATTATTATATAATGAATAGAACTCACACCCTTATGTAACAGGACTCGTTATTTTCAGCTCTTTATTCTGTTTCATCTCATCGTTGTGTGTTTCGTCAGATTATTCCCGACTCCGGGTGAGAGCGGCGCTCCGTCTCTGCCTCCGCTCACCTCCAGGAGGATGAGGGAGTCGATGAGCCAGATGCCCAGCAGGTACCACGCCCTCCTCTCCTCCTCCTCAGGTCTTTAGTATGTAGTTTCCTAATATACCAGGAGTGTGTGTAGAGACAGTGATGTGTGGTGTCGACACAGGCGTGATCCCTGTACACTCGCGGGTCCGTGGAGTCGGCTCGGGTCTCTCGGGTTCAGGTTCTGTTTCCTTCTCACTGTGCAGCTCCTCAGGACTCTGAGCTCTGATTTCAGATCAAACAAAGCCCGAGTTCTTCTGTGTGTGTGTTTGTGTGTGTGTGTGTGTGTGTGTGTGTGTGTGTGTGTGTGTGTGTGTGTGTATAAAGATGTGTAAACACAGGGAGGTTTGCTTATATTAATGTTTTATCACAGTTTACCTAAATATATCTCGATCTACACTTCCTGAAGGCGTTTTCATGAACAATATCTAGATTTTTTTTAAATGATATATTTTTATACACTGAGTGTACATTCAGTCATCATAATATTTTGAACAGAATATAAAGTTGAACGTTATATTTTTTGTCTAATTTTAAGCTTGAACTATTTTTATTCTGTGGCGTACGAGCAGCATAACAGATCGAGTGTGTTGACTCTGTCGCCCGGAGAGTGCGGGTTCATATCCCCCTCCGTGGGGTCCGACAGAGCCTAATTGACCGAGCCCAGTGACTTTAAATACTTTACTAACTTTAGTTCTGGACGAACCGTGACCTGTGAAGCGTGTGTGCAGCAGTGGTGGGAAGTTTGAATCATTTTAGTGAGTCGCTTCTTTTAATCTCGTTCATCAAAATGAACAAATCTTTTTTTTTTTTTGAGTCATTTAGTTCATTTGGTTCTTTTGATCAGATCTAAAATAAAATTTTACATTCAGACCCCCAACACGTCTACATACACACATTTTGTCTAGAGTTTTAGTAATGAAAATATTACCACACAGCTATTAGAACATATTATAATAGACAGAATGAGCAGCTCACCATCATATCTTCGGCTCCGAGTCGTTGCACTGCGTAGCGTCTATGGGAGTCACGTGACGATTATGATTTGCGCATGCGCGTCCAGTAGAACATAAATGAATCACTCTCCGAGACGACTCGTTCACAAAGAACCAATCGATCATGAACGACTCATCACTACCGTGTCGCTGACGTGGGTCCGTCCCCCTGTTTGTGATGTTTTGTTGACGTTCGTGGTGTGTCTTGTTTCTCCGGCAGCCCTGCACACAGACACTCGACTCCTCAGGTGTTTATCGGCAGCACTGCATATCCTCCTGCAGGGGGCGCTCTTTCTCAGAGACAGCGCTCCACCTCCACGCCCAATGTACACATGTTCAGCACCGCCCTGCCTGTGGACAGCAGCCTGATCGAGGTGACTCTCTCTCTCTCTCTCTCCCCTACTGCTTCCTGTTACTGTCCTTTCACACTGGTCATATTTCCTCCTGTGTGTCACTAGCTGGTGTCCTCATGTCTGTTAATAAGACGATAATAAAACTTGAAAAATTGCAGGTTTTCATGTTGTTGTGAAACCATAAAGAGGCATAAAGGAAGCAAAAAGGCCTTTTTTCCCCTAAAAACTTACAGCTTCTGACTCTTCCTGAGCCGTCGCACTGGAGACTCCTTCCAGCTGATTTAATATTACCCCATCCCTCAGCGCTTGTTTTGGACACCAGTTAGTGTTCTCTCTCTCTCTCTCTCTCTCTCTCTCTCTCTCTCTGTGTGTGTGTGTGTGTGTGTGTGTGCTTCTCTTTTCACCCTCTCTCTGTATTTCCTCCGGTGGTCACTCTGGTGGTCACTCCGGTGGTCACTCCTGTGGTCACTCCTGTGGTCACTCCCCCTTGTGGTTGTCATTGTGCGGAGTAGATAGATTGCCTGAACACTTCTCCTAGTTCCTGGTGCCGGAGATTTTGTCTGAAGAGAAGAGTAGGTATTGTTCACCTCTTCACATTCCTAACTCACAGGTCTGACCAGTGGCGGCCGGTCAATAAGGGGCGCAGGGGTAAAGTTAAAGTTAGGAGGAGAAGAATGCTACTTTAACATGAAATTATTGAACATAATCATTTATTTTAATATTGAAATAAAGTCATTTATTCACAATATTCCACTATATTTCTTAATATAATTAATTTACAAAAAAATAATAAATCTAAATGTTCATTAGTGTGTGTGTGTGTGTGTGTGTGTGTGTACGCAGAGCGCCGGACAAACGAGTGTCTGTCAGCACATAAATTTATGAAAAGCATGTGACTTGAGGCTGAGCTGAGATTTTTTTTTTTAAATCATCCTTGCACCCTCCCACTTTTGTTCTTAGCTCACGTGATTGGACCATTCAGTTTTATTAACACTCAGAAGATTGTTAGTTAATTTATTGAATAGTGATTGATGTGGAAGCAGCTAAATATGAGAGAAAATTCTGTAATTTCTTTTCTAAAATACCCCTTAAAAATTAGCACCGGTCGCCACTGGGTCTCACTTATATAAAGTGTCCTAAATGCATGAAAGGAAGAAGGAGCATGTGGTCTGTTAGAATTTTAAATGTGTGTGTGTGTGTGTAATTGTTTCTTTATTTATTTGTCTAGGATGCGATACGTCATGGACACGGCCAAGGATCAGGTACGAAACACACAGCAGTTCTGGATCTCCAGAAAGTCCAGATTATTTTGATTAATTGCACTTTGATTAATTCTTAATCTAATTATGAAATGAAAGACTGGACACGCCCATTATCAACAGGTAGTTAGAGTCCATATATGGACATCAAACGTTTCTGAGAGTATATCTCTAGTCACACTCATTTTAATTCCTAACAAAATCTGTACAAACAAATTTGCATCTAAACGCCACACCCACATTATCTAGTTAAATACACTGTCTTAAATACACGCCCACTCTGACTGATCATCCACCAGTTATTTACATTAAAAATTATTCATACTTTTATTAAAAAATATATATCTTTTGTCCTTTAATTTATGCTCATTCTACTTTTTATTTCATCGTTCCTACAGGAGGAAGTTCCCCAAACCAGAGTCCGACTGACTGGAACAAGTCCAAAACTCCGCCCCCTGCTCAGAAAGAGATCGCGTCGCCCTTCAGCACTCAGGACAAAATCAAAATTGTACGTCTTCAAATGTGTCAAATAAGATGAAACTTTATAAGATGATTATTTACATCTAATTTAAATAAAACGCAGTTAAATTTAAACTCTCTCTGCTGGTGTGGACTAACGGGTTGGGGTTATTTCCCCCCCCCCCTCCCCCCCCAGCGTCCGAGGGATAAGAGAGACTCGAGTTATTACTGGGAGATCGAAGCCAGCGAGGTCGTGCAGCAGTCCAGGATCGGCTCGGGATCCTTCGGAACCGTGTACAAAGGGAAATGGCACGGTGAGAGAGTCGCCGCGTCCCGCCGGAGAACCCGAGCGCGGAACAGCGCGGTGTCTGTGTGCAGAACTGACATGTGACTAAGCTTGTGTTCCTCTGTCCCGACTCTCAGGTGACGTCGCCGTGAAGATCTTAAAAGTCATCGACCCAACGCCGGAGCAGTTCCAGGCCTTCCGTAACGAAGTCGCGGTTCTGCGGTGAGGCGGCGTCCACGACCTTTAGTTTTCTTTCTTTCTTTTTTTTTTTTTACATACGCACACATGTTAGAACCCGCCAAGTTTGGAGGTGTATGATTTATTTCATTGACTCCGGGTCAGAACCGTTCTGTTCACATAAGGTCAGGTTCAGGAAGTTCTTTTGAAACCATGATGAAAGTTTTGTTTGTTTGTGTTTTTGACCCCCCCCCCCCCACCGTACACCAAAACACCGAATTTAAAATAAAACACTCAAGACTTTATTCAACAAGTGTGACATAACCGCACATTCACAACCCGCCCCTCCCCCTCTGTGTCCTCAGGAAAACCCGGCACGTGAACATCCTGCTGTTTATGGGCTACATGACGAAAGCTAACCTGGCCATCGTGACGCAGTGGTGCGAAGGCAGCAGTCTGTACAAACACCTCCACGTGCTGGAGACCAAGTACCAGATGGTGCAGCTGATCGACATCGCCAGGCAGACGGCTCAGGGCATGGAGTGAGTGTCGGGGGGGACTCGAACATCACCCCTTCTGCAGAAGCAGAACACATCACTCATCACTGTGTGTGTGTGTGTGTGTGTGAATTTAACTTGATAATGTTTCTGTTCTTTTGATTTCAGCTACCTGCACGCAAAGAACATCATCCACCGAGACATGAAGTCCAACAGCATCCTTCACTCACGGGGTTTAATTTATACAGATTTCGTCTGTGGGGGAGGGAGGGGGGTGTGTGTGGGGGGCAGCGGTAGCTCAAGTGTCTAGGGCTCTAGGGTGTGGGTTTGAGGATCTGAGTTCAAGCCCCTCCCTCAATAGGTTGCCACGCCCCATACTGCTCATCCCCTGCGTGTGTGCAAAGTCGGTCCCGCGACCTCTTAGAAAGGTCATCTGGTATAAAATGAGGTTGTGTTCACGTCTAATGTCCCGCTGTGGCGACCCCTCGACGGCCGAAAGGGGGGGCGTGTAGAGCACTTCACAGTTTAACAGCAATAAAGAAAAGGGTTTCTCATATTAGTTATAATAATAATAATAATAATAACTTTACTGATGTATCACCTTTTAATACTTTAAAATGCATCTAATCTTTTCATTTAAAAAAAGGCTAATATACTAAATGTCCAAAAATAATTACATGTAATATTTTGAATATACTGTATGTGTGTGTGTATATATATATATATATATATATATATATAAGTATAGTTCAGTAATATGTAGCTTGTGTGGATTTTTTTCCTGTTGTTAATTAATATTAATGTATATTAGAAGGATAAAGTAATCGAAATTAATGATATGATAAAAGTAGTAATCTGTCGTTGTAAAAGCCGTTATAGTTCAATATTTAATACAGATTAAAAACAAAAATAATAACCATTACAAAATGTTTTTACTAAATCTTTACAATTAGTTTTATTTATTTGCTTATTTTATTTTTTGGATGGAAAGAATGGAAGATTGTATTTGTCTTGTCAACTTTACTACTTTAAATCCATTAAGAATTTCAAAAGCATAATGTATACAATCGTTAAAGATTGATGATATATATATTTTTAATTAAGTTTATTTACAAATGGTTTAATATATTTAAAATATAATTAAAAAAGGTAAAGTCACTGTGAAATTAGCGATATGATAAAAGAGGTAAATTAAAGCTTGAAAAACATTTAATAGAAATAATAACAGGACTTATATTATTATATTATATTAAGTATTATAAGCCTCCGTTTTTATTAAATTCTTTTTACGTATTAAGAAAATCAAGGAAATAAAAGTTTTTTTCCTGTAAAAGTTTCTACTTTAACCAGAACACAGACATTTTCCTGCACGAAGGCCTGACGGTGAAGATCGGGGATTTCGGTTTGGCCACCGTGAAGGCGCGCTGGAGCGGATCTCATCAGGTCGAGCATCCGTCAGGGTCCATACTGTGGATGGTGAGTTTCTCCTCAATTACATCATCAGGTAGACGGATCTCTGTAGTGTTCACAGGTGGAGTACAGGTGGAGTACACCATGTGTGTTACATACAGCAACAGTCTGATCTCTGTTCCTCTGTGGTTCTCCTCTCCTCCTGTACCTCTGTTGTGGTTCTCCTCTCCTCCTGTACCTCTGTTGTGGTTCTCCTCTCCTCCTGTACCTCTGTTGTGGTTCTCCTCTCCTCCTGTACCTCTGTTGTGGTTCTCCTCTCCTCCTGTACCTCTGTTGTGGTTCTCCTCTCCTCCTGTACCTCTGTTGTGGTTCTCCTCTCCTCCTGTACCTCTGTTGTGGTTCTCCTCTCCTCCTGTACCTCTGTTGTGGTTCTCCTCTCCTCCTGTACCTCTGTTGTGGTTCTCCTCTCCTCCTGTACCTCTGTTGTGGTTCTCCTCTCCAGGCTCCCGAGGTGATCCGAATGCAGGACAACAATCCGTACAGTTTCCAATCCGACGTTTATTCCTACGGCATCGTTATGTTTGAACTGATGACCGGAGAACTTCCGTATTCACACATCGCTAACAGAGATCAGGTGCGACTCGAAATGTCCTCACAGTACACACTCGTAACCTTACGTTAGAACATGCCAGAGCTCGTGGTTAAAGAAGGTACAGAGTATGGTTTCACCTCAGTATTAATCATAAAAATCTAAATCGCAGTCTGGACCTGTACAGTTATTTAAATCACAAAAGTCTGCAATTTATTAAACACACAGATTCTCAGTATTTGTTTTATTTATTTATTTATTTATTTATTAAAAGGTGATTAATAAATATTAATGTGATTAATATCCTCTTAATGTGGTTATTAGCTGTTAGCCTTGTTAAATATAATTAAGTATGAAGCAGTGCATTTAATAGTTATAATGGCGTCGGTGGCTCGGTGGTTCCCGCCATGTGGAAGGTCCGGGTTCGATTCCCAAACCCCAGTCAGTGTGGCGACAGGAGGAGAGACGGTCCAACATCAGCACATGACCGTATACACCGCTGTGTGTCCAAATAATCACTGAGATTTGATAGTTTGTTTGTTTTGTGCAGCCGTAGTGTTTTTTCTTATGACTTGCATGAACTCATTGTTTTATCACTTCACAGACACACATTTTATAATTTGTACTTTTTAGAAAATGATCGATTCCTTCTAAGTAAACACACGCGTATTTAACTGGGACATAGAAAATCTTAAAATCTTATGTGAAGTGATATAAACTGTGTGTGTGTGTGTGTGTGTGTGTGTGTGTGTGTGTGTAGATTATCTTCATGGTCGGGCGAGGTTACCTGTCCCCAGATCTCACTAAGCTGTATAAGAGCTGTCCCAAAGCCATGAAGCGTCTGGTCGCCGACTGCATTAAAAACTCCAAAGACGAGAGGCCGCTGTTCCCTCAGGTGACACCCCCCCCTACTGTCTCCTTTACACCCCCCCCTACTGTCTCCTTTACACGCCCCCCCTACTGTCTCCTTTACACCCCCCCCTACTGTCTCCTTTACACGCCCCCCTACTGTCTCCTTTACACGCCCCCTACTGTCTCCTTTACACGCCCCCCCTACTGTCTCCTTTACACGCCCCCTTACTGTCTCCTTTACACGCCCCCTTACTGTCTCCTTTACACGCCCCCCTACTGTCTCCTTTACACGCCCCCCTACTGTCTCCTTTACACGCCCCCCTACTGTCTCCTTTACACGCCCCCCTACTGTCTCCTTTACACGCCCCCCTACTGTCTCCTTTACACGCCCCCCCCCCTACTGTCTCCTTTACACGCCCCCTACTGTCTCCTTTACACCCCCCCCTACTGTCTCCTTTACACGCCCCCCTACTGTCTCCTTTACACGCCCCCCTACTGTCTCCTTTACACGCCCCCCTACTGTCTCCTTTACACGCCCCCCCCCTACTGTCTCCTTTACACGCCCCCCCCCTACTGTCTCCTTTACACGCCCCCCCCCTACTGTCTCCTTTACACGCCCCCCCCCTACTGTCTCCTTTACACGCCCCCCCCCTACTGTCTCCTTTACACGCCCCCTACTGTCTCCTTTACACCCCCCCCTACTGTCTCCTTTACACGCCCCCCTACTGTCTCCTTTACACGCCCCCCTACTGTCTCCTTTACACGCCCCCCTACTGTCTCCTTTACACCCCCCCCTACTGTCTCCTTTACACCCCCCCTACTGTCTCCTTTACACGCCCCCCTACTGTCTCCTTTACACGCCCCCTACTGTCTCCTTTACACCCCCCCCTACTGTCTCCTTTACACGCCCCCCTACTGTCTCCTTTACACGCCCCCCTACTGTCTCCTTTACACGCCCCCCTACTGTCTCCTTTACACCCCCCCCCTACTGTCTCCTTTACACGCCCCCCTACTGTCTCCTTTACACGCCCCCCCCCTACTGTCTCCTTTACACGCCCCCCCCCCTACTGTCTCCTTTACACGCCCCCCCCCCTACTGTCTCCTTTACACGCCCCCCCCCTACTGTCTCCTTTACACGCCCCCTACTGTCTCCTTTACACCCCCCCCTACTGTCTCCTTTACACGCCCCCCTACTGTCTCCTTTACACGCCCCCCTACTGTCTCCTTTACACGCCCCCCTACTGTCTCCTTTACACGCCCCCCCCCCTACTGTCTCCTTTACACGCCCCCTACTGTCTCCTTTACACGCCCCCCTACTGTCTCCTTTACACGCCCCCCTACTGTCTCCTTTACACGCCCCCCTACTGTCTCCTTTACACGCCCCCCTACTGTCTCCTTTACACCCCCCCTACTGTCTCCTTTACACGCCCCCCCCTACTGTCTCCTTTACACGCCCCCCCCCTACTGTCTCCTTTACACGCCCCCCCCCTACTGTCTCCTTTACACGCCCCCTACTGTCTCCTTTACACCCCCCCCTACTGTCTCCTTTACACGCCCCCCTACTGTCTCCTTTACACGCCCCCCTACTGTCTCCTTTACACGCCCCCCCTACTGTCTCCTTTACACGCCCCCTACTGTCTCCTTTACACGCCCCCTTACTGTCTCCTTTACACGCCCCCCCTACTGTCTCCTTTACACGCCCCCCTACTGTCTCCTTTACACGCCCCCCTACTGTCTCCTTTACACGCCCC
Organism: Channallabes apus; assembly: GCA_030522415.1. Lineage (NCBI taxonomy): Eukaryota > Metazoa > Chordata > Actinopteri > Siluriformes > Clariidae > Channallabes > Channallabes apus. The sequence goes on along the minus strand of CM060117.1, from coordinate 1,086,309 downwards.
CCCCCCTACTGTCTCCTTTACACGCCCCCCCCCCTACTGTCTCCTTTACACGCCCCCCCCCCTACTGTCTCCTTTACACGCCCCCCCCCCTACTGTCTCCTTTACACGCCCCCCTACTGTCTCCTTTACACCCCCCCCTACTGTCTCCTTTACACGCCCCCCTACTGTCTCCTTTACACGCCCCCCTACTGTCTCCTTTACACGCCCCCCTACTGTCTCCTTTACACGCCCCCCCCTACTGTCTCCTTTACACGCCCCCCCCTACTGTCTCCTTTACACGCCCCCCCCTACTGTCTCCTTTACACGCCCCCCCCTACTGTCTCCTTTACACGCCCCCTTACTGTCTCCTTTACACGCCCCCCCTACTGTCTCCTTTACACGCCCCCCCTACTGTCTCCTTTACACGCCCCCCCTACTGTCTCCTTTACACGCCCCCTACTGTCTCCTTTACACGCCCCCCTACTGTCTCCTTTACACGCCCCCCCCACTGTCTCCTTTACACGCCCCCCCCTACTGTCTCCTTTACACGCCCCCCCCTACTGTCTCCTTTACACGCCCCCCCCTACTGTCTCCTTTACACGCCCCCCCCTACTGTCTCCTTTACACGCCCCCCCCTACTGTCTCCTTTACACGCCCCCCCCTACTGTCTCCTTTACACGCCCCCCTACTGTCTCCTTTACACGCCCCCCTACTGTCTCCTTTACACGCCCCCCTACTGTCTCCTTTACACGCCCCCTACTGTCTCCTTTACACGCCCCTTCCTGTCTCCTTTACACGCCCCCCCTACTGTCTCCTTTACACGCCCCCCCTACTGTCTCCTTTACACGCCCCCCCTACTGTCTCCTTTACACGCCCCCCCTACTGTCTCCTTTACACGCCCCCCTACTGTCTCCTTTACACGCCCCCCTACTGTCTCCTTTACACGCCCCCTACTGTCTCCTTTACACGCCCCCTTCCTGTCTCCTTTACACGCCCCCTTCCTGTCTCCTTTACACGCCCCCCCTACTGTCTCCTTTACACGCCCCCCCTACTGTCTCCTTTACACGCCCCCCTACTGTCTCCTTTACACGCCCCCCCCTACTGTCTCCTTTACACGCCCCCCTACTGTCTCCTTTACACGCCCCCCCTACTGTCTCCTTTACACGCCCCCCCTACTGTCTCCTTTACACTTCACTCTGCATATCGTCAGGGTTTAAATGTCCTGATCGGGTAGTAAAGCTTTAATAAGGAACCTGAACCTCTCCTCCTCCTCCTCCTCCTGTCCTGGTGTTTGTACAGATCCTGTCCTCCATCGAGCTCCTGCAGCATGCTCTACCCAAAATCAACCGCAGCGCCTCAGAGCCGTCGCTGCACATAGCCGCTCACACCGAGGACATCAACTCCTGCACTTTGACCTCCATAAGGCTGCCCGTGTTCTGACCCGACAATCTGGAGCTGATGGAAACCACCACCACCACCACCGCCGTGCCGCTTCCTCAGATGTCTGACTGATGTTAGCGCAGCGCGACCTCTCTCTGTCTCTCTCCGTGTCTCTCTCTCTCTCTGTCTCTCTCTGTCTGTCTCTCTCTCTCTGCCTCTCTGTCTCTCTCTCTCTCTGCCTCTCTGTCTCTCTCTCTCTCTGTCTATCTCTGTGTCTCTCTCTCTCTCTCTCTGCCTGTCTCTCTCTCTCTCTGTCTCTCTCTGTGTCTCTCTCTCTCTCTCTGTGTCTCTCTCTCTCTCTGCCTGTCTGTCTCTCTGTCTGTCAGATGAAGGTGAAGAGATCCAGGACTCGAGTGTTCGAGACGGTGTTGTGTTTGTTGTGTGAAGGTGAAGGTCGTCTTCATGCACTAAAACAAATCAGATAACAAAGTTTGTGTTGTGTTTATAAACTTGTAGACGTGTAGTTGTTACAGCTCTAAGCATTAAAGCGTTTCTGTTTACCTTTGAATTCGACGCGCTGAAGCGAGTCTCCGATCGTCCTGCTGTCCAGCTCACAGCGGCAGCGTCTCGTCTCTATTCCCTAAACTTCGGACGAGTTGATTTTTAAAGCTTTGCTTTGCTGCAGGAGCTGAGGATCCCCCCCCCTCCCCCCTCCCCCTCCTCCTCCTCCTCACAGAGGACCGATGTTTTCATTTCAGATCCATACGCACTTCCCTCACGTCACGGTGCCTTTCCCATGTGCCGTGAGTTTTACACGTGAGCGTGTTACATGTTCACGTGAGCGTCCTGTAAACAGTGTTCAGAGTTTTACTGGTGTCGATCAGAAGAGGTTTTAAAACGGTGTGATTGTGAATCAGATGTGTATTTGAAGGTTTTATCACAGACTTGAGTTCCAGCTGTTTATCAATAATGAGTATTTTAATAAAATTTAAATTAAAGTTAAAAACAGAAGCAGTGAGTTTAATTAAAGTGTATGTTTTTTTTCCTACTGCTGTGTTGTAGTGTGTTCAAGTGTGTGTGTGTGTGTGTGTGTGTGTGTGTGTGTACTGAATTGTCGTGATTATAATAACGTCTAGAAGATTTTTTTTTTCCACGCAGGATACAACAGGGGAAAAAATCTCAGCACTTCATCCAATTAAGTATTGGCACCCTTACCTCAGTGACTGCAGGACTAGTGAGGTGATCAGGGGTGTGTGTGCAAAGGATCACTAAACTTATGGTTTTGAGTCAGGGATTGGATTATTCTTTGGTTTAGAGATTTATTGGCATTTTGTGCATATAGATCTTAAACTAAGGTAAAAAAAACATCATTTGTGATCTCTAAAGTTTAAATATTGTCTTAAAACATGTTCAGTATTAAATTAAGTTGAAGTGCAGAATGAGGCACGATGATCCTGTCTATTTTTAATGACGGTGTACCACTCTATATTTACATCATTAAAAAAGAAAAAGAATTAAATCAAGGTTTAGCACAGTGTAACAACTTTTCCACCAAACCGACCAATCAGAGACCCGAGGCAGGTTAAATGTGTTTTTCTTTTCAGTCTGAAATCAATCAGCCAATCAGTTGTCAGTCCAGTTGCTCTTTAATAAATGGCATAATTTATGAATAATTCATTTTTCATCAAATTAATATTTCAGGTTCATATTTGTGTTCATTTCCACACTATTTTTTTCCTCATCATTTATATTTAACTTTAATTCACGTCTTGTACCAGTGATTCACATAAAATACCACACACACACAGAGCTTAGTGTGTAACGTGACGGACCGTGTGTACACTACCTGTGATAACAGATAGAAATGATAATATGAAAATGAAATGAAAATGATAAAATTATTTAAATTGACATGAAGACCAGTTCAGCATAGGGACGAGTCAGTAGGTGCAGAGGGCAGATGAGGTCTGGATCACTGGAAGCACAGGAGCAGCATGTGTAGCTCCAACCATCATAAAGCTGAATCCAGCTGGAGCTGCTCCTTCTCTGGATGCCTCAGGAACCTCGCAGGGTTGGTCTTTGTCTACTGAAGCTGGCACGATCTCCCGATGCCTCGGGATGGGTAGAGAAATACAGAACAGATGGGGAGAATTAGCGTAGTTGCCATTCGGTATAGGTGTACTGGAGTATGAGTACTGGGAAGAGTTATGTGTATGCCAGATTAAAAAGATGCGTCTTGAGTCTACTTTTGAACTGAGAAACCGTGTCTGCTCCCCGAACACTGTCTGGAAGGCTATTCCAAAGCTTTTTTTTAGCGATCAGACAGGTAAGATCTAAACCATTTTAATGCCTGTCCCTGAATACCTATATAATTTTGTAAGCGATCTATGAGAATATTATGATCTATAGTGTCGAATGCAGCACTAAGATCGAGCAGGACTAGCAATGAGATGCAGCCTTGGTCTGAAGCTAAAAACAAGTCGTTTGTAATCTTAACTAGTGCAGTTTCTGTGCTATGATGGGGCCTGAAACCTGACTGAAATTCTTCAAGGATGTTGTTATCCTGCAAGAATGTGCAAATTTGAGCTGATACTACTTTTTCTAGTATTTTTGATATGAACAGGAGGTTTGAAATCGGTCTGTAATTTGCGTCCAAATTAGATTTTTTAAGAAGCGGCTTAATAACTGCTAACTTGAAAGGTTTAGGGACGTGACCTAGATGTAATGAAGAATTAATAATGTTTAGGAGTGGCTCTCCAACCGTAAGCATCACTTCTTTTAAAAATCTGGTTGGGATTGGGTCTAACAGGCACGTTGTTGATTTAGCCGAGGTGATGAGTTTATACAGCTCTTCCTGTCCTATACCTGTAAAGCAGTGAAAATCTAAATGTGAAGCTATAGGCTGAACTGGATCGTGAGATACTATTAGAGGTTGAACCTCCATTATTTTCTTCCTGATATTATTGATTTTTTCATTAAAGAAGTCCATAAAGTCTTCACTTCTAAACTGTGATGGGATACTCTCTGCGGGCATCTTAGGTTTTGTTAGGCGAGCCACTGTACTAAATAAGAACCTGGGATTGTTTTGGTTCCTTGCTATCAGTTGGCTAAGATGCTCGGTCCTAGCAGTTTTTAGAGCCTGTCTATAGCTGCACATACTGTCTTTATACGCAATTCGAAAAACTTCTAGTTTAGTTTTCCTCCACTTTCACTTGAGGTTATGGGTTGCTCTCTTTAGGGCGCGAGTATCATCACCATCAGCTTTATAATCCATTTTAAATATATCGAAGTCACAAACTTTATAGTGTGTGTTTATGATTAACTCATTAGAAGAATAAGCCTCTAAAGTCATCCAAAGGGCTTCAATCTGCTCAGAAAACGAGAGTGCTTATGTTAATCAGAATCAAACATCAACCCCTTCACACACTGTACGTCTCCTACTTAGAGAGGACATGAACCTCTGACACTCTCTCATGCCAATGCGCGCGCGCACACACACACACACACACACATTCAAAGACCTTAAAACACCCTGGGGAGCCTGATCTCCTGCATTGTAGCCCAGTGGATTCAACATTACATCCTCCTGTATCTCAGACAGTCAAAGAACCAAACCTCTCGCACCTTCAGTTCCTGAGATGTAAACATGAGAATCAGGGGAATGTCGTTGCCATTAAAGCAAAGTATCAGGTTACGTTCTCACAGATTTATAAATCATTTAGATCTTGTGTTTTATTAATGAGCTTGATTCAATAATTTTTATTTATTTTTTTTTTTCCAATACAAATAAGAAATTTGTTCTTGTTTTGATTTTGAATTCTGGAAGATTCCATTTAAAGGTGATTTCCTGTGTAGTGACGGCTGTTATTGTTCATGTGAAATTCATGAAAGCAAGTTATTAATATAACATCAGATCGACACTCAGACAGACTGGATCGGTTCCTGATCATGTTCTAGGTTCTAGTCGAGGTCCTGAATGAGCTCCAGTAAGAGTGGGTGAAGAAACAAGTTCAGCTCGCTCTCTTTCAGCTGGTGGATCTTGCGTACGTGTTCAGCTATCAGCGGCCAGAGGTCCGACACCATCTGCAGCAGTTTGGCGAACAGGTGAGGAGACTCAGGGTGGAGAACCTTCAACTGGAGCTCCAGAGCCTGAATAACATCGTCCTGGAGCGCCTCGATGGCTTTGGAGTTCACCAGACCCGGACGATCTGCAGTCAACCAGAGAAGAGAGGCAGAGTTAGCTGCTAATAGCTAGCAAGTAATGGAAGGTACAGGTTTTTTTGATTGCTTTTTTACCTCCACGCAGGATGAGTGCAGCGATGAAGAGCGCCAGGTCACAGTCCTCCAGCTCAAGCGCTTTGAACTTAGAAAAGAAATGAAACTTGTTCTCCATCATGTCACAGAAGGGTTGGCGGAGACTCTTGATGAACTCTCGGGTTATGAAGATCCAGCCTCTGGCCGCCAGAACGCCGTCCTTGTTGGTGAAGTGACTCAGGCGGATCATGTTCACCTCGAAGGTGCTGTACTTCAGCATGGTGATCTGATCGTTCGGCTCCAGCTCCCTGAAGCCCGGGATGCTCTTGGCGAACTCTGCGAGTTCACACACGGTCTCGGCCATGAAGTACTGCATACGGTGGAACAGGGACAGCTCCAGATCGGCGGCAGGAACCAGAGCCAACACCTGCTTCTGCTTCAGGAACTCCTCACTGGCCCTCAGAGACTTCCTGTCGTGGATGATGAACAGCTGGTGGAGAGAAGAACATTTAATTAGGAGTTCTGATAATCTCCATCAGATTAAAAGAAAAGAAAAAAGAAAGATGTGTGCTAGTTTAAGCTCTGCTAAAGCCCGTAATATAAAAAATTTAAACTCTGTATCTTATACATTTTACCCAAATAAAAGGACTAAAGGAACTAAGGTTTAGGGATGAGTATAGGATTCTGGATTAAATTAAGGTTTAGTTGAGGATTAGGGATAAAATTAGGGAGCATTAATTAAGATTAGAGATTTAATATCAGTATTAAGCCAAATAAGCATTAGGTTATTTACCCTAAATGTCATCTGTAAACATAACCGTCAATCACTTTATCCTACATTTACTGGACTTGATCTGTAAATAACCTTCATCTTGACTTTAACTCTAATCCTAAAGCCTTATTCCGAACGCGAATATTAGCTACCTGTATTTAGAAGAAAAAAAATCCAAACCCTATTTTTTAATCTTCAACCCTCTTCTAATCCTCTAACACTCGATCTGTAATCTTACATTTCAAGTCTTGAGTCTAAACTTTAGATCTCACTTGTAATTTATAAATCCTAATCCTAAATCTACATTTTATTCCCCCAAAAAACACTAACCCTAAATAATTTTCTTTAAATTTAAAACTCTAGATTAAATTTAAGATCAGATTAGATCAGATTATGGACTTTTGGTTGAGGATCAGATTGAGGGTTAAATTAGAATTCGATTAGATTGAATGATTAGATTAAGATTAGGGATAAGGGATTTGGGGTGAGATTAAGAACTTATTGGATCAATTCTTACCGTGTTTTCTTCGTCTTTTCCTGATAAAATGGCTCTGGCTCGGCTCCTCGTCATCCGGAAGTGTCTCAGGTAAGAATCGTATAAATTCCTGGCGATGGCTTTTTGTTTTTCTGCCTCTGAATCCAGGCGATGCACAGCCGTGTGGAACTCCATCAGCAGCTTCTCGCGCTCGACCAGAGGCATTCTCCCGAAGCGGATGGCTGTGAGGGAGTCAGAGTTCAGTTCCTCCGCAGGACCACAGATTTGGGGTTAAAGATGAGCAGATGAGCGGTTTGTCCACGTACCTGTGTGAGACATTCCCGCAGTAACACACTTCTTGAACCGACAGAACTGACACTTGTTGCGGCTTTTTTTCTGGACCGCACAGTTCCGGCTGCAGTGTTTATACCTCAGGTTCAATCGCACGGTTCTCCGAAAGAAACCCTGAGGAAAAGGATTTCCGAAAACTGAATAAATGATTATTTAGAGGAAATCGGATCAAAGGTTTGACATCAGACAGATTTCAGATAAATGTTTTATTTTTCATCAGATTTTTTTTTTTCTTTTCTCCAGAATGTTTTTTGTTCTAACCCTGTTGCAGTTACCTTACACCCCTCACAGACGTGGACACCGTAGTGAAACCCCGAGGCTCGATCTCCACATATCTTACACTCCACGTTTAATAAGGCAGCGCTCACGTCATTGTGCAGTCTGGCGTACGAGAAGCTGCGCTCTGTACGGAGGCCCAGAGTCTTAGAACCCGAACACCCGGAACCCGAACACCCGGAACCCGAACACCCGGAACCTGAACACCTGGAACCTGAACACCCGGAACCTGAACCAGGACAAAACCACTTTTATTCAAGTAACAAGAAAAATCTCCAACTCTAAAATAATTCAGTCCGTGATAGCGAACATGCAAAGTGCAGAACCTCTACATTTAAACCTGCTGATTAACACTTTTGTTGTAACTGTTCTGTTTTTGAGGCCTTGATTAGAACTTTAAGAGAGTTTCATCATCGCTCGCTCCGGCTGATTGCTCAACTATTAAACGTCATCGGTTATCATCATTCTGCAATCACACCATTACCCACAATGCATTTGGAATTCTTAAACTCACACTGACTGGTCTAGATGTTTGACATGCATAGGTGTGTGTGTGTGTGTGTGTGTGTCAGTAATAAAAGGCAGAGTAATGAAGCAGATTTACTGTGATCATCCTGAAGCTGATTATTTTCCTCTAACAGCATGCCCCCAACTGTTTTATACCTTTAAACCACAACAATTAATCAACAATTAACATTTTCTGCCTATTATTTTGATAAACAGTGTTATACTGCTGTGTATATCTTTTATATATATATATATATATATATATATATATATATATATATACTGTGTATATATACTTACATTTATGTTACTTACATTCTAGCAGCTCTTGAAGAATAAACCTACAGTTCCAGCTTTACCTCAGACTGACACTGGAGACTCCTTACAGTATCGTAACGTATGAGAGCGAGCGCATTAATATAAACCTGCACTACCGTCAGAGCCGCTGTTTTAGAGAATTAATCAACACCTTCTGACCCAATCAGGACCCTGAACTCAGCAGCGCGGTGGTGAAAATGTGATTCTCAGTGTCGGTATGACGTACTTTCCTCTTCATCCTGAAGACACCGAGCGTCCGTGTCGCTGCCGAGGTTCGATGTAAAGCTGGAGTCCTCGCTCGAGGAGAACTCGGCCTCTGATGGGAACGTCATCTCCAGAGCAGTAAAGCTCATTCCGTCTAGTCCGAGAGGACTGAAGGTAAAACCCAGCTCCCAGGGGTCGACGTTCTCTCCGTCCGTGTGCATCGTTAATCCGAGCGAGTGTCTGAGATCGGACTGAATGAAGCGGAGCAGGAAAAGTACAGCAAAAGTCAATGATTGATAGATTTATTTATTTATTTTTGTTGTTGTTTTTATAGTGAGAGTGGAACCTAATGAGCTCAAAGGTCAGATTATTTTAAACATTAACCTGCGGTGAGGTTCGGCTTCGGCTTCCAGACATTTTACACACAACCTGAACCTTCAACAGGAAATCTGTTACAATTACACACTGTATTATTAATAATGTACAGGAGAACAAAGTGCCTTAATTACAGAATGAAGAGGATTTAAAAAGATGATCTGTGATCGTGATTTACATCTTATTAAAGTGTGTCTTTGGGTGTGACACACACACACACACACACACACACACACACACAGATTGTGATGAGATTTTATCACCGTGTTCTCATTTCCACTTGATTGACTTCTCTCGTTCCTGGGTTTCTTTCCTGTACGTGTTATTAGACTCCAGAACACTTACCGCTTTCATAAACTTACCATAATTTCATAAATTAGCATAGACTAGAAGTAGTTTTAATATGTTTAGGTAGACGGAGACTTTATTGATCCCGAAGGAAATTTCCAACATCCAGTCGCGAGGATTGTAGTGATATAAACAATAAACATTTAAGTAGCGATTAGAGATCGACAATCATGTATAGTGTAACAAAATTAACAGAAAAAATAAATTAAAGTCCCGGTGTATTTAGTGTTTACATTTCAGCATTTTCAACCTGATTAATGAACTCTTCTTTTGTTCTTATTGGTTATAATTAATCATAATTAGTATTAGTGTACCTGATCATTCCAGTCTGTGGGAAAACCGCTTCTTCTTCTTCTTCTTCAAGCTCCTCCTTCTTCTTTTCTTCTTCTCTCTCTCTCTCTCTCTCTCTCTCTCTCTCTCTGCCCTTTTTCTACAAAACTTCATGGCTGAGGTGGAGGGAGTTTTTTCCTCCTTTAATTTCATTTATTCATTCATTCATCTTCTATACCGCTTTATCCTTCTATTCAGGGTCGTGGGGGCGGAGCCTATCCCAGGAGGCTTAGGGCACAAGGCGGGGTACACCCTGGACAGGGTGCCAATCCATCGCAGGGCACACACACACACACCCCCCCTTTAATTTTATTTACTATAAAATTATAGAACAATGTAATAACTATATCCATATTGTAATTTTTTAACTGTAATATGTTTATTTAATTTCTTCGCCAACACCAACACGCTCTTTATTGCAGCTTAATGTAAAGATGTTGTTATTTGAGCGTGTAATTATATTATTGTAAGTTCTGATCATTAAAGATAATATTGATTGATATTTGTTTGTATAGAAGCTGCAGAGAGACGGATATTTTAATCAGAGGTATTTCTGGTTTGTGTTAAATCCATCTTCTGATCCTCTGTGGCCGAGAGACCGAGCCAGAAGATCTTACCGAACAGACGTGTGTGTTGAAAGAGTGTCAGCATTCAATTCATCACACACCAGCTACACATGTTTACATAATCTCATCATTACAAGTTCAATAAGAAATAACTATTATTTATTATTTATAATTAGGAGTTTCTGAGACTCAAACTCTGTTGTGTACAAACGCCGTGACAAATGTCTCTAACGATTAACACAGGAGATGATTGTTAGGGTCAGAATTCTGTAGAAAGTTTTTCTTCTATTTTAGCAGCAGGAGTTTGCAGGTTTAGATCCCTGATGAGGAAACCGGAAGTGACCAAAAATCCAACTAAAATTAGAAAGAAAATCAGGAAAGAAAAAAATAAGATAATTTGATCAATAAAAAAAGATTCATTTTTAAAGCTGTTGTCGCTATTATACATTAAAACATATTTCTAAACAGGTGTTTGAATTTGAAATACACAGAAACTCCCCTTTACCTGAAGAGTGCAGTTTCCAAAGGAAGATTGGAACAACAACAACAACAACAACAACAATGAAAACAGTCTTCTGTCACTCTAACAGTCCACTGCTCTCAGGACAGGAATAAATCACTGTCTGTTAGTTTACTTTTATTTATCTGTTTGTTTGTTTCAGGCTGATTTAACTGAAATTCTTTAGTAACTGTTCACTTTTTACACTGCAGCGTTTAACTCCAGGGGTTCGTTCTTCGTACATCGCTAACTCAGTTAGCTGGATTTGATTGTTGTGGATTCGTCCTTATCTTGGATTGTTTCGTTCTTCGATGAGCTTCTCGCATTTGCTGTCATAGCAACATGTCCGTAAGCTTGAACCTGTTCGGAAGCAGCTTTATTTCATGTAGACAGGATTTAGGATTCAGAGCCACACACTGAGGCTCCTGGAGGGTTATGATTGGTTGAAATAGCAACGTCACATCTGATTGGTTAAAGAGCACGACTGACGCGGACGGACTCACGTGGGAAAAGAAAAGTATTTTGCATATATACATAGCTATATACTGTATACTGTACATATATATCTATCAGTATATTTGGTGATGGACTTTGCAAAGAGGATGGAAATGGCAGTAGTAAATACTTTCTTCCAGAAGAGGCAGGAACATAGGGTGACATATGAGAGCGGAGGCAGAAGCACTCAGGTGGACTACATCTTGTGTCGACGTTGTAATCTGAAAGAGATCAGTGACTGCAAGGTGTTGGTAGGGGAGAGTGTAGCCAGACAACACAGAATGGTGGTGTGTAAAATAACCCTGGTGGTGAGGAAGGTGAAGAGGACAAAGGCAGAACAGAGGACAAAGTGGTGGAAGCTGAGAAAGGAAGAATGTTCTGTAGTCTTCAGGGAGGAGTTGAGACAAGCTATGGGTGGTCAGGAGGTGCTTTCAGTTGACTGGACAACTAAAGCCAATGTGATCAGGGAGACAGGTAGGAGGGTACTTGGTGTATCATCAGGTAAGGGAAAAGTGGACAAGGAGACTTGGTGGTGGAATGAGGAAGTCCAGGAGTGTATACAGGGAAAAAGGCTAGCTAAGAAGAAGTGGTACACTGAGAGGACTGAAGAGAGTAAACAGGAGTACAGGGAGATGCACCGTAAGGTGAAGGTAGAAGTGGCAAAGGCCAAACAAAGAGCATATGAGGACTTGTATGCTACTGTAGGCTGGACAGTAAGGAGGGAGAGGTGGATCTGTACAGGTTGGCGAGGCAAAGAGATAGAGATGGGAAGGATGTGCAGCAGGTTAGAGTGATTAAAGATAGAGATGGAAATGTACTGACAGATGCCAGGAGGGTGATGGGAAGATGGAAGGAGTACTTTGAGGAGTTGATGAATGAGGAAAACGAAAGAGAACAAAGAGTAGAAGAGGTGACTGTTGTGGAGCAGGAAGTAGCAAATATTAGTAAAAGTGAGGTGAGTAGGGCGTTGAAGAGGATGAAGAGTGGAAAGGCTGTTGGTCCTGATGACATACCTGTGGAGGTATGGAAGTGCTTAGGAGAGGTGCCAGTAGAGTTTCTGACTAGTTTGTTTAACGAGATCTTGGAGAATGAGAGGATTCCAGAGGAATGGAGGAGAAGTGTATTGGTGCCGATTTTTAAGAACAAGGGAGATGTGCAGAGCTGTGGCAATTACAGCGGTATAAAGCTAATGAGCCATACAATGAAGCTGTGGGAAAGAGTAGTGGAAGCTAGGTTAAGGGCAGAGGTGAGCATTTGTGAGCAGCAATATGGTTTTATGCCTAGAAAGAGTACATCAGATGCAGTCTGGAGTGGCAGAGAAGTATGTTAGAGTGGTGCAGGACAAATTCAAATTTTATTAGTCACATACACAGTCATACACAGTATAATATGCAGTGAAATGCTTTATACGACCACCAGTGACCTTAAAAAGAAAATAAAAGCTTGTACGTAAAATAAATAATCAATAAAAAGGAAATACTAAAGAAATTATTTTAACTAGTAAAATTAACTGTACAATAAGGGCATAATAAAATATTGCAAATAGAGTATATATGTATATAGAATTAAAGTGTCATTGGTTGTGCAAATATGCATGGAGGTGACATGTGCAATTGTCCAGATGTATAAATATTTAGTGCAAGTGTGTATGAATGTGTCCATGATTGTCCAGTCAGTGTTGTGAGTTTAAAAGATGTTATTACTCCTGTGTGGAGGTGTGATTGTGATTGAGAGACCTTATCGCCTGCGGGAAGAAGCTCCTCCTCAGCCTCTCTGTGTTGGCCTTTAGGGAGCGGAATCGCTTCCCAGACCGCAACAAAGAGAACAGTCCATTACTGGGGTGACTGAGGTCCTTCATGATCTTCCTGGCCTTAGTCCAGCACCGCTTGCTGTAGATGGAGTGCAGGTCAGGGAGCTCAGTGCGGATGATGCGCTCGGCTGATCGCACCACCCTCTGTAGAGATCGTCTGTCCTGCATGGTGCTGTTCCCGAACCAGGTCGTGATGTTTCCCGTCAGGATGCTCTCTATGGTGCAGGAGTAGAAGTTCCTGAGCACCTTGGAGGGCAGTCTAAAGTCTCTCAAGCGTCTGAGGTGGTAGAGACGCTGCTGGGCTTTTTTCCCCACGGTGTTGATGTGACAGGACCATGACAGGTCCTGCGTGATGTGAACACCGAGGTATCTGAAGCTGTCCACTCTCTCCACTGGGCTCCTGTTGATGATGGGGGTCTCGTAGTTCCTCTTCTGCTTTGTACTAAAGTCCACTATCAGCTCCTTTGTCTTACTGACGTTCAGGAGGAGATTGTTCCTCTGGCACCAGTTCTCCAGATTTCCAATCTCCTCTAGGTAGTCCGACTCATCATTGTTGGTGATCAGTCCGACCACGACGGTGTCGTCAGCAAACTTGATGATGGAGGTGGAGTTGGTAGTGGCCACGCAGTCGTGGGTGTACAAAGAGTACAGCAGGGGGCTCAGAACACAACCCTGGGGGGCTCCAGTGCTGAGAGTGAGTGTAGCTGAGACATGACCGCCCATCCTTACAGCCTGTGGTCTGCCAGTCAGAAAATTGGAGATCCACTGACATATAGATGAGCTGAGTCCCAGGTGCTCCAGCTTGGTGGTGAGTGTGGAGGGAATTATGGTATTAAATGCAGAGCTGTAGTCGATGAAGAGCATTTTAACATAATTCCCTTTCCTAGTGTCCAGGTGAGTGAGTGATGTGTGGAGGAGATGAGAGATTGCATCGTCTGTGGAGCGGTTCTGACGATATGCAAACTGTAGTGGGTCCAGTGTGTCGGGTAGTGAAGAAATGATGAAGTCTCTGATAAGGCGTTCAAAGCACTTCACCACTACTGAGGTGAGGGCTACAGGGCGATAGTCATTGAGGGAAGCAGGATGTGGTTTCTTCGGGACAGGAACAATGATGGACTCTTTGAAGCATGAGGGGGCCACCGACTGAGATAGAGAGATGTTGAATATCTCAGTGAACACAGGTGCTAGCTGGTCTGCGCAGGCTCTGAGGATACGGCCTGAGATGCCGTCTGGTCCTGCTGCTTTCCTGGTGTTCACTCTCTTGAAGTGACATGTATGAGAGCTGTAAGACAGTGGTGAGATGTGCTGTAGGTGTGACAGAAGAGTTCAAGGTGGAGGTGGGTCTGCATCAAGGATCGGCTCTAAGCCCCTTTTTGTTTGCTCTGGTGATGGACAAGATGACAGAAGAGGTAAGACAGGAGTCTCCATGGACTATGATGTTTGCAGATGACATTGTGCTTTGTAGTGAGAGCAGGGAACAGGTGGAGGAAAATTTGGAGAGGTGGTGGTATGCTCTAGAAAGCAGAGGAATGAAGGTTAGCCGTAGCAAGACGGAATACATGTGTGTGAATGAGAGGAACCCAAGAGGAACGGTGAGGATACAGGGAGAAGAGGTAAAGAAGGTGCAGGACTTTAAGTACTTAGGACCAACTGTCCAGAGCAATGGAGAGTGTGGAAAGGAGGTGAAGAGACGAGTACAGGCAGGTTGGAATGGGTGGAGAAAAATTTCAGGTTTGTTGTGCGATAAAAGAGTATCAGCGAGAATGAAAGGAAAGGTGTACAGGACCATTGTGAGACCAGCGATGCTCTACGGCTTAGAGACAGTGGCACTGAAAAAAAGACAGGAGGCAGAGCTAGAGGTAGCAGAGATAAAGATGTTGAGATTCTCTTTGGTAGTGACGAGGATGGATAGAATGAGTTCAAGAATGAGTTCATCAGAGGGACAACCCATGTGAGATGTTTTGGAGATAAAGTCAGAGAGACCAGATTAATGTGGTTTGGACATGTTCAGAGGAGAGAGTGTGAATATATCGGTAGAAGGATGCTGAGGTGTGTGATTGGGTGTGTGAGTGTGTGCATGTGTGTGTGCCCTGCGATGGATTGGCACCCTGTCCAGGGTGTACCCTGCCTAGTGCCCGAAGTCTCCTGGGATAGGCTCCAGGTCCCCCGCGACCCTGAACACAGGATTAAGCGGTATAGAGAATGAATGAATGATGCTGAGGTTGGAGCTGCCAGGCAGGAGGTCTAGAGGAAGACCAAAGAGGAGATTTATGGATGCAGTGAGAGAGGACATAAAGTTAGTTGGGGTGAGAGAAGAGGATGCAGAGGATAGGGTTAGATGGAGGCAGATGATTCGCTGTGGCGACCCCTGAAAGGGAACAGCCGAAAGACAAAGAAGAAGAAGAGGTCTGTTACATTAACATATGACACTTACCACTGAGAGACGTCCGGCTCCAGTCGTGTTGGCGAAACAGTTTCTTGTCGATGTGCCACTTCAACCGTTTCATCGTCAGAATCCGGCTCGAACTGATACGGTAAAACCGACACCATCTTTTCTATGTATTGACGCGTCTCCAGAGCCGTCGTTCAGTTATGGTAACGGGCGTTTCGTTTTCTGACACACGCTGTAGCGGTAGACCGATCATAAAGGACCACGATATCTGACCAATCACAGCAGTGAGGGCTCACAGAAAGGAGGGGTTTAGACAGACTGAATCTTCGAACTGCTTCACACGAGTCGTTTACGAATCATTTAGAAATGGGGTCAAATTAAATCTATTTTTGAAGAAAGTGTTTTTTGACCTTGCATACATGTAAACCTGTTTTAAGAGACTCATTAAGCAATTTTAGCAACCTTTAAAATGGCATAATAGGGGCACTTTAACAACCAGGGCCCGGTTTCTCGATAACGCACACTATTCGCGCGCTAAGTAGACTCTTAAGATATATCTTACGTTAAGTGATAACTTTTCTAAGAGTATTTCTCGAACTGTCTCTTAGAAGTCTTCTTAAGTCGCTGCCTCTTACGTCCGACGTTACGCGACGCTGTCTACAGTGAAGGTCCTGAATTAGCTGACATCGGTGGCTCAGGAATCGATTTTTCACTCCTTTTGCATGACAGCGTTAAGAAAGACGGCACTTTCTATGCAAGTTAAACATTGCACTAAATTCTTTTAATAGTGTTTATTTCGACATGGGTTAACTTAACAATAACATGCCATAATAGACAAATATATAAATTAAATCACCAAACTGTCGCTAATATTTTCATGTAACCTTTGGCGGTGAAACGAACCGGGTATCCAATCATAGTTGATGGACAAACAGCTGATAACACTCTTCACCAGCTTCAGAAACAATGTGAAGTGTCAGTTGTTGGGGTTGTATAGCGCACTTATGGAATGAATACGATGAGATGACAGAGTGGAGGTTTAATACCTCTATCTCACACGCGGGGCCGTAAGTGCGGTTCATTATGATTCGGCGCGAGTTTTGGTGCTGTTATTACGTTTCCATTTTACCACGCAAAAAAAATAAACATGTTTAACATGCGGAAGCTCGCGGACCTTGTAGATCTTCGCGGACCGTCGGGCGGCCACTCGAGGCGGATCACGATGCCTAATACCCCTCTCTCAACTGTGTGGTGCCTAATACCCCTCTCTCACCTGTGTGGCCGGACTCATCTCCGTGAGCTGCCGCGATTGCCCACGACGTTCCTTTAACGTTCCACGAAGTTCTGCAAAGTCTGCAAGCTACCGCGAGGACCAGCAAAAAATTAAACGTTGAATTTTTCACGTGGAAAGATGGAAACGTAATCACAGCGCAAAAACTCGGGGTGAATCATGATCAAGCCTACGGCCACAGCGCGAGACCGTGCAGGTGAGATGGGGGTATAACACACCGCATGTCACAGCGAGTCAAACCGCATGAGTGAATACTGTAGGGGTATTAAACATTACAATCACACAGAAACATGAATGGATGCGGGGTTTGAAACTCCCAAGGTTATTTTCTCATTTAACGAAATCAAATTTCATAAAAATAAAACGTGTCAAAAGAAAAACCCATAAAGTCATGGCTAATGGCTAATGATCAATGAAACATATTTTAAACAAAAAGCAGCGAGCAGCTGGACATCGGGACGGGGAGTGTACAGTACAGTAAGTACAGTAAGTACGACGCGTTGGTCTGGCACGCGCAGGTCTGAGCAGCTCAAGAAGCTCCATAATCTGTTGCCTTGGAAGGCAAAACTTTTATTTAAATATTTTTAAAATAACGACCACGGGGAAAATATGAAAAGGGCTGAAGTTTTGTCTAAAGGAAACATGTACATGACCCACACGGCTCCACGGACCGCGCCGTCTTCAGTTTAACACACCACGCTGTATCGCTGCCTAATTGTTCGCCACCTGTTTAATATTAATAGTGATTGGCAATTTTAATGCGTTAGTCACATTACGAAATAGCTAATTAAAAGTCACCTCTATTAGTTCTGATATCAAATAAAATAAAATTCTTAAACAGGTCTACAGTATATTCCATCGTTAATACGACTTTGATAACGTGCCATAATGTGTTTACATACACCGCTGATTTATAAAGACTGCTGCTCAGTGGCGGCCACTAGTGTCTCGAGCTGAAACTACGCTAAGAATGAGTTAAGGTTGGTCCAGACCAACCTTACGAACGTGTGACTTAGCTAAGAGATACTCAGCGTAAGAACGTTTCGGGAAATGCGCCATAACGTTAAGAGAGAGGTTAAGGTACAATTTAAGAACTACTTAGCGATAAGAAGCTTTCGAGAAACCGGGCCCTGGACATTAAGCCCATATTAGAGCCTGTGCAGTCTGTGTCACTGGGGGGCGCTATTGATGCTTTCACACTCAATAAAAATCATAATGTATCTTCTGGGAAATTAAGCATACGCTGAAATATGTTTTGTTGATTATGTTGAATAAGCCATAAAATGGCTGCTTTGTGGGTTGGGTGGAAAATCTGCATCGTCTGCATCTTCCACCGTGATACCAACCACCCACACGTGCTCCTTCATCACATCCATGAGCCTTGTGATGAAGACCACCGTATGACTGAGGGTTTGAAGCGAGTCCTTACACTAGTGCACAAGAACACGTCAATTAAACATCACTTACAGTAATAGTGTGTCTTTAGGAGTCTTCACCTTTAACCCTTAATGAACTGCATGTGAACCTTGTGTTCTGATCCAGCAACAATTAACTGTACAAGGTGGCTAGAAAAATAGACCATTTGTAGTCTTACAGTCTCTCCTGAGCTCAGGTCCCTTTTCACAAGGACTGAAAACACAGAATGATTGATGTGGGAAGCAACAGGAAAAGTCATTTCAATTCAATTGCTGTCGTAGTTACAGTTACTCCTCCTGTCCCTGCTTTCACTGTGCACTAAATATATTATACATCGACTCAATCCATTACGCTACAGTAAGGATTCTTAACTCTGACTGATTTATGGCCCCTCTGTGTGGTTTCACCCAAACGACGATGGGTTTTGCGTCTGGTTCCTCTCCAGGATTCTCCGGCTTTCAGGACAAACTGGTAAATCTGTTCATTTTTCAATTTATATGCAAAATTTTATTCCTGTGAAGCTGCTTTGTAATTGTTAAAAGTGGCGAGTGACGTATTTTCTCCTGTTGCTCGACTCTCAGTTCAATCATTCTGTGTTTTTCATTTCCATTACGCATATTTTCAAACCGTCCAATCAAATCCATTCTATTTTGTATAAATCTTTTCCACAAAGATCAGTGAAGGTTTTCCACTGTACAGTTCGCTGTATAATTTACAGACTGATTTTGCTTCCTTTACAGAACACTGAAAGCAGGGCCGTGCAGAGACGTTTAAAGGGGCGGGTGCTCAAAGTAAAAATAAAGATACGTTAAAAAAGGATTATTGCCTTTAGCAGCCTCACACAGATCCTTTTGTAGCTGTTTGTTCCTCCTCTCCGTATGAGGCACGTCTGGAATATTTGTTATATTATTAGTAATAATAAAAAAAAATCTATACACATAAAACATGCAGACATGCGCATATACACAAACATGCACATGCAGTGCTTATTAAATGTTTAAACTGTAGAGATACAATAATTTTACTGCTGTAAAATCAGCATTTTATCTAATTTGAAATATAAACCTAATATCATTCATTCATTCATTCATTCATTTTCTATACCGCTTTATCCTTATATACAGGGTCGTGGGGGCCTGGAGCCTATCCCAGGAAACTTAGGGCACAAGGCGGGGTACACCCTGGACAGGGTACCTAATATCATCTGTTACTTAATATATTTTCTTTAAAAACCGTTTTTTTTTATCATAAATATAATAATGCATAATTATGTGGATCTGCATATTAGGTTGTTTTTAGTGAAATAAAAGTCCTCCAGAAAAGAAGGGGAAAGTCCTGTAACTTACTTTAAAACTAAACATGTTCCCTAAACCGGTGGACACAGAGCTACAGACCCCCCTGTGACCCCCTGTAACCCCCCTGTGACCCCCCTGTAACCCCCTTACCCAGTTATCTAGCAGTTAATAACCACCACTACTGGTGCAGTTCATAAAAGAACAGGTCATGTTTGTCGCGCTGTTGCTCATTTATTTCCCTTCACTTGTTGTTATAGACTATAGTGTGCGCTGTACACCTTATTTACTGTTTTGCTACAGTCTGCACCTTCCAGTTAATTTTCCTGTTTCTCCTCCGCACCGCCCAGCCTGCAGGAAATGCGCGTGCACTTTGCGTGCTCGTACCCGGCTCGTACCGAGCGCGCGCTGCCCTCAAGGGCGAGCATCGGTTAATGGCAGTCATGTGACTGATGCAAGCCAGATCCTTTTATTTAGCAAAATTAAGATTAATAGTTACATTTTATTGTTGAGGGGCAAAGACAGGGCTCCATACGCACATACACAGAAAAAAATCAACAACAACAACCAAAAAAAAAAAAAAAACACAGGAAAAGGGCACTTGAGGCATCCTGGAGGAAAAGGGCGGGAGCTCAAGCACCCTCCGCCCCCCCCCACCCCCCCTCCGCACGTGCCTGACTGAAAGTATGTGAAAATTACATAAAAGTGGAACATATGAGTTTGTCTTCTGTAAACAGGCAAAACCTGATGTTAAGAAACTATCTTGAATAAAGTGAAATGTATTTAATAATATAAGATCATTATAAACCTGCTTCTTTTATTATTATTATTTTAAATACAAATACATAATATAACTTAATAGAATACTAATAATAAAATTAACTTTAATAATAACTTAGGCTTAAAATTAGAACATGTTATATGGAAATAGGTTTAATAATCTTATATTTGTGTTATACTTATTGCAGTCTTATTATCTAGAATACTGGATACATTTTAGAATATTCAAGATATTTTCACTGGGTAAATCGTGTTAGCATTAGTTGTTGGCTTTGCATGATGGACACTGTAAGGAAATAAAGTTCTAACACAGATAGTATTTATATTGCAATGTGACCTTTATTGCCTATGAGAAAGGAAGATCTTACATTACAAATGCACTGATGTTTGTTGTTTTTGTATTTTTCTTTATTTCATTCTGCTTTAAATGTTTTTTTGGTACTCTCTCCAAAGGTTAGGTGTTTCTGAATGTCTTTATTGTTACACCTTAATTCATATGCACGCAATATTAATTCAACAAAGAATTAAAAACGATCTGACTTTCTAAAGATTCACTGAACCTTGGCCTCGACCCTTAATATATTAAATTATATTCTATCCATAGATTTCTATTTATAGCTTAAAATAGTAGCACACAGCTTTGTGGACATATTTTTGGATTCACACAAGTACATTACACACTCACGATTAAATTAAACAACTCTGATTAGAGATAGAAATATACAATTTCAGTGAAATTCTGTCATGCGCTATGTTTTTACCACAACAGCCATAGAATTAAACCAAAGACACAAATGTTAATAGGTTGCTGAAGCTAGCTGTGGAATTCCATTAACAGACATTTACAGTGTTATTGTCAACATCAACATCAACACACACTTGTTTATGTTACGACACGTTAATTTCCACTCTCTCATGCAACACAAAAAAACAAAAACGAGAACGAAGCAAAAAATATAATACATCGATACACAGGGCCGAGTCCGAAATGCAGACTTTTAGCTCTACAATCATGAATCTGGCTGTGATTAAATACAGATGTAAATATAAATAGAAGTATAAATATATATATTGCACTTATTGTTAGGTGAAATAAGGCAGAAATGTAAAGAATGGCAGTAACACAAACCTTCAGCACCTGCGAGCTTTCATCACAGCGACACTCGCACAAGGAAATAAAAATACAGAACGCACTCACGTCCGCCGTCACCTCGAGCTCATATGGCTTACGACCTCGCCGTGCGCGTAGGGTTACAGAGAGGTCGTCATGTCGCTCGCTGAGCCTGGCTTTGTGGTTTCATCACGTCTCTACAGTACAGCGTTTAAACCGGAGTGCAACCTCCATACTAATATCCTCCATACTAATATCCTCCATACTAATTATTCATTAATATCTAAATAGATAAATTAAACAGGGAAATTAAACCTTTGGTCTACATTCACATCTAATTTTAATTTCTGTCTAGAAAATGAAACCTTACAATAAACCTGTCTAACAAGCTAATGATGCAATGCACTGAAATTCTGGCTTTCGTCTTTTTAAATTCTGTTTAGTTTTGATCAAAATTTACACAAAAAATGTTTTCAGCCATAAAAAGCAGAAATAATTTTTTTAATTATAAAATGAACAAAAATTGCAAATTGCAGATCAAAATGTCTTTATATACTGTAAATGTTTACAAAGTATGAACATTTTGTTTAGATATTATTATAATTCCTGGGTTTTTGACTAATCAAATGAATTGCATTGTTTAAAAAACAAATACATATACAAAAAAGTTCAATATTAAGACTAATATTTTGTAATGGAATTTTGTATATATATTTTATATATCTGTGTTAGGGATACATTAATATACAGTAAGTTTAAACAATAATAATAATAATAATAATAATAATAATAATGTTAATATTATTTTATATATGCCTTATTTACAAGAGCATTATTATTATTATTATTATTATTATTATTATCAATTAATTTTATATATTTAATAATTTTATATATATATTTCTTGGTCCAGTATGTTGCTTAAAAACCGTTATTTTGTTCCCTAATACTCTGGCATCATATGCGCTTCTTTATTCTTTAAAATAAAATTGAGTATTGGTCACGTCTAACCTACGGGTAAATACACGTCTGACTTCATTATATGTCTACAATAATGAGACGCTTTAAACGACCTATAAATTACAGCTGATGATGTCGGTCATGTTAGTCACACACACGTCCACCATGTCACTAATGTCTGCTTCAGAGCGGAGCTGTGAGTTTTAAAGCAGCTTCTCATCTCTCAACAAGTGCTCATGCAAAAATAAACTCCATAAATCATCGCCATACACACACTGATACTGAACACACACACACACAGTCGTGAACAGTCTGAACATCCATCAAGACAAAACGAGGATAATAAAAATGAAAAGGACGGTAATTTGGGCAGAATGAAGCAACACTGAGCTCCGAGTTAACGATCTGCTCGTTTTAAACACCACGTTAGTAATTAAACACAGGCCTGAATTTAACAACCGCTTTACACACAAACAACAAGCGACCATCACAAGCGCACGACTAAAGCGACACACTGACACTGCATAGGGGATAAAAACAGTCCAGGCTCGCTCTCTGAGACACAACCTGCCCACACACACACACACACACACACACACACACACACACACACCACTGTCTCAATTCAATCTGCTAATCAGTGTTTAGATCTCAGCCCTGTGCTGAGCGCCCCTGTTTCCCCCACTCTCTCTCTCTCTCGTCTCATTTGGCCTGGACCGGTTTGGGTCCGACTGCGACTCCATTGCAGTCGAGAATGTACTGCAGACAGCCTTGAGGAGGCTTCTGGGACGGCGTCTTCTTCCCATCCGTCACCGCGTCCTTCTGAGCTCCGTTCTGACGGGAACAAAAAAGAGACAAAGAACAAAGGCTCCATGGTTGCTCACGAATATATTTATCATTTCATATTTCCAGGTTCCAGTACTGAGGGCGGGGTTTTATACCGCTGTTTTCACACCAGGCACGATTGTTTCATTCTGTACCAGAGTCCCTGATTGAGTGATACAGTAGGTGACAGTTGGCATGTCGTTAATTTGTGAGCCACCAATAAATCAATCAATAAAAATAGAACATTGGCGGCAAAGTTCACAATAAGTCGACTATTAATATTTATGAAAATGTCCAGAATGACCGTCTCGTCTGCTTTCCTCCTGTACCTGCTATGGCTGTGCACTTCAGAGGTTTCATTCTAAACCACAGTACACTTCTGTATTTTGGTAGGTTTATCTTCCACTCCTGATTGACACCGTACCCGAGTACACCGAACCCTGATCAAGTCCAAAGTTTAAAGTCTAACAGTTTGATGGACCACAATATGTCAGACTTTTTAATCAGAAATGTGGATCTTCTGAAAGAGGGAGTGTTTCATGGATAGAATGATGAATGAAGGTGAAATCTGTCCGTCAGTGGAGCAGACGAGCGCTGACTCGGAGTCTCCGCCTCACCGCCAACATGCTTTCTTTATTTTATATTCTTTCTTAAGTACAAGGTTTTAAGTTTGTAAAATAATTTTAGTAAAAGAAAAAGTAGCTCATAAGGTTTCACAAACCCTTTAAATATTCTGGAAAGTTCCTTATTCTGCTTATTTAGCTCATGAAGTGAGAAATTAATAAAATATCACTGTAACCTAAATCACATACGGCCTTTAAACCTACAATTGTCAGAGAAAATGTCATGTGACATCATTCAAAATGTGTTCCATGTGGTGTGTGTGGTGCACCATGTTACATCCCATAATGTCTCTTAAAGGAGAAATGGGTTCGGACTCTTATGGTTTAAAATACAGTAAGTTCATACTGAGGTTTAAAACCTCCCCGTGTAATTTAGATAACTCTGATTGAAGTCACCCATGTGTGTGTGTCTGTGTGTGTGTGTGTGTGTGTGTGTACCAGTGATGGCTGGATGGTGGTGGGTCTCTTAGGGTTTTGGGACATGGCCTGGTTCATCCTGGTTATAACCATGTCCGCTATGAGCTGCCGATCTTCAGCCTGATGATCTCCGACCAGAGGCATTGACGAGCCGACCACCTGATCCACAACACAGTTTCATTAATCCTGCATTTCCCCAGATTTTAATCATTGAGAAAAGCACTAATTGCCCTCTTCTACATACACGAGCTGACACAAGGCCAGTGGTTCATGTCACTGTGATTGACAGGTGAGTTAATACCACCGCCCCTCCCACATGGACATTCTGATTAATTACACTCTTTTGCAGTAATTGGTCACTTTACATCTCAGTTCCCCCTCATGTCTGTGTTTCTCTACCGTTTAGTTATGATGTCATAGTTAGTCCTGCCGGAGTCCCTGCTTGCACTAAATATACATTTACATTATACACTGTGTGACTGTGACCAGACCGAACTGTTATCTCTCCTCTTCTGCTCTCCCCCTCTCTCTCCCCTTCTCTCTCTGTCTCACTACACACGTCTCTCCTGAGCTGCCAGTGATCCAGACCCCCTCTGTCCTCTGGACCTGTCTCACTCGTCCTGGTGTCCCTCGTCCACTTCACCATGAAGACGGTTCTGTCCTCTGTTCTGATACAGACAGCTGTTTCTCTGAGGACTCGTGACTGCAGTCGCTCGATAGTTCAGGACTGGAGTTTCCTACAGTCTACCTGATCCTCCAATAACCAACTGGACTCCATATGAACTTCTCCACATCTCCTGTTATACTGAACTTCCAGCCTCCTAACACACAGTATGAGTGCAGATCAATCCCTGCTATCCGTTATCACCCAGATGAGGATGGGTTCCCTGTTCAGTCTGGTTCCCCTCAAGGTTTCTTCATATCACCATCTCAGGGAGTCTTTCCCTTCAGCACCGTCACACTCGACTCGTTCATCAGGGACGATCTCATCATTCTGATTCACACACACTCACATCTCACACACACTTCAATAATTCTTTAAAGCTGCTTTGCGACAATGACAATTGTTAAAAGCGCTATACAAATAAAATTTGATTTCATTGAATTAAAAGAACTGAATAAAGATATAAATAAATAATTAAATTAATTAATAATAATAATAATAATAAATATATATATTTTAAGAACACATTTTTATTAACCTGTGGAACGGTCAATTTATAAAACATCTTCCTACAATTATAATAAAGAAATCCAGAGGCATGAATATATTAATACATTTAAAAAAAGCCCTACACCTTCAGGCCCCGCCCCCTCCCTCTCAGTGTTTAACTCATTTGCATACTGTAACATGATTGGACAATTCTACTGCTGTAAGAAATTCCACACTTTGACATTCTGCAGGTTGACATTCATAAAATCATCTGCATAATGAAGTTTCAGGTGATTTAAAATAATTAATAAATAATGAAACAGTTTTAGTGCCATGATAAACGTACCTCAGTGATGTAATCTTTCCCGTCTTTACCATGAATGGCTTTAACTGCACAGATATCCAAACCTCCGAACAGATCACTGCATGTGTCCACCCATAGCTTATACCTACACACACACACACACACACACACACGCACACACGACCAGTACAAACATGGAAGTCTTTTTATTTTATATTGAAATGATGACTAATGATGGTAGCATTAGAATAACAAAAGATCAGTACAGTGGAACCTCAGATTACGAGTAACGCGGTTTACGAGTGTTTCGCAAGACGAGCAAAGATTTATAATACATTTTGACTTGAAGAACGAGCATTGTCTTGGTTTACGTATCACGCATGCGCTTCTTGTTTTGACGGCAAGCGTCATGTGATCACAACTGAGACAAAAAAATTTTTCTCTCTCTTGCGCTGCGGAATTGTGGGAATTGTGTGAATTGTCTCCCCTGCTGGGTCTTAGTGCTCGTCTCTCACTGCTATAATCAACATCCGTGTACGCTATTCCTTGCTAATTTTGTTTCTTGCTAATTTTTCTGACAAAACGTCTTTCCATTACTGTGTGTGTGTGTGTGTGTGTGTGAAATTCAAATAAGAGAGGAGAAAGGGTTACTGTGTGAGATGAAAAGGGGGAGATTGACTCCTCTTACTTCACACACATGCACACACACACACACACACAGCGCCTGCATGCATAGATGGAAACACTTATCTGTCGGATTTATTTTTGAATTTAAACCTTTTTTTAAAGTAAAGTGCATGTTAATTTGTTATATTTTTACTTTATATTTTGTATTAATTATTTTTCATGTATTTATTTTTTGAGCAGCCGCACACACGTGATCACGTTGTTATAGTAAACAGTACACACGCGCGCGGATGCTGACTATACGAGTGACGAGAGACTGAGCACAAGAGACGATTACCCACAATCCCACAGCACGCGAGCGAGAGATGAAGCATTCACTCAGTTGTGATCATGTGACTCTTGGCAGACAAAGTGTATGCGTACTACTCATATATCAAGTTAAAATTTATGCTCTTCTTGCGAAACACTCGCAGACCGAGTTATTCATAATCCAAGGTTCCGCTGTATATAGTAAACACATGGTTTGATTGTGATTCTGTAGTGACAGAAACAGAAAGTAGTGGATGTTAAGTGACGTATACGTGTCATTTATTACTCCTAGTTATAGAAACTGTAGTTATAGTTAGAGAATGATCATTTGGAAAAATGTGTAAAAACTCAGAAAACATGTTTATTTTTCACATGCAAAAATATTATTAAAAAAAAACCTTAAAATCTGCTCTGAGCTTATTTAAACCTGTGAAACCGGAAGTGATGTTGTTACCTGTCCGTCATGGCCACCTGCTCCAGCATGGCTGTTCCTGTGTTGGACTTCCAGTTTCCTGAGATGGAGGTTCTCCTAAAATAAAATCAAACAAAAATAATTCTCCTTTATCTTAAATAAAATGAAATCATGAGGATGTGTTCGCTCTGACAGCTGGACCTACATGTAGGCTTTGTAGTCGTTGCCGATTTTCTGGATCCTGATGTCGTACTTGGAGTCGATGAAGGGTTCGGACGTGCTGTAGGTCTGTGTGAGAGCCACCACGCTCGCTATGTCCTGGAACTTGGTGTGATTGTCCACCTTCACCTTCACACACGAGATAAGCAACAGAAAATCATAGCTTCTGTTACACAGCCTATATTATCTACATGCAGTCCAGAATTAGTGGATCTCTGTTTATTTATTTATTTATATAATTATTTATTAATTTTATTAGTTAAATATTTAATGACTTGAAAATCTCAGAAATGTGTTCCGTTATAAATTTTTGCACGTTATTCATTTTAGATTTTGGTCGAGCTGACACGTACCTTACCCACTCCAGAGTGGGCGTGTCCAATTTTCACCACCACAGGGAAGGTTGGCATGGTTACCTAAAGAATGTGAAAATAAAAGCATGACCCTCTGTATTTATGATTTTCACTCCAACCACTGAACCACACTGTAGCTCTGGTTCTCGTTGTGTTTTTTGGTTCAGTTCAGTTCATAATCTCCACCTCAGTGTGAACTCTGTGGGAGTCCCAAAGAAAATCTATGAATAAGGAAATAAATAAACATCTTACCATCTCTTTGTAGTTTGCGTAGTAGGTTTGTTCGATCAGTGGAAATTTCTCAGCTCCCAGCCTCCTGTGTGTGCTGATCAGCTGAGCAAACTGCCGAGCGGGAAAAACAAAACACAGCCATTACACAAACATTACTATCATTAAACCCTATATCAACTTTCCCCTTCTCCTTTAAGGTAAAATAAAATTATTAGGCCTTTTTCATTAATAATGGAATAAAGTTTTGGGTAAACAAAAAAATATCACCAGTTTAATAATCATTTTTTGTTATTATCACTTTGATTATGTTGGTATTTAGTACTGGTGCATGCTGATAAACAACGTTAATTATGATTCATGATAATTGCAGGTAGCCACGCCCAGAAAAATCCATAAAAGTCAAAGAGATGAAAATTACAAAATGGTGACTAAATGATGGAACAGCGCCTCAAAGGACAGTGTGAGGTGTAGAGAGCTGAGCTTCCAGAGGCGTACTCTAAGTCCACTTCTTTTTATAAGGCGCCATTACTTTTGTACTAATGGAATAGCTTTGTGTTGATCTTTTTACCCCAGGACATTAGTATGGCATGACAGGCTGTTGTAATTGTGCAGTTCAAAATTGTAGATTCCATGTTTAAATCCCAGAGTCAAAGTGAGCAATATTAGTCATGATCTCTAGGTGGGAGGGGCATATTACTGTCTGTCCCCTGACAATCACAGTGACACTAGCCAATCGTGGGAATCTGTGAGTTCATGTATGTAGAAGAGGGTGGATAGCGCTTTACTCTGAACGTGGCCGAGCAGGAGACGTGGCTGGCTTCACGATTCTCGTACAAAGCGCGAGTCAGACTTCACAACCTACTGGTGCGGAAATTAGTGTGGACATAGGGGTGGATGGGTGAAGTGACTGAATTTCTGAATCTGTATGATACTGAAAAGTGACTCACGGCCCATGGTTTATCAGACATGTTGTATATGGACTGAAGAGAGTTGATGCTGGAGACGCCTGCGTACTGCAGACCGATGATCAGGTTCCGGAAATCCGAATTCTCCGTCATGCTGAAGGCGTGTTGACGAATCAGGACGAAATCTGGCTTGAAGGACCTGAGGAGAAATGTAGATGTTTACGACAAAACATTCACTGACATTTTGGTGTCCATCGCAGTGAAGGAGGCGTAACCAGGCGGAGTTTGCGGAGTCAGGCGGTGCATTTCATAGTTTGCCAACACTATCAATTTATTTTTTAGAACCCGGAAGCCAACTGGGCCTCCCCTCGGACATGATGGTAAAAGTGTAATACCGTGTTTCACCACAGATTCTCCGCATAACATGGGGGGGCGCTGTTTCACTCACTGTAAAATCCTCAGTAAAATATTGGCACAACACAGAGGAGTTTATTAACAATGCAGAAATTATAGTAATGTGTTTTTATTTAAAAAGCTGTGGAAGCCAGGATTCTCTTTGCATTTGGGAGGACACACCACTTGATCCCATAGTGTAAAGGTCAAACTCCCACCCATGTTGTGTATTAGTACCAGTGAAGGAGGCGTGGCCGCTGTGTATTAGTGTGCATTACACTTGCATTAGACTTTGATTGACAGCTGAGGTGAAAAGCAACATTGTTTGGAGACAGGAATATATCAGTCTCTGCACTACAGCCTCCTCCATCTCACTTATAATGCTGGACTGATCACAACCAGCCGTGTGTGTGTGTGTGTGTGTGTGGGTGATGTGATGTGGTTTATTCTTCCAGCCATTAGAGCAACAATTATCCTGCAGCAGACAGGCAGGCAGTAGGCTGACACTGAGGCCACACACACACACACACCTACACACACACACACACACATACACACACACCTACACACACACACACCTACACACCTACACACACACCTACACACACACACACACACACACACACACACACACATACACACACACACACACACACAGTTTATTATTATTTTTTTTGCAGAACTCACACAAATACATTGAAACATTTTTGAACATTTATGAACGTATTTAAATGAGTGTGGATTAACATTCCGTGTTCATTCTTGAGGTCTATAACTCTGTGTATGTTGCATTTTATCGTTGTGTGATTTGTAGGTAATATATATATTTTGCTAAAAAATGTCTTAAAAAGCAAGTTTACATTTGGTTAAGGTTTTTAAAAATTATTTGAAAACATTCTAAAGGTAACAAAAGAGTGTAGACCAAATGCTTAGTTTCCTTCTGTCTCTGCCTTTTAGTTATGATGTCATAGTTAGTCCTGCCGGAGTCCCTGCTTGCACTCTACAGTAAATATACATTCACATTATACATTATGTGACCAGAACAGTTATCTCTCTCTCTGTCTCACTACACACATCTCTCCTGAGCTGCCAGTGATCCAGACCCCCTCTGCACTCTGGACCTGTCTCACTCGTCCTGGTGTCCCTCTTCCACTTCACCATGAAGACGGTTCTGTCCTCTGTTCTGATACAGACAGCTGTTCCTCTGAGGACTCGTGACTGCAGTCGCTCGATAGTTCAGGACTGGAGTTTCCTACAGTCTACCTGATCCTCCAATAACCAACTGGACTCCATATGAACTTCTCCACATCTCCTGTTATACTGAACTTCCAGCCTCCTAACACACAGTATGAGTGCAGATCAATCCCTGCTATCCGTTATCACCCAGATGAGGATGGGTTCCCTGTTCAGTCTGGTTCCTCTCAAGGTTTCTTCATATCACCATCTCAGGGAGTTTTTCATCCATCAGGGACGATCTGATCATTCTGATTCACACACACTCACATCTCATACACACTTACATCATTTATGTTGATTGTGTAAAGCTGCTTTATGACAATGACAACTGTTAAAAGTGCTACAGAAATTAAACTGAATTGAATTGAATTAAATGTAAAATGTAGTTTTCAGGAGGTTGTTTATGTAAAATGATATACTGTAGTTCTTTTGTTATACTGTATATTGTTACACTTGTTTTTATAATTTTGTAATATTTTTCTTCTCTTTTTGCAGCACTGGATTAATGACTAATTAAAGATTGGGAACATAAAATAAAAAATTAAGGCCATACTGAAGTACTGTATGTTGGAAAGAAATTAAAGTGTCATCGCACTAAAAGGTGAAAATGGCTTTAGAACCACAAGTACATTTTTAGTTTTTGAATTTTCAGTAAGATCACACTTTATTTACGTCCAGATAAAGAACTATGTGATTCTATTCTATTACAATTTATTATCATTTTTATGATTCTTTTAAAAGTTAAAATTAATGTTTTAATGATGATTCAGATATTTATTTATTTAAAACAATTACATTTAAGAAATGTTTTTAAAGATTTTGCTAATATGGACTTTTCCCCCCTAAAAATTTCCCATAGTTTCAGAAATTCCTACTGAGTCATGTGACTGGGGCTCATTATAATATTTGAGTCAGAATCACAGAGCTGAAAAGAAAGAGACGCAAACATACAGTAAGAGATTTTGTGTTAGAGAAGAGACGTAAAGTGAAAGAGTTTTAAATCAGAGGGTTTCGACACTACAGCGGTTTGGAAACTCGTTGTCTTCACTCGATTCTTATGTAAATTTTTATGGATACATTTTTTTGATACTTCTGGATTCATGCAAATGTTGCATGATGTCAAGCAGATTTTTAAACAAAATTTTTTTTTTTTTTTAGATCTCCAAACTTATTTCATATCTTTACAATCCCAAAACCTTTAGCATCCCATGTATTTATTTCAAGGACTCTCAAAAATCGTAATGACTTTGTGGCAGCAGACTCACCTCACCACCTTAGTCCCGTTCCTGGTGACTTGCATGGCCACGTTGCAGGACCCATTAGCTTGCGACACCACGCTGATGTCATGAAACTCAGCCTAGAATGATGAAATTAATTCGTACAGGATATTAATATTAAATCATAACACCTAACAGAGATGGCAAGTAATAAAGTAACTACTCCGTTAAACATTTCTACTTTTACTCCCGATTTTTACATTTTAAATAAAGACTCTTTACTTTTTCAGCTAAGGGTCATTGGTGGCTCAGTGGTCAGTCATCCCGGGGTCAACCCCTGGATACGGTGCCGGTCCCAAGCGCGGACAAATTGGGAGCGTCACGCCAGGAAGAGCATCTGGCCTAAAACCTGTGCCAAATTTTGTGTGGATGGGATGGTGCAGCCGAAAGACCAATAACAAGCCTTTACGTTTCAGCTGATGTTCACCTTGATTTTCTAATCTAAACCTAAGTGTTCACGCTGTCACTCATTTTTGAGTTCTTCTAGTACATTTTGGATCGTGTACTTAGTACAGTACTTCAGCTTGAGTAAAAATTTGAAGTTAAGGAAAGTGTGCTTGAGTCATGAGTTTGTACGTCTGCCACCTTTGAATCCTAAGAAATAAAAGATAAGCAACACGTTACTCCAAACTCACCTGTTCCACCCGGATATCAAAATCTCCCTGCAGCTTCTTCCCCCGGAACAGTTTGGCCCTGTGGAGCACAACAACACGCGTTAGTGCTAACAGGAGGTTTATCAGCATAAAGCCTGTTTTACTTCAATATACAGTGTGCAAAGAAAAGTGTGTAAGTTTAACCCTGAATAAACACAAATAATATGAATAAGAATCTAAAATTCAGCAGCAGTGTGGTGTAAAGTACATTATTGGTGCACGATAACATAAAACATGCAAAAGTAGGAAAAGTATTCAGGTAATCAAACCAACAGATCCAAACTAGAACCATACAGGCATTCAAAAGTATAAAATTTAAACATATAAACATGAACTCCTGATATAAGTCAGGAGTTCAAGTCAAAGTGGGACCTTTTATGGTACAGAATAACAGAACACAGTCCTGCGAGTAAAAACTCCCTTTATGTCTCTACATTTAGGCATTTAGCAGATGCTCTTATCCAGAGCGACTTACATTTTTATCTCATTATACATCTGAGCAGTTGAGGGTTAAGTTGAGGTTCAGGGGCCCAACAGTGGCAACTTGGTGGTTGTGGGGTTTGAACCTGGGACCTTCTGAACCGTAGTCCAATGCCTTAACCACTGAGCTACACCTACACCATCAAGGTAGAACGTTTTATCATTTATTCAATTCAATTCAATTTTATTTGTATAGCGCTTTTAACAATTGACATTGTCTCAAAACAGCTTTACACAATCAAAAGAATTATTTAAGTTTGTATGGAATGTGAATGTGTATGAATCAAAAGAAACACTCATTTATGATCACGTCTGCTTTATGTCTGAAATGCCGGCCTCCCAGGAATTCCTTCAATGTCTTTTCCAAATATGTGGAAATGGCTTGGAGCGAGGTCAGGACTGGATGGGGATGTGGATTTGTGCCTTTGGTGATCAAACCAGGATGTTTTTACCATTAAAGACCATGGCCATTAAAAGAATAGCAGGGCATTATATAGAAAAATAAAGGACGTTTTTACTCTCAGAACTTTTGTTATTCTGCACAATCAAAAGCTGTAACACAAAAGCAGGAGATAGACATTGGTTAGATGTTATACTTTTGTGAATCTGAGTTATTTCTTTATAGCACTAGTGGAGACGTCACTGCTTCTTCCTGCAGTAGAGTGATGCTGCCGTGGAACGTCACAATCATCAGTTAAGTAGTAATTGCTAATTTGGCGGCTAGCCTGCCTTTAAATGTGTTGTTTTAAGGTGATTTGTTTAAGTAAAGTGCTTGAAATTCGCTTGGGCTCCTTAGGTCATCTCAAGGTAGTTCTACACAGGGGGGTTTTGAGAAGTTTTAAAACAGTAATTAAAACTGTAATGTTGGTGAGTCCGGCCTCAAAGTGCACAAACTGCCTAACTGTGAATACAGTCCAACAATTTATAATCCAAACTACACTGTGAGTTCTATACTTCAGTCTAAATGGTACTTGGGTTGCAGCAGCGCCACGTTGTAGACGATTAAAACCCAAAATTTGGTGAAAGTGTTAACAGTCACAGAGTGTAAAAGTGATAATCGCACTGAATTTAATCTGATCATGTGCCGTGCTAATGCATGTTAGGAAGATTTACACTTATTTACAGGTTATGTTTACTGAACCGGTGTAGGAGAGAGAGCAAAGAAATGAAAGCTCCAAGTTCTAAAATATTACACTAACCTGACTAAACCGACGGACCTGACCAAGCTTCAGCAGTTACCTGAGACGCAGGCTTCAGTTCGTGTGCTGGACGTAACAGTAGAGATCAGATGTGGGTGTTTTCAGGCTACATCTAACTCGTACACACTCTTATAAAAGCATTGCTATAAGGAACTATAAAGAACTTGTGTGTAATCCAGTTTATGTAGCATTTAGTTTTTAAGTTGCTTTGCTAGGATCAATTATACATATGTATATTCTTATTTTATTGTTACTTTAAGGAAATGTACTACTTTTCTTCATTTTATGTATCTAACTAGCTAACTATTAATAAACAGCTAATTAGCTAGTTATTGACGCTTCTTTCCGAGAAGAAACATGATGAATGTGATAAACGCTTAATAAGCCAAATTAATCAGCATTAATTAAATTCATCAGATCTGATGTGCCGGTTGTAACATTTCTCAATTTGCGGATTATCACAAACAAATGCAATTTGTTATTGTGTTTAATGCGTATTAGAGAAAGAAGCACGCGGCAAATGAAAAGAGCAGCGAATCTCAACGACAGATGCGTGTTTGTTTACACCGTGCATGAATTATTCATGTTGAAGCTCCCTCGCTGATCAGAGCGGAAAAAACTCGCACACACACATGACGGAGATGATGGAGCTGATGATGACTCACAGCAAGATCAAAGCATGAGAAAATACATCTACACCAGCGAGGAACGTTCAATTACTTAAGCATTAGGCAGATTTTGTGACTGTGTATGTCACTCTCCGTTATTAGGCAGACGGCGGTGTTTAACAACAAATTAATAAAAAACCAGAAACGGGTTTGTGTTGGTGCTGGATTTAGGTTTTGAAAGCAAATTTTTTTTTAGATATTATCTTTTCTCCCAAATAACATCCAATCCTGTTCAGTTTTGGTGTTACTTTGGTGTCCAGCACTGAGGATCGTCTTCTACAGAATAAAGGATCTCCAGCACAACACTGACGCTAACAGATGGAGCATGAGCAGTTCAGCATATGTTCATTCCCATTGTTGCTCATGAGTTAAATATAAACGCTTTGATCTTGAGAACAGTGAAGGACGTGAGAGTTTGTATTAATGAACAGTTTATAGCTTTAGCACTAAACAAACCCAATAGCAGAAAATGATGAACATTAAATTCAATACGTGTTTATTTTCATATTCTCTAGTCTAGACGCTTGGCTCCTCAGACAGTGATTTTAGTGAAAGCTGAGACTTAACTCTTAGAAATAAGCTCCTGCAACCTTTATTACAACATACTGGGTATCTTTAACTGTTTAATAACTGTTAGTTGTTATATTTTTAAAATCTTTCTGACATTCTGAGTAAAACCAGCCATTAAATGTAGTTTTATAATGCAACCAAAGATGTATTTCTCAGATATCCTGTTAGCTTTGCTCATGTTCGCTACATTATGAAGCTGAATTTTGTAAAAATCCTAGGAGAATGAGATTAGCTCCTGTGAGCTAACTAGTTAGCAGCGACATGATTCCTCCTAAAATCCTAAAATAAATTCTCTCACAAATGAGATTAGTTCATTTTAACATAAAAAAAAATTCTGTCACAAGAAGATTAGCTTGTGTTAGCTAACTTTATGCACATTTAGTTAAGATCAATTAATTCAGATTAGCATAACACATTATGAAGGAACAAAAAATCCTTCAGAAATCATGTCGCTAGGACATTAGCTTATATTTAGTCAGCTAGCTAGCAAGAGTAGCGGAAGAAGAAAGAAACATACTGAAAATCTGCTCTTACGAGTACTCTTGCTTGCTAGCTGTAGTGTTAACTCTCTCTCTCTCTCTCACACACACACACACACACACACACACACACACACACACACACACACACAAAACCCCACAGATATTATGACAAAAAGATCTTTCAGAAATCCTGTAACAAACGCGGTTAGCTTATTTTACACAGCTAGAAGGTCATTACGCGGTCTAACTGTTCTGTCTATTAGCTGGTTACGTGTTTATTTTCTTCTTAAACCTGTTAGAAGTTTAACATTTAGCTTCATGGTACTCAGCTCACTCTTTTAAAAGATTCTTTGTTTTACATTTTTGTTTTCACATACGGTATAATTAAGGGCTGTAATTATCCTATAATGGTTCCACCCTATGTTGGGTTCTGTAAGCAAAATGTTCAGTTATGGGGTTCAG
Source organism: Channallabes apus (assembly GCA_030522415.1). Lineage (NCBI taxonomy): Eukaryota > Metazoa > Chordata > Actinopteri > Siluriformes > Clariidae > Channallabes > Channallabes apus. Next base: position 1,050,330 of record CM060117.1, on the reverse strand, counting down.
TTACACATAAACACACATGGTATAGACACCCCTCTAATAAACAACAATGCGTCCCTGATACGACTCAAACTATGGTTTATGATGAGATGGTTTGATGTTTTCATCATGTGTTAGTGTAGAGTTTTTCTGCTGGTGTTCTTTCTTTCGTCTGTTGTTTTTCATTTTCTTTAAGCACGGGTTGGTGAGTGCAGCTGTTCAGTTCAGTTCAGTTCAGTTCTGTACACACCCTGTAATTTTAGGTCTCGTAGATGCCGTGATTAGCGGTTAGTAAGAACCTGCCATTCAGAGCGCTCTCCAAATAGCTACTATACTAAGAAGCTGAGGTCTGAGATTGCCTGTGATATGAAAGATCTTACGTACGGTTGAATAATAGACAAATTACTTAATAATTTACAATAATTTACATTAGGCTCCAGGTCCCCCGCGACCCTGAACACAGGATTAAGCGGTATAGAAAATGAATGAATGAATGAATGAATGAATAATTTACATATCACTAAATAATAGAGTTGCTTTGAATTGCATGTTGTACCTGGGAAACTATTGCATGTTCACCAGGAGAAAATAATGTTTTCCATTTGTCTGGATTATAAACAACATGTTTGTAAGTTTATTTATTATCTACAATTGAATTTGTGTTAAAACTAGATCTTGATAAACGTGGAGATTTTTTTAACCCTTAACTTGGGTTCTCTACCCAAATCTAGAGGTGTAAACCCTGACTACCTGGGATTAAGTGAAGGAGCTTACAAAGAGGGAGTATCAAAGTTATGAAAATAAATTTAAATTAAATACAGATTCAGTTTAAGATTCAGGATGAATATAAAGCCAAAATAATATTTACTCACACAGTTAGCATATTCATTGTTAGATTGGCATAGGTTAATATTAACATAAATGACATAAATAAAAAACATAAAGTGTGCTTTATTCCCTTAACAATTAGCTGATGAATCTAATGAAGATTAAAAATGAAACCAACCACCAAACCAAAATTAAACCCGAGGTGAAATGGATGCTTTTTAATGATAACAATAATAACACTAATAATCCCACAGATATTAATTTCCTTACGTATCCGAGTGCAGAATGGACCTTGCGAGCTGTTCTGAGTGATGGTGTCAGTGCTTTAATGGTGTTTCGGGAGTTATATAACACACGCCGTTTATTCGCTCAGCAGCGTGGAGACGAATAACCTGACACTCGTGCTTTGTTCTGCAGTGTTTTGCAGTAAAATATAATAAACAGCATCACTGCTTTGGAGTCAGACCTTCTCTTTGTCAACTTTTTTGCAAAATCACACTCCATATGGCGTGAACAAACGGCGAGGCAGGGACTCACACTGAGATTCGTGTTCATTTCACAGATTATGCAGGTTTTTTTTGTGCTGCTGATAAACAATAAACCTGAGCCACTGTGGATAATCAGATGCCAAAATATACTTAATTATTTGCTATAAAATGAAAGAGCAGACACGATAAGAGAAACCAAGGCATTGGACTGCTGTTATAAAGAACCTCAAAATGAATCCGTTTAATTTAACACCGTGTTTCATTAGTGCTTTATTCCTCTTACATGCAGCAACTTGCCAAAGACTAAATCTTGATGATATTAATGAGTTCCTGTTGCCATTTCTTTAGTTTAGTTTAGTTTAGTTTAGCTTATTGTCATATGTATGTTAACACAGGACCACCAGTGCAATGAAAAGCTTTGGACGAGAACAGACAGTCAACTTGTAAAAGTATGTAAATGTCAATTTATGTGAGCAACTTGTTAATGTAAGTGTGCATGTGTACCTGTGTGTGTATATGAGCACAAATGTATACTTATATATGTAAGTAAGTGCATGTATATGTGGTATTGCACATGATCAACATTGAACATTAAACTTCTCTCAATGTACCATAAAACTGTAACGCACAATGCAGATATTTAAGGAGTCCTTGTGCAGCCATTACTTTAAAACTAGGTTTTAGTGTCCGAAACATGGTGTGTATGTATTATATCACTCAGTCTATCCATTTGAGTTAAGAATGTTATATAAGAATGTACTGCTATAGCCGCTATAGACACTCGTCCCTCACCTGTCTTCACCTGTCTTTCTTGAAGTTAATAAGAACAAAAGGAAACTTTCAGCTTGTCATGTGATCTGCTGTAAAAGGCCTTACATCATATTGCAGAATGTATTTTATAATCACACTGTGTTCTGCATCACTGTCAAGTATTTGTAATTCTCGTAAATCTTTTTAATTCTCTAGAGCATATAAAATCCTCAGTGGCCAGCACTGGATGTTCTGTTCTTGGGAACGATACGACTGTCTGCAATGTTAAGTGTCTGTTCCAGTCCAGGCTTTTAGCCCGAGGCAGCTGATCAATGAGGCAGCACTGTAATGACTGAAGAGCGAGAGGTCACGCCTCAGTCACCGCCTACCTGAACCTGACAGGGTTCTTACAAACTCATTTAATTATCTGAGATCAAGACTGAAGTTTATGAGGTTTTTTTTTTTACAGATGTAATAATATAATAAAAGGAACCACATCATTCACTTTATAGTTGTAGCAGCTGAAAGTGCAATAGAAATAAAAGTAACTGATCCTTTTATCTGTAAAACAGGAAACAAACAAAAAAAATAATATAACAGGATTTAATCAAATAACACACAACTAAAATATAAGTAGCTAGAATGGAATTATACAGAATATTGCTACTAATAGAAATAGAAACATTAAAAATAGGAGAACAAGAGGAAATAAAAGCTGAAAATAAAAAAAATTGCTACACAGAAGATTAAATGAAATGATAAAATAAATTACAAAAGAAAACTGAATGTTAATGTTTTGATGTACGTATGGAGTATGGAGGCGGTATGCAGCTCTAACAGCATCCACTATTCTTGGAAGGACGTCCACAACATGTTGGAGTGTTTCTCTGTGAATTCATGTCCATTCATTCTGTAGAGCGTTTATTTTTCCCCTCCAGATTTTCTCCCTAATTTAGTCGTGTCCAATTCCTCCCTGTCACTAGGGGGCTCCACATTAAGGCGACTACTACCACTCAGTCGGGAGGGCCGAAGACTATCATGTGTTTCCTCCGAACCACGTGACGCCAGCCGACTGCATCTTTTCGAACTGCTCACTCATATTATAGTTGGAGGCAGCGTAACACACTCGGAGGACAGCGCTATCCGCTCCTTCCACTTGCGTGAGCTCACAGACGCCCCTGATTGCCTGTAGAGCTGTGATTAATGGGGGAGCACAAAGTACCTCTCATCCCTCCCCTCTGAGAGAGCTCGGCCAATCAGCTCTCTCTAGACCTCCACTCAGAGGCCCCTGTAGAGCGTTTATGAGGTCAGGCACTGATGTTGGACGAGAAGGTCTGGCTCACAACCTCCGTTCCAGTTCATCCCAGAGGTGCTCGATGGGGTTGAGGTCAGGGCTCTGTGTTCGGGCCGGTCGAGTTCTTCAAACCGAGCTCATCAAACCGGGTCTTTATAGTCCTTGCTTTGTGCACTGGGGCGGAGTCATGTTGGAATAGACGCTGACGCATTAAGATTGTCCTTCACTGGGGATAAGGGACCTGATTTAAACACCTGAATTCTATAACTAACAGGTTTGGCCAAACACTTTTGTCCATATAGTGTATTTTATACAAACTTTACTGAAAAATGAGACAACCAAGATATTTTGTTTTCAAATAAAGCAAAACGATTTACAAAGTGGGCGGCACGGTGGTGTAGTGGTTAGCACTGTCGCCTTGCACCTCCAGGGTCTGGGTTCGATTCCCCGGCCAGGCTCGATTCCCGTCTCTGTGTGCATGGAGTTTGCATGTTCTCCCCGTGCTTGGTGGGTTTCCTCCGGGTACTCCGGTTTCCTCCCACAGTCCAAAGATATGCAGGTTAGCCTAATTGGCGTTCCCAAATAATTGCCCGTAGTGTGTGATTGGGTGTGTGAGTGTGTGTATGTGTGTGTGCCCTGCGATGGATTGGCACCCTGTCCAGGGTGTACCCCGCCTAGTGCCCGAAGTCTCCTGGGATAGGCTCCGCCCCCGCGACCCTGAACACAGGATTAAGCGGTATAGAAGATGAATGAAAAAAAGGATTTACAAAGTGATCCTATGAGGTTACAACAGAGTGTCGAACGTCCTGGACGTGGAGTGACGATGGAGTGACTGGATGGAGCGACCCGGACACAGGAAATGCAGCAGCATCTCATGTCTCTTGTACACAAAGCACTTGTCCATGTTTTAAGCACTTTAACATTATTTCCCAGCTTATTTTTTTTTACCCCTAAACATTACTGTAAGTGCATCATGGCTCGCAAATGCAGCAAAACCAGCAAAAACACTACAGACTAACTCCAGCATGATATGTACACTACAGCCTCTAACACCTTCGTTAAAAATATTATATTCTGTTCAAAGGACATCCAAATCACATAATGTCCTGTTACTGCTGGAGTGACTGCAGAGTGTCAACCTCCTTTTTCTTGGCTACAACATTCTCCTAGTTAACAATTAACACAATTAGATCTCCATTAGATCGTTCCACTTCACTGATCACATGACAGAAAGAAGTGATCTGATTGGCTTTTCAGGATGCTTTTTGTGCTTTGCAGTGTAATGCGGCCACTCTGCATCAAAGGTTTGCATAAAATGTGCTATTTTTTTATTATTAAATTAGATATTTGTATGTTCCTGGAATTAATTCTACAGTGTGCAAAGTTTAGAGAATGCTTTGCATACAATTTTCCAATAGATATATTGTGTATATAGTACATAAGTATAAAGCTTTTGTATTTTTTTCCTGATTATTTGAAAACTTCTGGAACGAAAATAACCCTAATATTAAACAATGAATAATATTTATGAAAGATAAATAGGCACACAGGCGCCGCTGCATTGCAACAATAAGTGTTAATTTTAGATCATACTGTAGCTTTTACACACATCAGATCCTCTATATTCTGGTGTAAAAGGTTATCTGACCTGAACACACCATCTGTACCAGCCTCTGTCCTTCACCTTTACTCCAGCTGGCAGCGATAAACACACTACTCTCAAACTGCAGTATTTCCATTGTTTTAGTGTCAGGGCATTAATCTGGCCTGCACACACACACACACACACACACACGCACACACACGCACAGGCTCTTCACATCTCTGGAGTGTAAACAGGGGAAAGCTCTGCAGCGACACCTTTATTGACGTGTGTAAATTGCAGAGCTTCCTGCTGCGTGATGTCTCTCGAGAATCTGAAAACGTTCTCGGCCTCACCAGAGACTGGAGGAGGAAGAGCCTGGAGTTTCGCTCAACATCCTGAGTGTGTGTAATTACAGAACCTTATAACATTAGAATATGACTGCTATGATAGACTGCTGCGGCGTTCTGGATCCTGATTGGTCAAAACGTGTTGATTAATTCTCTATTAGCACAGGTTTATATTAATGGGCGCACTCTGATATGTTGTCGTTTCCATAGCAACAGCTCATCCACAGGGTACAGTGCACGCTCCACATGAACGGCTTTTAAAAGTATTCTGTAAGGAGAACTTTAATATTTAAACATCAGTGTAAGGAGTCTCCAGTGTAACAGTCAGAGATAAAACTGTAACCAAGGTTCAGGACAGAGGAGTTCACACTGCTTTGTGGTTTCTCAAATCTTATTAACTTGAGCAGAGAGGATAAAGAGAGACTGGTGAGAGGGCGAGAGTTCCTAGCTGCTATAAGAGAACAGGAAATAGAGTATTTTATTATAAGTATGATGCATCATTCTTAATAATTGTTAGCAAATTGCTGTAGTATAAGAGGAAGTAACAATACTTACTAAAACAGTAACTGAACCAATTGTGACATTTTGAAGTCATCACTTTGAAATCTTTCCTTTTTTTCTCTTTCTACACCTGCTTTTTAAACACACAGCATGTCAGTGTGATTATATTCCATAAATAATATAGATTTCATTAAATCATGCTTTTTTTTATGAGACGTGTGCTGATGTCTGAGATCTGCTGAGACACGAGAGGACATGAGGTGTGTTTTGTATCAGCTACACTTCACCATGGCCTTCACTGTTATTCCAAGGGATGTGTTGTGAAAGAATCGCAGTAATAAATAATTTTCCAGACTTCTGTCCAGGAACATGACAGCATAGCTAAACAAACTAGGGCTTTAATTAAGAAAAACACATGTTAATTAAATGGTCCAATTATTTGACAGGTTTTCATGCTTCATCGACTTGTTGACTGTCGAATGTAGGAGACAAAGGAATAAATCTCTGTTATTAATCATAACGGTAATATGAAATAATACTTACATTATACAGGTTTCAAAACAATTGGGGAAAAATACTACGCAGTTTTCTTTAAAATGTTTAATAATCTCAAATATTTATTAAACCCTGAACGTCACATTTGCAGCATTATTTATCAGATTATATTTATGATTGTGAATAATTTGCTGTATAATAAACTGAACTTAAATGCACCTGTCAGATATTTGACCCTGATTTTTAACTATGTTAATATATTATTTTATAAGTATATATTAAATATTAATAAGTACTGTGATACCTGATTTTTTGCAACAATCCAAGAAGATTGCTCATAATCATGAAATCAGGCACTCACTTGTTATAATAAACATTATAATAGAGATGACTGAAGATGGCTTCATACATGATGGGGGATGGAGGATTCGTGCTCACTGCACCATGCATGTGAGAGAAAAACCCAAAGCATTCAGTCAGGCATGACCTCATTTCAACATACAAACATCACATACTGACAGTTTCATTAAAAATAAACAACAACAACAAACACGATTAAAAGCACAAGTGTTTGTGGGTTTAGAAGATTAAAAATCATCACCACACCTACCATTCCTGCTGCGGCTCATCGATGACCAGCAGGATTTTAAACTTCTTGGCAACAGAGATGGGTGTCTGCTCGACCAGCCCTGCTGAGGCTGCCGTTTGCTTCACCACATTGGTGATGGAGCTGAAGAATCCTGAACCTGAGGGTTGAGCAGCAGGCTGGGGTTTCCTCTCCGGGGCTGGAGCCGGGGCCGGGGCCGGGGCTGGGGCCAGGGCCGGGTTCTGGTTCTGACTCGGAGAGACCGGAGGGGCTGGTTCGGGCGCAGTCCCCGGTGGAGGAGGCTGGGAAGGATCAGGTTTCTGCAGGTCTGATAGGTAACCGTTGGGCAGGTTGGAGATGAAGGTGCTGTCGGAGAGACGCCGGCGCAGGTAGTTCATGGCTGTGGATGAGGATGTGATCTAAAATCCTGATCCGAGATGGAGGAACTGGAGCTGCTCAGATAAGGACTGCAGAATGTGTGAGAGCTTCTTCGAGAGATTATCACTCATCTGAATGGAACGGGTTTCCTCCTTTCGTCTCTGTGCTTCCTCTCAGCTCACGATGCCTGGGATGCTGACGTCGCTCATCCTCATCCACCAATCACATTCCTCTAAAGCCTGCAGGGGACGAGATGCTACGCTCCCTCCCTTCATCTCTACTACCCCTTCCCCCATTTTACAGCCTCACGACCATCATGGATTTCAGTTCACTGCAGAAACAAGGGGTGGGGGGGGGGGGGGGTTTGGGGAGTGTGAATAAATAAATAAGGCAAACCAGGGGGGTTTCCAGTGCATATGTGTGAATAAAATGGAGGATACGGAGATGTGCTGATCTCCAAGACAAAAATAAATTTAATAAAAATATAATACAAATAAAAATAAAAATCACATAAAGGTACAAGAAATGTGATGTTAGATTATAAGATTGAGCAATTATATTACAATTAATAAACAGTAATACAATAATTTCTATTTTCTACCACTGAATGTTAAACTGTATTAATGATCTCCAAGAAATTTTTTAAAAATAAAATAATAATAATAATAAAAATAATAAAAATCAAATCTAACAAAGGTGCAGATTACAAGATTGAACAATGTTTATTATTATTATTTCTTTTTAAATTAATAAAAAGGATGATTTTGTTGCCTCTTATTAAATGTTCTACTGCTCAAAGTTAAACTGTATAAATGTAATAAATAAATAAACAAAATAAACAACATGTGCGGATAACAGATAATGCTATATAATGCACCATTGTATTCCTAAAAGGGTTACATAACAAATGAATGAACAGAAATAAAAACAAGAAATGTTGAATGATGATGAGCTCAATAAATTAAATCCTGATTTTTTAAATCAATCCTCCTTTTTTATACACACAAACACCATCTAGATTGATGCCTAGAGAGTTAGGATTGAAGTATACGGACAACCATTACAATAAAACACAATTTTTGCTTAATATTCATATTAATTTTAACTTGGATATATTAGAAATAAATGATTCAATTCTAATTTTTGGCTTGTGAACGTCACAGCTCCAGGCCAAACCCACAGCACAATAGAGCTAGTCTGCTAGTCTGCTAACATCTTCTACTAGCTAGCTGACTAGCCCGTTTGTGAAGAAATAACAGTTTAATTTTTTAATTATAAAGTTATAATGATATGGAATTGGTTTGCTTGTTTAATTTCTAAATATAAACCAGTCCATCCGTCGAATTTAATGCAAATATAAGTGCTAGTTGTAACATTTCGGTAGAGTTAGCTAAGCTAGCCAGAGCTCCTCGTTAGCAGCTTAGCCTGTGAGGTAAAGCAGCCCTGTGTGAGGCAGGAGCACCCTGCGGCTCCGCTACTGCAGTTTAACCCAGACTCTTTGCTAAGTCTGTTATTTAGTGACTATATTTTGCTGCGAATTAATCAGTCGTGTAATTAACACGTCAGTAAAGTGTTCAGGCTTCAGTAAAGGAAATCTATTCCAAAGTTAACTGAGCTTCATCTTTGTTTTTGTCGTGAAGGCTAAGCTAGCTAGCTACGACCGGGCTAGCTAGCTAGCTTGGCTAGCTTTTTTTTTTTAAGCTAAATGCTTCTTACGAGAATGGACCTTTTGAGCCATCGATTTATGGATAAAATGAACAATAACATCGGGAGACTTCACTACGATTCATATGATGGTAAGTTAGAATATCTGTGCTCTTAGTTAACTTTAACTTAGTTAGCCGAAGTTGGCGCATTAGATATCTGTGTAATACGTATGTAAGTTTAGCGCGTGTAAGACTAATAAAAGCTGTTTTAATGTGTTAATGAATAATATGAGATATTAAAACTGTTCTCAGTGTTTAAAGTCGGTGTTTTTTCTTCATTGGTGGTGTTTTTTTACGCTTTGGAAATGTTTAGCTGGCAAAGTTTATCAAAATGTATTTTGTTGTTTTGCATCCACACTTTAACTCTTCTCCAGAATATTATACTAGTTTAATTAGAGTTCTATATTAAGTTCACACTTTGAGGTTATTAATTATACAAATGTTTATCTCAGAGTGTCACAACCTTCAGAATTAAGAAGGATAATAGAGGAGGTGTGAGGAAGTGGTGTTTGAAATTGTTGATTTTTCTGTTTTTCTGTACATCAGATGATTCCGGCGACTCCAGGATGCACGCTCTGTCCTCGTCCTCCACAGGGAACAGCAGGACAGGGACACCGATCAGCCCGATTAAAAGGAAGTTTGACGATGTAGAAGTGGGGAGCAGTCAGGAGTACGAGAACGAACAAATGGCCAAGATGAGCTTCAGGCTTTCCTCTCATTTGTACGTAAAACATGGTGATGTTTAAAGAACCGATTCTTCACAGGGTGTCGGGTCGCATCCCAGAACTGATTGCCATAGCTACAGAATCATCGTGAGGATATAATTTGCATTTGTCAATAAGGAAGACATTCTGAAGACCCAGAATCTAATCAGAATAGAACATAATATAAAGTATTAAAAATGATAACATTTGGAGAGAAGATTTTGATCGCTGCAGCTGTTACAAGCTGTTATTTATATATTTACAATATTAAGTTGTATTGAAGAGTTAGAGACTGGAAAGGAAGCGATACAGATCAAATAACTTTAAATATCTTCAAGAAGAATGTTTAAAACCATGAACACTCGAGGTCAGTGATTGGTCGTTAGGAACAGTGGAGGTCAGTGATTGGTCGTTAGGAACAGTGGAGGTCAGTGATTGGTCGTTAGGAACAGTGGAGGTCAGTGATTGGTCGTTAGGAACAGTGGAGGTCAGTGATTGGTCGTTAGGAACAGTGGAGGTCAGTGATTGGTCGTTAGGAACAGTGGAGGTCAGTGATTAGTTGTCGAGAACAGTTAGAGCTTGGTCTTTGGCTCTCCACCATGTGGTACAGACAATCGGCAGGCTGGTGTGTTACCAGAATCTATTACACTTTTAGGATTAACCTTAGGAATTGTATTATTACACCTGATGTTTAACATTGCACAGGAACAGGTCAATATATACTACACTAATGAGGAGATTGAATGAGTGAACACTCTGTAGTGCACATGTTACTCCTTTATTAAGGTCTTGATGTTCACACTGCCTGAGCTACTTCATGTTTCTGACCTTGTCTCTAAATCTTGTCACACACACACACACACACACACACACAAAAAAAATGTGTGTGTATATATGAGTTGAACAGTTTGTGCTGTACCTGATGTCATTTCCTTTTGTTTGGGTTTGAAGGGGAAATCCAGTGGACGGAGACTCCAGGACAGAACCTTGGACTCACTGCCACAACCCGTTTGAGCACGCTTCCTCTGCCATCAGTGGGCTCCACGCAGGACATCTGTATTCACCGTTCCACTTCTACACCATGGAGCAGCCACTGGCTCTGACCAAAAACAGCACGGACACGCAAAGGTCCTCTTTCCTCCCGTCAGTCGGATCTACAGAGCGACAGCAGGTCAGATATCTGTGCCGTGCCTCAGTGTAGGATCGGTAAAAAAACTAATCCAGAATGTAAGAGTGTACTGCGGTGAGGTGAAATATCTGTGCTGTGTGTTTTAATTTCGCTCAGAATCGTCCGTCGGTGATCACCTGCGCTCCCGCGAGTAACCGCACCTGCAGCCTCTCTAACTGTCACATGTCTCCGAACGGCTTCTCCACCGGGAGTAACGTCAAGAGTAAAGCTAACGGTAAGGAGCGACGCTTCATTCGGTCTCAGTGGTTAAGGCATTGGACTACGGTTCGGAAGATCCCAGGTTCAAACCCCACAACCACAAATTTGCCACTGTTGGGCCCTTGAGCCTCAACTTAACCCTCAACTCCACTATAATAATAATTATAATAATAATGAGATAAAAATGTAAGTTGCTGTGGATAAGAGTGTCTGCCAAATGCCTAAATGTAAATAATAGTAACAGAATTATGAGGAGTGTGTGGCCAAACATCAACAGGTAAAAATTTAAAACCATCAAAATATGTCCAAATAATCCAGTTAGAGACGTGTGTGTGTGTGTGTGTGGTAAAATGACATCACCTGAACGTCCCCGTCTCTCTATCTTTCTCTCCTGCTCTCTTTAGCCAACGCCGTGTGCGATCCAGTGATCGAGGAACATTTCCGCCGCAGTCTGGGGAACATCTACAGAGAGCCGGAGGAGGCGTCCAACTCGGTGTCCATCACCGGTTCTGTGGATGATCACTTCGCCCAGGCGCTGGGAGACACCTGGTTACAGATCAAGGCCAAGGGCAGCGGCTCCGGGAGTCCCGAGTCCACTTCATAAAAGTTCTCCAGAGAACCGTCTGAACCTCCTGGGTCGGTTTGTCCTGGGTTAAACTCCTCCTTCTTTCACACCAAGTCTGAACCCAAACAGTACTCCAGTCACTTTTTTGTCTACACAGGCTCTTTCATGCCTGGTTAATTCATAAACAAATATAAGTTTATTACAAGTCACTCATTTTAGTTTCTTAAAATGACAATTTTCATTACAGTTGCAAAAAAAAGTCTTCAGCTTTAACACTGATGGAGATATATCTCTCTCTCTCTCTCTCTCTCTCTCACTCTCTCGGGATCACGTTCGATTACACAATGAGATTCACACGCTTGTGTAGGAACGACGCTGGAATTTATGCAATTTAATTGATTTAACTGATTCACCTAATTGAATCACTGAGTGAGTTTTGCAAGTCAGAGTCGATTTTTGCCATTAAAATTATTTAAGTTGAACATACAGACGTTAAAATAACCAATTCTTAAAAACGCTGCTTTTTCAGAAAATCCAAACCTCTTTCATCTTTTGCATGAGCTTTGGTTTGTGCAATACCGCCCTCTGGTGGACTGAAGTGTTATTCAGAAGAAAAAAAGATTGGCATGATTATTACGTAGTAAGCGGTTTTGCTTAATGTAACACTGCCCCCTAGTGACAGGATATAGTAATACACCACCGTCAGGGCTTTATATACAGTAAATGCACAGATTTGTTGAACTGTAAATCAGCCTGAAAAGGGGAGGGGCTGGCCACCTGTGTGCTTTGGCTGTGGGCGGAGCTAGACCCTACACAGTAATGAGGTGGAGTATAAGTGGAGTGTGTTGTTTAATGTGATCCTGATACACCAATAGGGGAGAGTTTTATTTACTTTTTTGCTTTTTCACAATTTTTTTTGTTTTAAAATCGGAGAAGCTTGAGTACAAGACTTGGTGTGAACAGTGTTTGGGAGTAAAACGATTTTTGAACAACAGGTTAATGTGAACAGGGCCGTGAACAAATTCACTCGTGGGTTTTGTTTAGAATTGTTTTTAAAGGGCTGCCAAAGATGCTTTCTACTATTTTAAAACATTTGCTGTATTTTATAACCGTCTGAAACATGCAGATTTTTAGATAAAAAAAAAAAAAGAATCAGTCCTTGTTTTAAGGGGGTTCTAGAGTTTATCATCCTGATTATACAATGACACAAATTCCCAACAAACCCGTAAGATGTTTAGTGTCCTGGGCTCTGGACCTTGGATGTGTTTAACTTTTCATCTCTAATGAACACTCATTAACCTGACACACACACACACACACACACACACACACACACACTTATTGCCTATTTTATTTGTAATCTTTAATCTGCTTAAATATCTACTTCAAATAGCTGGTATCTATTACACACAGACTTCTATCTTTATACCGTTCGTTCTTTAGTTTTATTTTATAATCAGTAACGGTTTTAGAAAGTCCTGCTGCTGGAACAGTGTACTCAATATATTTTTTTAACAAATGTCTTTTAGATATGATGGCACCTCGCTTCGAAAGCACAGCCTCTGGAAAGGCATTTACTCGGCAGTATAGACCGCGTGTTAAAGAGTTCCTTCAGATTTATGACCGAGTGAGACGACGAACAGCAGCTTTACAGCAGAACACCTTGTCTTTAGTTTTGTTTAGAGTTTTATCCTGTTTAGCTTTTGTTTCACACACACAGTGTCCCGGGTGTGTCGTGTGTCTGGACATTTTCACGTTTCATCATCTTATTTACGTTATTACTTTTTTAAACGTGGCTTTGAACTGCAAATTTCTCTCATGCAGTAAGAAACGTTTCCATTGTGATGAATATAATCGAGTAAAAACTAGTTTCTGAGTAGGAAAAAAAAGCTTTTCCTTATTTTGCGAAAATCTTCATTTTGCGAAAACATTTTGATCATTTTAATGAGCTGTCAGGTTTAATAACCGAGCTCTGAGTCAGAACACGTATTATTACTCAAAAATACACCGTCCTTTTACCCCACCAACAAAAACTGCCCCAGGCCAATCAACATAATCACGTAAATGATTGACAGTATATTTGCCCCGCCTTCTCCCCCTCGTTAGTCATGTTTTGTCTCGACTTGTACAGACGATGATGAGGTGATTTACAGACGGCGGTAAGCGTGACGTTCCCACCCTACAGCACGGCTCTCACAGCTGAGAATAAACACCCCATCACATATAATCCTCGATCACATTAATGTAAAATCAATATTAACTCATTGTCCTCATCCAGACGGAACAGATTTAATCTTTCTAATAGTAATAATAAACAGCCCTGCAGCATCATCGTGCAGACGAGTTGAGAGTAATTTATCCCTAATTATCAGTGCACGTGTTCGGTTGTCCCAGCGTATGGACATTGTAGCCGACCCACCCGCCAGCTCTGATCATGTCCCGTCTGGTTTCCCTCCCCCAGGGTAACTTATTTTCGGTAAAAGAAGTTTAGCCATCAGTAAAGACAAAAGTAATGGCGGCGTTTAAAGAGGAGGATTTGGCACACGACAGTGTTTTAGTTGACATTTTGAGTAAAGTTTTGCCTTTTATGGAGTTTCTGGGTGTGGCTAAATGTTAATGCTATGCTAGTATGAAGAAATTTACTATGTTACAATGTTTGTAAATCAGGAGTGAATTTTCCTTTTTCATTTCCAAAAATATTTACACACACCTTTTACTAAAAGCTAAAAGAACTGATCGGGTCTCTTTCCGGCGTCTGAATCGCGGACACGCGGCGCTCGGACACGCGAGAGGAGGCGGTGACGGTATCTTCACTTGTTGTTGAGTGTTTAGCGTGTAGTAGATTTACCACACGTGTTTACTGTTGAGCACCAGAACAAAAACACTAACGCGCCTGTTTAATCATTAAACTATGAAATGTAAAATAATCATTGTTTAATTCTTTTTTTTTTTTTAATAATCCACCTTGTAGTGCGATGTTTCCGACACGCCAAAGCGAACATTATTTCCACAGAGGGTTTCTGACGTCCAGGCTGTTTATCTGTTTTTTATTATTTTTTAAAATCCTTTTGTAGCAAAAACACTCTGAACTTTTGTATAATATAAGATGACCATCGTTACGCAGTGCGTGATGAATGACCAGTGTTTATCTCTTGATTTCTACTTAAAGCCTCACATTATCTTCATATTTAATATCCATTTCGCATGCGTTTTCATTTTCTTTTTGTTTTTCATTGAAAAAGTTGATCTTTTTATTATGTTTTTGAGGAACTGTGCGAGGTCAGTTGACTGCCAGAACAGTTGGGGGGGGTGTGTGTGTGTGTGTGTGGGGGGGGTGTTCAGAGTCGCGCGTGTGTCGTCCGTGTTTAAAGCGGTAAAGGGGCTACGTCCTCACTGTGTAAGAGCTCTCGAAATAAATAGTGAGAATATTATAGCTAGTTTATATATAACTATTTACTTATTTGGCTGTTATTTTTTTTCTTACAAGTGCCACTTTTATATTCATTAAACCTGAGGAAATAAATAAAAAGTCTTTTAACAAACTGGTCTTGTGATTGTTGTTATTGAAGTCGGTATGATCTGTATTAGCAAAAAAATAAAAGCCCTTTCAAACAGTGTGTGACTGGTATTTACAGTCAGTTACCATAGTAACCCAGCGTCAGGATCCATTTGATCAACTTTAAATCACTTTTGTAAGTGGCTCTGGATGAGGGCTTCTGCCTCAGTGTAAATGTACTCGTCATAACGTATGTGGCAGAAATGTTTACAGATCTGCACTTGGAACCTTCTGGAAGCCACCGTGTTGGATAACTGGAGTCAGTTTCTCCCCTTAACACGATTGAGTGCAGTAATGTAAAAACTCTACAGTGTTTCCCTCCTCTCCACTAGGGGCAGTGCATGATATTTCAATAATGGTTCCTCATGCTAATGTTTACAGGTTTGTAATATTAATGATGTGATAACTTTAGTGTAAAAATATCACAATATTAATCTTGAATGCCAGGTGTAAGTTGGATCACAGCACAAGGTCGGTCAGGATGGTGTTAAAGATCCCACTCGAGGCAAAACAGCAGGAAATTGGTGGTGCTGGGGCTCAAACCTCTAACCTTCTGATCAGTTAGTGTGTTTGACCCTCCACTGCCCCAAAATCTACAAGATCTTTGTACAAAATCGAAAAGTTTGGACCCTCTATAGATCTTCTTTATTACACAGATATTTTTATTTTGTGTCTGTATGCAGCGCGTGTGTAAAGCAAAAGCAAGTCTCATTAGAGAGGTTAAAGATCCATTTTTTCTCTCTCTCTCTCTGCATCAGCTTTGTGTCTGTGTGCGCGTCATTGTGACACACGCACAGACCCCTCCTACTTTCGCCTTCACAGACACACACACTCTCTGCTCTACACAGAAACACACTGCTCTGTCGTGATTCTTTTCAAAGGTAAAGTTCAGGTTAATTTGTTTTATTTTTACTTTAAAGCAGTTATTCCGTTAGTGTGTCACTCAATCGAGTGTCATTAGAGAGATATCTTGCTTATTTATACACGTGTGTGTGTGTGTGTGTGTGTGAAAAGAGTGGAGGAAGGGTAACTGTAAGACGAGAATGTGGAGAGGGAAGCTTAAGATTCACTTACACAGCACCTGCGTGCACAAGCAGAAACACTTATCTGTCTGTGGAACGAATATTTTGAGGTTCCATTATTTCTTTATATATATATATATATATATATATATATATATATATATATATATATATACACATATACACACTGCTTTTCCTATTTACTCTGAATTTGAATGAAATAAGAAAGTTCCCTTTAATATTACGGGAAGAAACACCATTTTCATTATTTTAATATTTATTACCCCCAAAATTTAGACAATAACAGCGATAGTCCCAAAAAACAAAAATCTACAATGTCAGTATCGGGTGTTTCCACCGTCTGCCGCAATGACAGCTTGACAGCGACGTCTCATGTTTATCACTAGCCTCATGATGATGTTCATGTACAATAACCGAATCTGTTTTGCGCTGACTGGTGATGCTCAGACTGTTGCACCTCCTCCACCAAAGCAAACTCTGGGGACCATGTTGACCTCAGCGTATCGCTCACCTCACCTTCTCCTGTACAAGGTGACCCGACACTCATCAGTGAACAGGACGGTAGACCACTGCTGCATTGTCCAGGTCACATGGTCTTGTTGGTCTTTCGTCTGCTCCCGACACGGGGTCGCCACAGCGGAATATCCAGTCTGCACTACAACTTGGCACAGGTTTTACGCCGGATGCCCGTCCTGACGCAACTTGTCTGGAAACCCTAGTACCCCTCGCATCTCGTAACCGGGCCTGCAGCTGTGTGGCGGTTCCATAACGATGTCTGAGTGTGTAGCTCTATTTGCGCAGATATTCGGTTCAATCGGGTTTGGCTTCACATACACTTCGACAATGGAAGAAGACGATGCAGCAGCAGTGAGTTTACTTACATGTGACGAAACCAACAACGAGGAGATTGTAAAGAGAAAAGCTGCCTCGTCTGTGGTGTGAATTGGTTTGGGTATAAGAAAAGTGATACGAATGAGATGAACGTGATTTGGAAGGTACACAAGTGCACTGTTTTAACAAGTGGTGGAAACACGTCAAACCTTTTCTATCATCTGAAATCCAAACATCCAAACGAATATGGCCAAAGTAAAAAAATGCACCAAACCTCAGCAATTCACAGTTTAAATAAAATGACATTATGTAAAACAGTTTCTTTGTGTTTTAATTTTTATTTATGCATTTTCAGATACAAATTGCTATATTGTGATATAGATCGTTATCGAGGTAGAAAATAGCTTCTCCTGTGATAGAAGATTTTGGTTATATCGCCCACCACTAATGAAGCCTAACTTCAGCTTGGATTCATGGTGGTGATGGTGGGGGCAGAAGAGAGACCCGTGTGTGTTTTGTGTCTTATACCGCTGGCAGCAGACCGCATGAGACCCAACAAATTAGGAAGACACTTAGAGACAACACACTCCAGTCACGTTAATAAGCCACTCGACTTTGAAAGAAAGATGGCAGAATACAGACAGCAGGAGAATCGCATGGTAACATCTGAATCAGTGGACAGCAAAGCACAAATGGCTTCATTCAAAGTTACATACAGAATTGGCCAAAAAAACTACAAACGATTACTGAGCAGCTAATAAACATGGGGTCAATTATGCAAAGATAAGTGACAACGTAAGCCTTTTATAACAATTACACGTGTATTTTATCTGTTTTTAACTTGGTGTTGTTTGATCTTATTGGTTTAGGAATTGATATTTCAATAAACAGTAAACTTGGCCGATTTCGTTATTATTTTGTTGACAAGTGGGGCTTGAAAATTCGCTCACCCCCTTAAGTGGGGAATGACAGAAAAAGTTTGAGAACCACTGAGTTAGAGTCATAAGATGAAGATGCAAACGGAGTGTGTTACTGAGAGAGAGAGAGAGAGAGAGAGAGAGAGATGTAATCAAGGAGAATTCATCTGAGGTTCAGGAGCAACTTAATGGCTTTTAATACAACCTCACAGTTCCTTAAAGTACCACTAGAGGGCAACATCGGTACACATCCTACAACTGTATATGTGTCTGTCTGTCTGTCTGTCTGGGTTTAGAAAAATAGTTTCCATGTTTTTATATTTTCCGTGAAGATAATACGAGACTTTTCATCCTTCCTGTCTGTCATTTTCTAAATCCTGACTAATTGACACATGACGTCTCCTCGTCTCCTGTCCCCCGTTACTCCTCCGACATCTCCCTTCTCCAAATTCTATCTGCTGTATCATCGTTGGAAGCTGAAGCTCCTCGTTAGTCTTTTATTGTTTTTTTTTTAATGCGTGTAATTTGGAGTGGGCGTCGCCTTCTCAAGGTTTACATAATTACTCGTAGATTATTTGAGCTTCATCCATCCGTCTCCAGCCTCCTCCTCTTCCTCTGAAGAGGATGTGAGCGTGTCCTCGGGGGACGGAGAATCTAAAATAGATCCTTTAAACAAGTGCAGTAAAACACACACACACACACACACACACACAGTGCAGATGTAAGTGAAGCTGGCAGGATGGAGCGCTCGCAGCCTCACGACGTCACCGCTGCAGTGTGTAACGCTGAGCAGAGCTGAAACATGTGATGGTGAAAGGTAAGAAAGGTCTTCAGAGAGCCGTGATAAGGTGCAGAACCCTGATGAGACCTGATGAGGATGAGGTCTGAGTGAGCAGGAGGTTCATTCAGTCGGTCATCCTCACTACAGACTCACAGAGGAACAGGGAGGGAGAACAGAGTTGCTCTGCATCACCAGAACACCACGAGTCAGAGGACCAGCCGGCCGCTCACGCCGAGTCTCACGGTGCAGTGGAAGACGTGAAGATGGAAATGAAGTTTGTAAATTAAGAAATGAATAGAGTTAATATTTAATGAAGCCCTGCAGTAGATCTCCGTTCTCTCCTAAATCTGATGGTCTTCATGTTCTCCGGTTCCTGCAGGTCTTCACTTCACACCTCACTCCGACTGTTATAAAGCACTGAAACTGGAGACTCCTTCCATACATTTTTATTTACATTTTGATATTATATTCAAAAAAAGGGTTTATTATCAGAGTTGGTGTACACGTCCCTGTCAATCAGCTGTTGCTATGGAGATGATAAACGAGCGAGTAAATATAAACCTGTTGTTCGTGTTGCAGGCGGAGTCGCGGTCCGAGCCGTGCGGTTCTACAGAAACGATGCACAACTCCTGACCAATCAGAATCATGGACATGTGATGTGGAGGATGTGCTTCCGCTAGTGTTTACTTTCACCTCATGACACGACGTGACTTTATTTACATCGACTCTCACACATTCTGGAATCTCAGTATCACAAGTCAGAACCCGACTCGATCAGGACTGCGTGTGGCCCAAAGTGGGAGTATTTATTATTTATTAGTCATTACATTAGGATTTAATATAATTAAGATGAACGCTTTTCTGCATTTATTCAGGCCTATTTCGTCTGATGAAGATCCGAGACGTTCTGCTTTAAGACCTCCAGCGTATATAAAAGAATAAAAGAAAGCTGGAGCTGTTTTTCCTTTTTCCTCTCAAAGCGTCTATTCTCCGTCGTCTTTTGTGTGAGTCTATTGTGTGTGTCGTTTCCTTGAGGAATCACTCCAGCGTGCACGCTTCACTTCTGACCCAGATACTCTGCACATTTCACATTTCCATAAAAATCCACCAGGATGGAGATTTCAGCTCCACATCTCCACATCACTGCATGTTTTTACACTCGTTGTGCTGCTGTGAATTTAATCTGCATCCCTCAGTGCATCTGATTAAAAATAAATCAACCCAAACCTATAAACAACAGAACCAGGACACAGACATTTCCATCATCATCATCATCATCATGGTGGTGACCGTGAGGATGTCTGATCTGTCCCCTGTCCCCGTACGGCTGCTTGTTATCAGACATCAGCGTCGCTCGGCTGAACCGCGTGTTAATAAGCGACGTGACGTGATGCTGATGCCAGCAGCCGTGTTTCACATCCTCGCAGTCACACATCCAGACATGTGGATTACAGACTTTACATAATCGTCCTCGTGTTTCAGACACGGAGGACACGCTGCGTCTCTCTCTGTCTCTCTCTGACAACTTCAGTACTCCTGGAGCTCCATCGTTCCGTCCCTCACGTCAGGGACACGTCTCTCACCGGCGGGTTTAATTCCTCCGCAGCTATAACACGCTTAAGTACAGATAAACTGCGGATCCCTGAGGTCATGTGACCTGCTCCTCATCACTGCTCTCCGTCTATACACTTCTCTTTTTCTGCCTTAAAGATTCATTAATTAAAGCTCAGTGTTTCTTTAAGGCTTTGAGGAAGGAAGGCGGCGATAAATTCATAGTCTCGCTTCATGGTCTCGCTTCATGGTCTCGCTTCATAGTCTCGCTGTGATATGAAGGTTAATAAAGTGAACTTTAGCTCCTGGCTGGAACGCGGTGGGGGTGCAGACGCGAGTCTAGACTTCTCCATCCAGCACACATCACCATTGTCTATATAAATAATACACTTGTTTGTTGGCTCTCAGGGGCCCCCTGGTGGCCCGGGGCCACAAGCAGCGCCTCCGTGTGCAGTGACGTCATTCAGGTGTTTTAAGGGGGTGTGAATGTGTTTGTTATAACAGTCACATTAACGTTAGTTTATAAACGGCTGTGTTGTTGGTGAATGACACTAGTTTTGGTTGTTGTGGTCGACTTGCTAAGCTTTCATACGCACATGTCGGAGGAAACTTGTTTAATATTTATACTGTATATAAAGTTAACGTGATGTTAAATGGATTTTGTGTGAGTAAGCGATCTGTTTTCTGTTATACTGTTTGATTTGTAGATCCTACACACTGCAAAATAATGTTCTCCTGAATCTAAACTATAATTTCTATAATTTCTACAAACTAACGAACCAAATATAAGATTATTAAGTTTATTTCTGCTCAAATGTGAAGAGTCTTATTCTTGTTCACGTTTAAATTCAACAAACAACTGAACATAAAGAAATGCTTTTGGAAACATCTGTAATCTTCACCTGTCTCTCTTAATCTCAATTCATCTGTTTTTCTGTCGTCTTCTCCTCTCTGTTCCTCTCTTCATCTCTGTTTCTCACATTCCATTTTTCTCTTTGTCTCTCTGTAATCCGTACT